>JARHVA010003930.1:1245000-1772723 GCA_037957365.1 Torreya grandis
CTTTCCCTTTAAAATAACTTTGTCCTCAACATTGAATCAAACTAGGACGTTTATGTAGGAGCACTTCATCCTCCCATGTTACATATTTTGAATGTAGGTTTTTCCATTTGATTGAATACTCCTTAATCAGTCTAGTTTATAGTTACTTAGTGTGCATGTGAAGGACCTATTTAATATCTATAATGAATCAGCCTTCCTCATATATTTTTGGTAACTCAATTTTAGTGGAAACTCTATGTCCAATTACCTTCTTCAGGCAAGATACATGAAAAATTGGATGTATGCAAGTAGATGGGGTAATTCCCATTTGTAGGACACACTACCAATTTTTTAAAAGATACGATAAAGGCCATAATACTTAGTTGATAGCTTGTTATCCTTTTTCTATTGCTTTAGATACATATGATTATATAGTTAAAAATTCACAAAGACCTAATCACCTATTGTAAAATATTAACTTACTACAGTGTTGATAGACTTATTGTTTCATTTTATTTTGTCATTGTTAGATTCTCTCACAAACTAACTAGTACCTCATGTTGATGGTGAATGTGCTACTCAGCAACTCAAACCTTGGGATGCACCATCAAGGAGGAAGTGATGGATGGGGGGCGATGCTAATTATATAATTTTGGGAATATTGGTGTATTATTCCTAATTTAGTTAAAGGATCTAAGTATTAAAATCAATAAATAAATATGTAATAATTTAGATACTAATTTGTGTAATTTTGATTTGTAATTTAAACCTTTCTAAAAAATAGCAATAAGAGATAGAAGATAAGACTTAGCTAGAAACTAACTAAGATGGTTAGGATAGAGTCTAAAATTCACTATGTAATACTGGGACACTATTGTAAATCAAGATCTGGCCTTCATTTTATGATTGGATAGGAGCACCAAAATAGGACACTAGTGGCATTAATATTGTAGTCCACTTTTTTTGTTATTATTTAGGAGACTTGAGCTTTCTTGGTTTTGTTCATTGTGTCTATGTGACCCTACCTATGAAGTTTTGATTGTTATATGTCTATAGAACTCCCTATAGAGTAGATTTTGTCTTCAATCCCTAGAATCCATTATACTTTGACCAAATTTGAGAAAGAGGGGGGGTTAATGTGTGTAATATTCACTAAATGTGCATCGACACCCCTTGTGTGGACATGCTTCCTACACACTAATACTTTGAAGAGGGATCAATCCATATGCAATTCTCCCACTTGATGTGCTTTATCTAATAATGTGTGTGAAGATGCAAATGATAAAATTAGGTGTGCTTGAGGTGGCTACAAATTGGTGTAATCATTTGAATAAGCTATTAATAATATTGGTTGGTTATATATAGAGAATAGGGAAGATTACCTGAGTAGTCTTGCTTGTACTCTTGCTTGCTTAGTGATAATTGCCAACCCTTTCTAAATGATCTTTTAATGGGCTTTTATAGGGATCTATTGGTCATGGGTTGAATGTGCTCAGATTAGACCAACAAGGAGAAGGATGAGGAACTAGAAGGAACTGACCATTAGGATTAAAAATGCACTTAGATAGGAGCATCAAAAGTAGACACTAATGGCACTGACACTATAGTCCAAGTTGAGTGTTATTGTCCTTAGCTGATGGGACTTGGGGGGATGGATTTTTCATGGAAAGAGAAGTCTATATGAGCTAGGATTAGGTCTAGAAGGATATGGATGATTGAGAATCAATGAAAAGATGCCTATAAGGGTCATGAAAGCAAGAAGGAGGGACCTATCGGTTGGGCGTCATAAACCACACTCAAGTTACAAATTTTCACATTTTATATGACTACATTTCCCCCCCACCTTTATTCTAGTGATGTAGCAAAGTGAAATACTAATATAAAGGAAAAATAAAAAGTTTACTTGAACTTACTTACAAGGGTGAATCTCAATGAGTTTTGTGATATTGGGTGTGCATAGAGAGAGCATGCTATGAAGTGTGAATCTATAAGAGAAAATAAAGAGTAGATCATTTCTTACTAGATATGCTATCTTCAAAATAAGAATGTACAAATCTGGTAAGAGAGAGAGAGGAAAAGAAAGGAATGAATACACCTTACCAAGTACATGGACCAATAAAAACTTGTGATGCTGACTGATGTTGAGTGATGTTAGATGTATGTTGTACCAAGATTAATATTATGAATTAAGTTGAGTGCTCAATTCCCTAAAAGTGGCTCAAAAATGCAAAGGCTAGCCCTTTAGCTCTATCACCACCCACTAAATGAATATATGTGGTCATATGTGTGTTTATTTATGTTTATAATATGTGTCTAATCCCTCTAAATAGGTTGCTTAATAATACAAAGGATAGCTAGTCTTTTGGCTCCATCATTGCCATGTGAAGTGAAACTATGAACTGATACTGATATAAAATATGTGTCATATGAGATGAATCTTGAATACCATGAATTTTATATGATTTAATAATGTTAGCATGGATATCTAATGTTTGTTGGAAACTAGACCAATCTTGGCCACTCTAAAAGATGGATATTAAGCTTGTATGAAATCCACTCCAAAAGTAGTGCACTAGGCTTATATAAAATCCACTCCAAAATATGGAAGTTAGGCTAGTATGAAATCCACTCCAAAATTATGCCAACAATTTATATATGGAATAAGGAATGTAACTACTAAGAATTCTTGGGTAATATTGAACTCAAAAATAAAAAATAAATAAATGTGTTGTTCACATTTCCCCCACTCACTTGTGTCTGAAACATGGATTCTAATCTGTAAGTTATACCAACTATTCTATCCAAAACTAGAAGCAAGAGCCATCATGCCATGCATGATACCCCCTATATCTAGATTCTTTGAGTAAAAGTCTACTAAAAACTATTGATTCTAAATTGGTTTGACTATGTAAAACTATAGTTGAACCTACTTTTCTACCTACTTCTAGAAACTTTGGTTTTTTTGCTATTTGGATAGGAGCACTAAAAATGGACACTAGAGGGCTCATCACTGTAGTCCAACCTTGGCATTGTTGTCTTGGGATAAATTTGATGACTATTATGACATTTTCACTATCTTCCTAGTCTAATCTATCTGGTTTGATGTCTGGTTGTTATTCTATGTTTTCTAAAAGTTAAATTTTTAATCATCAGGAGCTTTGATCTCTATGATAAAACCCTTATTTATTACCCCCTCTTTTCAGGTTAGGAATGAATACCCTATAATGATTTCCCTCAGAAGAAATATCCTTGAAAGTGTGTTATGTTACAAAGATACATGCTATATTAAGGATAATTGACAAGATATCTTAAGATATAGCATGGTGTATAATGAAAGATTATTAGATTAACAAGGATATGCCTAGATAGATATAACAATGTAATAGAATGTGAAATGTACTAAAATGAAACTATAAGTTTGGTTAGTTGTTAGTTATTAGTTGTTAGTTTTTATTTGTTAGTTGGCAAGGAGGGATGGATCATGATGTCCATCATGGCATCCAAGATATCAAGATAATGCATGATGGGGATCATGGCATTACAAACAATTGAAAAATCAATCAAGCAACAAGCATACAAGGCAAGAAGAAAGAAGAATACAAAAGTGTAAAAGGGGACAATAATACAAGGGACACAAGCACATGCCATTTAAATTAGAAATCAAGCATACAAGGCATGTTCAAATGCCACATACACATATAAGTAAAACAAGCAAGGTTGGTGTGAGATCCATAATCACATAGAAGACTACAAGGAAAAGACATTGGCAAAATTCCTAAGGTACACACAATAATAAAAGCAAAGGACACTAGCAAATGCCCTACATCACATATAGGAGAGAAATAGGAAGCAATAAATGAAATCACATCTAGCTATGTAAAGCAAGGAAGGAAATCATGTAAAGACTAGAAATATAATCACATCTAAATAATCAAAGAAAAATTAAAGTATGCAAGACATGTAGTACAAGACTAGGTATATGTTTATAAATACATAAGTGTTATTTACTAGTGACATGTCAAAAGAGTAATTTATGTAATCATAGCAAGTAATGTACATCAACATGATAACTAGAGTGTGTAATGTAGGGATGACATAACCTGGATGGTGTAGTCATGTATAATATGCCCCTAGTGGGTATGTATATCAATGTGTGTCTTCAATGTATAAGTAGTATGCCCCCTCAATAGGAAGAGTAAAGAAATCAAGGATCTAGATCTCACTACACACTCAAAGAAGATTGAGTAAAGTGTGTTAATATAGATAAATCGACAAACAATATCATAAAACATAAAATGTAAGTCTAGCATAGTACTAGAGATGTAAAGCATGGATTGTTGGGGATCAACCAACAATGTTGATTACAATATAAAAGCAATTAAATGCAGAATTAAATAGAAAGATAAGTAACTAGAATGATAAATAGCAAAGAACAAGAGATACAAGAAACCACCCTGAAAACTTGTATTAAACTCTTTACAGAAGGAATACAATTGAAGAAACTTCTTTTCTTCCACACCTCTCTCAGATGTACAGATCTCTCTCTAGATCTCTTTCCCTCAAGAGCTCTCTCTCTCAATTACAATCAACTCCAGCAACCTAGAATGATTCACATATACAATTCTGTACTGTTCAACACTCTTACACTACTCATACAATAAGCTAAGAAGAACTATCCTATTATATAATAATTAGGAAACATGAGCATACAACTATAGCCATCAGATGCACCTCCTAATCAAGGGCTCTAAATAGTCTTACTAATAATAGAGATGCAGACTTAAGACTATCACTTAATCCTAACATGCAAACACTCTATTTTGTCCTCAAAAATAGCTTTATGGATGCACAGGTAATCAACGTCGGTTCCTGCTTGTTTGCCTGTGACCGACATCGGCCAATCCCTATCGATGTTGGCATCTCCTAGTCTACTCTGACAAACATCAGTCACTCTTAACAGACGCTGATGACTGTGTAAACTTGCAACTTCTGCAATCTGCTCACTTGGTGAAGCTTTTAGCTCCACGCCTTAACAATCTCCCACTTGGAGATAAACAGCTGCACCAGTACCTGTACAGCAACATCTTCTAGCTCCTCCATCTTCAACTCAATCATGAAGACCAATAGAAGTTGAATGAAGATTCAACTTCTCCTTTGTTACCGGCTTGGTTAGCATATCCATAAGATTCTTATCTATATGGATCTTTTCTAGCTTCAACTCACCATCCTCCAATACCTGTCTAATGAAGTGGTACCTAAGCTGTATGTGCTTTATTCTTGAATGAAAGGTTGAATTCTTCACCAAATGAATTGCACTCTGACTATCACTATATAATCTGCAACTCTCTTGCTCCTTTCCTAGCTCTTCCATGAACCGTGTCATCCATATCATCTCTTTGCTAGCCTCTATGACTGCAATATTTTTTGCTTCTATAGTTGACAAGGCAACAACCTTCTACAACTTTGATATCCAACTAACTACCATTCCACCAATAGTGAAAACATATCCTGTGGTGCTCTTTCTGCCATCCAAATCACCTGCCATATTTGAATCTACATAACCATGTAGAGAAGTATCTAAACCTCCATAGCACAAATGCCTACTATTGGTTCCTCTCAGATATCTAAGGATCCACTAAACTACTTTCCAGTGTTCCTTTCCTAGATTGGCCATATACTTACTTACAACACCCACTACTTGGGCAATATCCAATCTAGTACACGCCATTGCATACATTAAACTCCCTACTATGGAAGAATATGGAACTCTACTCATGTACTCTACCTCATCATGTGAATTAGGACATTGTTCTTTACTCAACTTAAAATGTCCAGCCAAAGGTGTGCTTACCGGTTTTGCATCCTGCATATTGAACCGTTTCAACACCTTGTTCACATAATCCTCTTGAGACAAAATCAACCTATGATTTTTCCTATCTCTCTTAATGCTCATGCCAAGGATTTTCTTTGCTACTCCCAAATCCTTCATGGCAAATGTGTGAGCTAATTTCACCTTAAGCTCAGAGATATCTTGCATGTGTGATCCTGCAACCAGCATATCATCTACATACCACAATAGAATAATATATCTACCATTATTCAATCTCTTAAAATACACACAATGGTTAGATTGACACCTATTATAGCCATGCTCAGTCATAAACCTGTCAAATCTCAAATACCATTGTCTAGGAGCTTGCTTGAGGCCATACAAGTTTTTCTTCAATCTGCACACTAACTTCTCCTTACCTTTGACCTCAAATCCTTCTGGCTATTCCATATATATTTTTTCATCCAAATCTCCATGAAGAAATGCTATCTTAATATCAAGCTGCTCAAGATGCAAATCCTCAATAGCAACTAAAGACAATATAGTTTGTATAGAAGTCATTTTAACTATAGGAGAAAAAATCTCACCAAAATCAATACCTAGTTTTTGTGCAAATCCTTTCACTACCAACCTAGCCTTATATCTCATCTATCCATTCTCACCTTCCTTCAATCTATAGGTCCATCTATTCTTCAGTGTCTTCTTACCAGCTGGCAACTCAACCAAATCCCATATTTGGTTCTCTCTCAAGGACTCCATTTCCTCAACCATGCCACGTTCCCACTAATTCTTGGATTCTACCTATATTACTTCATCAAAACTCTTTGGTTCTCCACCATCAGTAAGAAATAAATAGAATAATGAAGGAGAATATCAAATTGGAGGTTTACTTACCCTTTCTGACCTCCTGATGGGAATCTGAGACTCGTTCACAACACATTGTCTGCCTAAATTCTCTGACAGTGACCGACCTCGGTCACCTCCAGGCCTGTAATTGGCCAACATTGGTTCTCCCTGGCTGACGTTAGTTCCTATCCTACTGATGTTAGTCACTGTATGACTGACATCTATTTCTATTTTGTTGATGTCGGTTCTTGCTTGGCCGACATCAGTCTCTGTGTTTTCTTGTTTGTGATTAATTTTTCCTACGAGCTCATTTTGGACCGTCACCTCATCCAACTCTCCATTGCTCTGCCCAGATTGATTCAGCTTCTTGAGCTAATCACTATACATCACTTTTTCATTAAAGACAACATCATGACTCCTAATTATCTTGTTAGTTCCTAGATTCCAAAACTTGAATTCGAAATCATCAGAGCCATAGCTAATAAATGTGCACCTCATAGACTTAGCATCTAGCTTCTTTCTATTTTCCTTATCAACGTGCACAAAGGCTTCACAACCAAAAACTTTTAGAAATGAGAGATCTACCTTTTTACCTATCCATGCCTCTTCTAGAATTCCACCATCCAAAGCTATAGAGAGTCCTCTGTTAATTAGGTACACTACAGTATCAATAGCTTCTGCCCAAAACTCTAAGGGCAAACTAGCATGCAATCTCATACACCTTGCACACTCCATAATTGTTCTATTCATCCTTTTAGTAACTCCATTTTGCTGAGGTGTCCTTGGAACCATCCTTTGCCTGTGGATTCCATGCATATAACAATACCAATTAAACTTATAGCTGTAGAACTCACCACCATTGTTAGATCTCAGGCACTTCAATCTTCTGCCTGTTTCATTCTCAACCATAGCTTTCCAAATCTTAAAAGTCTCAAATACATCAAATTTCTTCTTAATACAATAGACCCATACCTTTCTTGTAACATCATCTATGAATAAAACATAGTACTGTGATCCTCCAATAAAAGCAACTTGAGCCAGTCCCCACACGTCTGTGTGAACAAACTGTAACTTATGCTTCTTCTTTGTTGACCCAGTCTTGAGAAAACTCACTCTCTTCTATTTCCCAAAAACACAGTGCTCACAAAAATCCAGATCTATGCTTTTCAAATCTGAAAGCTTACCTTTTGACTTAAGAATAAACATTCCCTTCTCACTCATGTGGCTGAGCCTAGAGTGCCACAATTTTGCATCCACATCTGAAATAGATAATACAGAAGGAGAATTGTTAGTAACACAATTACATAAATAGAGAGTACCTACTCTCTTACCTCTGGCCATTACAAGTGCACCCTTGGTCACCTTCCAAGATTCAGCTGTGAGAGTTACTGTACAACCATCATCCCCTAACTTTCCTACAAAAATTAAATTCCTCTTCAAGTTGGGAACATGCACGATGTCTCTCAACACCCATGTGTTGCCATTCTACATTTTCAGCTGCACTTTTCCTTTGCCAATAATTTTACAAGGCTCATCATCCCCTAAATACACTATTCCAACATCTCCATGGACATAGTCACTAAAATATTCTCTATTAGGGGTTGCATGAAAAGATGCACCAGAATCTAAAACCCAAGATTCTATATTATTATGCAAAGAGAATATTAAAGCATCTTGTGTAATACCTGCAACCTTTGATTCTTCTTTTCCTTCATGCTGATTGTCCTCCTTAGGCTTTAACCAGCAATCTCTACTTATGTGCCCTATCTTTCTACAATTCTAGCATTGTGGCTTCCTGCCATTTCTGGATTTAGATCTACCTCTCACCTTTGACTTAGACCTTGATCTCCCTTTCTTGCTCTTCTCTTTCTGCCTTCCCCTGCTCTCAAAACTTAAAGCATTCCTTGATGTTTCCTCTGTGCTTTTCCTACGAATTTCTTCATTCAAGATTACACTAACAACATCCTCTACTTTTAAAATATTTGAAGTAGATGCAGTATTACTAATTGCCATTACTAAGCTATGCCAGCTTTCAGGCAAAGAACATAGTATTAAAAGAGATTTAATTTCATCATCAAACACTATTTTGACTAAACTTAATTGATTTACAATTCCATGGAAATCATTTAGATGATTAGATACAGATCCACCTTTTTGCATACGCAAATTAAATAACTGCTTCATAAGATATACCTTATTTGAAGCTGAGGGTTTTTCATACAAATTTGCTAAAGTAGTTAGTAACTCTACCGTAGACTTTGCCTGTGATAAATTAGATATCACAGTAGATGCCAGACTTAGTCTTATAGACCCCAGAGCCTTTCTATCAATAACTTCCCATTCTTCATCATCCATGTATGTGGGCTTCTTTGCAATCCCACCTAACGGTAAGTATAGATCTTTTTGATATAGATAATCCTCTATTTGCATTCTCCAATGTTGATAATTTTTGCCATTAAACTTCTCCATTCTCAGTTTACTTTCTTCTGCCATTACTTCTCCCACTCAAACAGAAATCCCTAAAAAAACCCTATGAGTACCCTGTAATCAATACACACTAACTAGATCTGAAACACCTGTTAGTCAACCTGAGCTCTGATACCACTTGTTGGGGATCAACCAACAATGTTGATTACAATATGAAAGCAATTAAATGCAAAATTAAATAGAAAGATAAGTAACTAGAATGATAAATAGCAAATAACAAGAGATACAAGAAACCACCCTAAAAACTTGTATTAAACTCTTTACAGAAGGAATACAATTGAAAAAAAATCTTTTCTTCCACACCTCTCTCAGATGTATAGATCTCTCTCTAGATCTCTTTCCCTCAAGAGCTCTCTCTCTCTCAATTACAATCAACTCCAGCAACCTGGAATGATTCACATATACAATTTTGTACTATTCAACACTCTTACACTACTCATACAATAATCTAAGAAGAACTATCCTATTATATAATAATTAGGAAACATGAGCATACAACTACAGCCATCAGATGCACCTCTTAATCAAGGGCTCTAAATAGTCTTACTAATAATAGAGATGCAAACTTAAGACTGTCACTTAATCCTAACATGCAAACACTCTGTTCTATCCTCGAAAATAGCTTTCTGGATGCATAGGTAGCCGATGTCGATTCCCACCTATTTACCTGTGACTGACGTCGGTCGATCCCTGCCGACACCGACATCTCCTGGTCTACTCCTGACCGACGTCGGTGACTATGTAAACCTGCAACTTCTATAATCCACTCACTTGGTGAAGCTTTTAGCTCCACACCTTAACATGGATGATGCATACGATTGAAATATTTTTGGTGTTTTTGGATTATTTGAATGTTTTTCTATTTTGAAATGTTTGAATATTTTTTAACTTTTGATATATTTTAATTTTTTTTTAATTTTTAAGATTTGACTACATATAATCAATCAAAGGAAGATTATGTATAATAAATCATAAGGAAACTATATACAAGTAATGTTGAGAAGAGATGATACTAATTGATGAGTCTCATAGGATACTCCCTATCATGGTGTCCTGTGTTAAGGAAAGGAATCATGCATGATCATGAAGCATGATGTAAATGTTGAGACTGTGGCTCTAAAAGCTATATATGTTGTAAATGATTTGAAATCTCTAAAGTATAAACCAACTATGGGGTCCCCCTATATCTTTGATAAGTGGATGCAATTGTAGGGCTCTTAGCGACCCATCTAATAGTAGGATAATCTCTTTGAACATGTGCTCTATAAGTAGATGTATGAGATCTCAATGATACTATCCTAGGTTTGAACATTGTAGCTAGAAACTATCTAAAATCCTGAAGCTATGGAAGTGTATGAACTCTCTGTACTAGTAATGGATGCCTCAATTATGTCTAAATTGGAACTAGAGGAGGAACTATAACTAGTGGAAAAACTAAAATTGGTGATTATGAAATAGTATATGGATCTGAAGTGGGGAGTGGTAACTCATATGAAACTCTACCAACTATAACAACTTGATTAGCATGAATGAATTTCACACATATATGAACTATAAAAGGTATTACTCAAATTTTTTGAATCCATCATCGACCAAGTAACATATCAAAAACTCTTGTATTAGTAAATATATTAAATGGTGTGGCCACATGTGTTGGACCAACCTATAAAGGAAGTACAATCTCACCTAATGAACTCTATATGTGCCTACTGAATCTAATGACAACTATGTCCATCAGGGTAATATCTTGCTCTAAATATCCCAAATTCTACAATAATACAATAGTTCACATGTTCACACTATGAATATGATGATTATGAATTTAAACTCTGATAAAGAGTGCATGATAATTTGAATCATCCTCGACTATCTCTTGTTTTGAGAAGGAGATGGAAGGTCTAGCTAGAACTCTAAAATTATATACACAAATCATGATACTCAAAGGATGTGTCTCAATTTAAAGTGGCCTTATGTATCTAGTGGTGGATGTGCATGATATGCATAGTGAACCCCTGATGTGTCCCCTATCTCTTTTTTAGAATGCTATAGAAAAGGATCTGAGAAGATTTTCAAAGATTTATCCTATATTTGCTTTGCCTGAGGAGGCTCAACTAAAGTGATAAGATATATATGATTTCCATGTATCAAATCCTATATCTTGTGTTTTAAATTGATGCATCTATTTGTTGTATGGTTTGGTGCCCTATGAAACTCACAAAATGCATGCTAATCATATCCTTGGGGAAGAGGCTTTGTTGGGTCAAATTCTCAAATAGGAGGGAGAGATATGATGTTACATTCCAATAGATATTGTAAAACTCCATTTGGAGAGATTGGTATATTGGTAAAGATTCACTAAGGAGGTGTTGATAAAACCACATGTTGAGGGGGCTTAGAAGCTACATTAACTATCAGTTGATTCTAACTCTTGTTATCATTGACCTTGAATTTGTATGTAACTTCATTATTACTCTTGTTTGTTATTTCTAAGATACTTGTGTACTTGAGTTTTCCCATTGAAATTAGTTTGACTTATCTTTCCTTTAGTGTGTGAAAATTTAGTGAAGGAAGAGAATATTTTGAACATAATTGATTCATAAAAAATTAGTAGAAGACTCTATTTGAAGAGATCTTGTAGCTTTTGATTGACCATGTGGCTAGTCATCTTAGCCAAAATAGTCTTATATCAAAGAACATAAACTATGAGATGTTCATTTAACCTTTGTTTTTGTTGTGTAACTTTTTCATTGTAAAACTTATCACCAATGTTAATGCTAAAATGAGCTAGGAACATATCAGCTAAAATATTGAATGCATTGACTAACTGATTTAGTAGACTATGGAACCATTATAAAACATAATCCTTTAGCATTTATAGAAATATCTTGGTAAGTATCTAATCATTTGGTACATAATTAGTTACTCTATGGTTACTCTTTTTTTTCTTGTTGTAGTATTTTAAGCATGTCATCTTGTATGTTAGGGTGTTTAGTTAAGAGTTCTTAAAGTTCCCTTTTATTAGTTTCATCAAAACTAGTGTATTTGGCCATTGTTAAGGTAGGAAAACAATTTGAAATTTCATTGAATTTTTTACAATAATTTATAATAAACAAAGTGCTAGAGAAGGAAATTTTGAATATAGGAAATGTAAAGTCCTAAAAACAATGAACTAAAAATTTTGTAAAAAGGATATGAAGCTCAAAAACATGTAAGGTGATACCTCAAGAAGAAATGAGACCTAGTATATGTAACTAGGGTTTGAAAGATGATTATTTTGAAAATTACTATGAAATTTTGAAATTTAAAATGAATTTTTGAGTAAAATATGTAAGTAAAAAATCAGAAATTCATTGGAAAATTGGTGATTTAAAGAGACCTAGTATATGCAACTAGGGTTTTGAAAAAATAGATATTTTTGAAAATTACTATTGAAATTTGAAATTTAAGGTGAATTTTTTATTTCAATATGCTATTAAAAAATTAGAAAATTACTAGTAAAATATTGGGACCTAGTATGGGCAACTAGGATTTGAAAGAAAATTATTTTAAAATTACTAAGAAATTTTAAAATGTAATGCAAATTTTTTATTTTATTATGCAAGTAAAAAATAAAAAACATATAGGAAAAATTAGTAGAAAATTTACCCTAGGGTTTCTAGGTTTTTTATGCGCAAACGAAGTAAGTTAGGTTCACCAAATGATTTAACAATTTTGGGAATATTGGTGTATTATTCCTAATTTAGTTAAAGGGTCTGAGTAGTAAAATCAATAAATAAATATGTAATAATTAATTTACTAATTTTTGTAATTTTGATTTTTTGATTTTAATCTTTCTAAAAAATAGTAATAATGGATAGAAGATAAGACTTGGGTATAAACTGACTAAAATGACTGAGATAGAGTTTAAAATTCACTATGCAAGACTGGGACACTATCGTAAATAAGGATCTAGACTTCATTTTATGATTGGATAGAAGCATCAAAATAAGACACTAGTGGCACCAATGTTTTAAGCCACTTTTACCACTATTATCCAAGATACCTAATCTTTTTGGGTTTTGTTCACTATGTCTGTGTGACCCTACATGTGAAGTTTTGACTATTGGATGTCCATGAAACTCCTTGTATAGTAGACTTTGTCTTCAAACCCTAGACTCCATTACACTTTGACCAAATTTGAGAAAGAAGGGGGTTAGTTGTGTAAGATTCATTAAACATGTATCCACAACCCTTGTGTGGGCACATTGCCTACATATCAATACTCTGAAGAGGGATCAAGCCATATGTAGTTTTCCCACTTACTGTGCTTTGTGCAATAGTGTGTATGAAGATGTAAATGCTAAAACTAGGTGTGCTTGATGTGGCTAAGGACTGGTGTAAGGATTTGAATAAGCTTTTAATAATATTGGTTGGTTGTATGTAGATAATAAGGAAGATAGCTTGAGTAGTCTTGGTTTCTTAGTGACAATTTTCAACCCTTTCTAAATGATCTTTGAATGGTATTTTATATGGATCTATTAGTCATGGGTTGAATGTTCTTGCATTAGGCTAACAAAGACAAGGATGAAGAACCAAAAGGAATTAATCATTGGGGCTAAAAATGATCTTATACAAGAGCACTTAAGGTGGATACTAGTGGTATCAATGTTGTATTCCAAGTTGGGTGCTATTTTCCTTAGCTAACAAGACTTGGGGGAATGGATTTATGATAGAAAGAGTAGTCTAGCTAAGTTAGGATTAGGTTTGAAAGGTTATAGATGATTGGGAATTAGTGAAAGTATGCCTATGAGGGTCATGAAAGTAATTAGGAAGGACCTATGGGTTGGGTGTCACAAGCCACACTCAAGTTACCAATTTTCACATTTTATATGACTACAGATGCTAATGCAGGAGCATCAAGGCAAGAAAAAATCATTTGTGTGTTTAAGGCTATAAGGGGTCAAATATAGTCAAAAATATAGTGTTCAAGGTTATAGTATATGGTAAGAGGTCTAATGAGGGTCTTAAAGGTCTTAGGAATCTATGAGATGGCTTAGAATATGAATTAGAGGTTTTCCCTCCAAAATTGTAATTTGAATTTTCAAAGTCTATGCACAAGCAAGAAAGGGTCCGAAGAGTCTTAGAAGAACTTGGTTCAATAGGAAAAATAGACCATGTAAAAGGGTGATAAAAGTCTTAAAAAATTTAAATTATCATGTTGAAATCTATGTTGTGGTGTGACCACCCTTACCCATACACTGGGTTGACTAAGACAAAGAAGTAGTTTTATAACTACTCTGATAGCCAATGTTAGAGTGATGTAAATAGATATTATATGTGAGTTTTGTGTGCTAGAGAGGAGATATTTCTCCATGAAGAAGAAGAGAGGGTTTGAGAATGGATGAACATATAAAACCCTCAAATGAAAGATAAGAAAATCCTCTAATTGACTGAAAGGTCCATGATAGGACTATTTTTGTAATGAAGCAAAAATGCCAAGAATAAAATAAAGAAGGATTGTTTATGTGTGATATTTTTTTTTACTTTTATTGGTTATATATTCTCTTGTGAGGTTTGAGGTGAAGTCTTTAATGAGTTTTTGTAAAGTTGTAAGATTGAGTATAGGACTATAGGTTTTAGTAAGGAGAGGGCATATTATAATGACCTTTTGTTATGATAAGTGTGTATGAAAATCACATGAGATTACTAAATATTTATTTGTAATTAACTATTCATAACATTTAAGGAATTATGTTGAAGAAATTTATGATAACCTCAGCCTTAAGTTGATAGTTAGGTTTTATAAGGAAGTGAAGAGCATGAAGGTGTTATAGGGAAAACTAACTTATTCTTAAGACAAGGGTAACCTATAGACCAAGAAATACAAGATAGGAGGATGCTTCACTCAATTACAAGGTTAAACTAATGAATGACATTTGAATAAACTCCATGCATTGTTTATGATAAAAACAAACCCCTATTTCTTAGTTAATAGATCCTATTATGTGTTAACACCAAGGAAATAAAGTGAAGAATTCAAGGAAAAGAGTGGTATGTGGGGTTATATAAGACATTGATATTGTGTATATGGTAAATATTTAATTCAAAACTTTGAGACAATCTTATGACATGCTAGATAGACATAGACCCCTGCATCTTTGTCACAATCAAGATACTCATACTCAATACATAGTCAGTGTATTAGGAGTAATAAGAACCAAAATAATGGGAATGGTGGTTGTGGTAGATATTATTGAGACTTAATAAAGGTTCAAGAACCTTTTTGATATCCTAAAAGGATTTTAGAGGGTTGTTTAAAGATATAAATCTTATTTTAATCCTTACACATTCAACAAAATACCACAATAGATTGTGTTTGTGTTAAGCACAAGATATATTGAGAGGGGTGGTGAATCAGTATATCATATATCTTATAAAAATTTCCCTTAACCAAATTCCACTTAATCAAACATTCAAGATATGAAATAAAACTCAAACAATAAACACCACACAAGATAGAGAGAAACACCAAATATAACATGGAAACCCAATATGGGAAAAACCACAAAGAATAATCTCAAGTATATGAATGAGCACCAGCCCAAACAATATTTGCAAGAACCAACTTGCAGGAGCACCAACCCCTTTGTTGAGCACCAACCTATCAACTATTCATGAGCACCAACCCCTTTACTAAGCACCAACCCAACAACTATTCTTGAGCACCAACCCACAGGAGCACCAACCCCTTTGTTGAGCAACCCACAGGAGCACTAACCCCTTTGCTGAGCACCAACCCAAAAATAATTCATGAGCACCAACCCATAGGAGCACCAACCCCTTTGTGTATACCACACACCTATCTCTCAATGTTTCTATCTCAACAAATGATAGTTCATTACAACATCTCTTTCCTCTCTCTCACATTTGCTCTTCTAAGCTAGATATAACAAATACAAATCATATTCATCTCTCACAATTGCTCTTCTAAGCTAGATATTACAATATCAAATCAACCTCTATCTCTCATATTACAAATGGCTTCTCAAGCCTTTATTTATAGCTTTATAAATGACCTTTGGCCTTCCCCCTTTGTGACCCTTCAATCCTCATGTAAAATGGTGCCAAACTTGTATGACCCTTCATATCCTTGCCTTTGAAAAGTCATGTGGTGACCCTTCATGAGCAAAAACGTTCTTCCCTATTTTGTCTTTGCTTTGGTGACTTTTTGTATTCCTCAAAGTGTCCCTTCATGAGAAATTGTGCCCTTCCTCTTTTGTCTTTACTTGGTGACTCTTGGAATTCCCCAAGATGAATCTTCATGGGAAAATGTGTCCCATCCTTCTTTTGTCTTTACCCCATGGCTTTTTAACTTCTCCATGGGCCCTTCTTTTGTCTCATATGCAACAAAAAATATATTTGTTAATATTAAATAAATATTAACTCACATTAGCCAAGATATATCTATTACAAACATCATTAAATGCAATGGGGCCTTTATCACAAATAATGCTAGACCTTTGACATCAATGACAACATTTTCAAAATTTTGTTAGTTTCAAAATACTTTGATGAATTAAATAAGGACCTTTGAGAATTTTTTAAAAAATTTATTATAAGTTTTTTATATCTCTTTAAGATCTTAAAGTTTGTGGAAGAGGTCTAGAACTAAATACTTAGTCTTTTAGAGACTCATTGTTCTACATAATTAGTAATACATGTATAGTTTACTATGTTTCTTTTAGTTCACATACATACTACATTGGAAGGAACAAAAAATTGGATGGTGAGTTTTCCAAGGTCAAAATAGACCTATTAAAACTTTTTTTAGCTTTTGAAACCCTATATAAATTGAGATATGGAAATTTATGTGGTCTTAATCTGTGTAAGAAGATGCAAACCCTAGGCTTAGGGTTTTGAGCATTCAAGGATTTTAAACTATCCATTTCCCATGAAATTTTTTAATCTAACATAAATCCATGTGATCTCATTTTTATAAAAAATTTCAAAGTTTTAAAATTGTATAGGTATGTATTTGACCATCAAGGGCTTGAAATAAGCCTAATTAGGCCTTTAAAGAGAGTGGATGTTTAAAGGAAGTGATAATTAGAGTAAGATTCAGGTTTAAAAACATAAAAAACATCTCAAAGATTAAAAAATATATCTATAAATGTGGTTACTCCTTGGGAATAGAGCTTGAATGAAAGAAACATAGAGTAATTGCTTAAGGGAGGCTCCAAGCCTTGTCTAGACAATGAGAACTTTGGGTAAGAGAATGAAGGATGAGGTCAATCTACTAACTTGTAAGGGATTAAAATGAGGTAACAAGATGATCCTATACTATCTATGGATATATATTAAAATTTTGATACTTATACCATATTAATTGATCCTTAAGGCTAAAGAAGAGTTGCCTAGGAAGAAGCTAGTAAGGAATTGAGGGATAGTGGTGAAAATTTTGAATGATATGAGGCAGAGTCATAATGTGATTTTAAATTTAAATATTTCATAAACTAAAAACCACCTCAAAGAGAAGATTCCATTCAAGTAAGGTGAAAAGCATAGTGATTTTAAGAGGGAGTAACTAGCTTAATAGGGACAATCACTATTAAACCTTCAAGTGCATGAGATCAATTAGATTGGGAATTAGATGATGGTGATATTTAGGAATTATCCCTCATGCCTTTGCATCATTTGGTATCAAAGACAAATTAGGTATGCTTAGGAAAAATTGTGTTTTGATTTCTTTCTAATTTGTTGATTTGAGTTGAATGCATAATGCCATGAGATATGCATGAGAGATCACCTTATAGGGTATTGGGAGAATAAGGTTTTACTTCTGATCCATTTATGTCAGCATAGAGAAAGATAAGAGTGATAAATATAAGAGAATATATATAGCCCCAAAGTCCTTTGAGAAGGACAAGAAACTAGTCAAGGAAAGACTAGAAAGATAGAGAGGAAAAATAGAGGATTGAAGATCCAAGAGAGAAGAGGAAATAAAGAAGACTCCAAAAGAGAGTCAAGAGGGTTAATAAGAGATCATAGAGAGAGGAATAAAGAATATGAAATTCCCAAAATATTTCTAAGAGGCAAGCTTGATAGACTTGATAAGAATCAGGTCTAAATAGACCAAGAAAATAAAGAAAGTGAGAGAATATGGATATAGAAAGGGAAGTGGTAGATATAAGAAGAGAATTGGGGAAAATATTTGAGAGGATTTATATCATGATGAATCTCATAGAGATTCAAAAAATATAATGGACTAGTTGGCATATGAAGAGGAAAGTGAAGTGGCCAATAGAGTCACTTGTGATAAGAAGAAGGTGCAAGAAGAGTGTCATAAAGGATGAGAAAAAGAAAGAGAAGGCAGACCAAAGAGGCATGAAAAATAAGATGTTTCCAAGTGAGAAATAAAATATAAAGATATAAAAGAGAGTTCTCATTTAAGATAACAAGAAGGAGAGAGAAGTGTCAAGGAGAGCACAAAATAATGAAGAACAGAAGAGAAGGTGGATAATTTCCATGCTAAGGACATTCAAAGAGACTATGTGGTCTCTTATTTTATATGTTAACATTATTTTTGAGTTTGTGTTTTCAAGTATGAATAATAAAGTGGTGAAGGCCAAGAATGAGGCTTCAAATTTGGTGAATAATGGGCCAAGAATTTCACCCCTAAAGTGACAAGAGAATGATAAAGAGAAAGAACTTCATGAAGAAGACAAAGTTTTGAAAATTAAGAACATGCCACATGTAGAAGATGATGAGAAAGTGGAATTATATGATGTATTACCATGTATATCAGCTGAAACAAAGGATATGGTGCACCAAGAAGATAAGAAGGTCACCCAAGATAATATGTATGTCACCCATGAAGACAAGGAGGAAGAGATGAACTTGCAATAGTTTCCCATAGAGGTAAATTAATATTTTAATATTGATTTTATTTCATAAGTGAAGAGGAAAATAATGATATGGAGGTTGAAATAAATCATGATAAATTATATCCCTCAAAAGGAGCATAAGGGCATGGATATGTATGGCATAAATGGCTTAAACAAGCAGGTGAATAGAAGAAAGAGGAGATGAACCTTAAACAAGAGGTCAAACAAAGTAAGAAGATAGGTGGAAGACAAGCACAAATTTAGAAACAAAAGGTAAATGACAAGGAACATAAATTTGGCATGATAGATGAAAAAATCATGAAACATGAGAGTGGTACAAAGAGAGGCAAGTGGCAGCCCAAGAAGATACAAAGCAAAAAATGGATAAAAAATAACATGGAAAGATTATAAGGAGATAATAATGTAAGTGTAATCAAAGCAAGCATGAATATTGATTAAAATTACAAGCCCACAAAGTAAATAATAAAGGTGGTGCAAGAAAACCAAGTCAATGATATGAAGGTATAGCCATGTGAAAAAGGAAAATAATGCATAAAAGAAGGTAAATGTTTGAAATATGTGTTTTAAAATGTGGTTTATGATGATTCATTTGAATTTGACTCCAATGATGAAGATAAGTTGTACATGAAAATAATGGCATTGATGAAAGAGAGTGTAGCATGGAAAGACAAGAAATAAGTACCTCAAAGAGTGCTTAAAAAGTATGGTATTCAGCCAAAGGATGTTTATATGACTCTCACCAATTAGGTACTTTATGGGGAATATAAACAATAATTTTCCCAAGACAATGAAGAACAAGATAGCCCAAGGTTTGACGAAGATTTTAAAGATATGAATGCATGCAAGTTACAAGAAGAGATGAGGATGTTAGAGGACCTATTCATTCCATCTACAAGACTGAAAATAGGTGAGAAACAATATGTAAATATCAAGAAGTAACCCCAAGAAACATCAAGAGAGGAGCAGCAAACTAAAGTACAAAAAGTTGTGCAAACATGTAAATAAGCAATCAAGTAAATGGGGTACGAACAAGTCAAAAAGGTGATCTATTTCATGGGTCAAGCACAAGCTGAGTTTACATTTTATAAACATGCATATGGGAGGCTAAATATTGGTCATATAACAATATACTATGATGAGAATGAAAGGAACAAGAAGTTGATCTTGCATAGTGAGCAAGGTGATGGGAAAAGGCATCAAGAAGTGAAGAAGTTTGATGAAGAGGCAAAAAAAGAGAGTATAGACAAACAAATGACGGAGGTTAATATGCATGAGAGACCAATGTATCCTCATAAAAAATATGATATCATGAAAAATAAGTAAGAGTCTCTAGATAAGCAAGAATCAAGCAAGATTCATGGAGAAATAAGTTATCAAAGAAGCATAAGCAAGAGAAATAGGCATCATTTGAGTGAAGCTAAGTATGATGGTGATAAAAATGACTTGGAACAATTGGAATATGTAATAAATAAGGATATAAAGTAGTTATAAAAATTCATGGAATTGGAAGATGAATGGATAAGAAAGATAGATAAAGCCATAAGGAACAAGAACAAGAGTTTGGCAAGGAAAATGAACCCATAACAAAGGAATAGCAGCATGTTGAGCATGAACAACCCTCAAAATGTAAATTGTAAATCAAGGAAGAAAGATTTAGGTTAAAGTCTTTCTCCCTCCTGGTGAGTATGATGTAGGAGCATCACAGCAAAAAAATATCATTTGTGTGTTTTAGTCTATAAGGGGTCAAATCTATTAAAAAAGATAGTGTTTAAGGTTATAGTACATGATAAGAGGTCTAATGAAGGTCCTAAAGGTCTTAGGAATCCATGAAATTGCTTAGAATTTGAATTAGAGGTTTTCCCTCAAAAATTGTAATTTGAATTTTCAAAGTGTATGTGCAAGCAAGAAAGGGTCCTAAGAGTCTCATGAGGGAAGAACTTAGTTCAATAGGAAAAAGAAGTCATGTAAATATGGAAGTCTTAAAAATTTTAAATTATCATGTTGAAATCCATGTTGTGGTATGACTACCCTTACCCATACATTGGGTTGACTAAGACAAAGAAGTAGTTTTGTAACTACTTTGATAGCCAATGTTAGAGTGATGTAAATATAGATTGTACGTGAGTTTTGTGTGCTAGAGAGGAGAGAGTTATCCATGAAGAAGAAGAAGAAGAAAGAGTTTGAGAATGGAAGAAGATAGAAAACCCTTAAAGGAAAGATAATAAAATCCTTTAATAGACTAAAAGGTCTATGATATGACTATTTTTTTAATGAAGCACAAATACCAAGGATAAAAGAAAGAAGGATCATTGATGTGCGATATTTGTTTTTAATTTTATTGGTTATATATTCTCTTGTGAGGTTTGAGGTGAATATTTTAATGAGTTTTTGTAATGGTTTAGGATTAAGTGTAGGACTGTAGTTTTTATCAAAGAGAGGGCATATTCTAATGACCTTTTCTTATGGTAAGTGTGTATGAAACTCACATGAGATTACTCCATTTAATATTTATCTATATTGAACTATTCATAACATAATAAGGAATTATGTTGAAGAAATTGATGATAACCTTAGCCTTAAGTTGCTAGTCAAAGTTTATAAGGAAGTGAAAAGCATGAAGGTGTTATAGGTAAAACTACTTTATTCCTAACACAAATTTACCCTATAGACCAAGAAATATGAGTTAGGATGATGCTTGACTCAGTTACAAGGTGAAACCAATGAATTATATTTGAATAAACTCCATGCATTGTTCATGATAAAAACAAACCCCTATTTCTCAGTCAATAGACGCTATTGTGTGTTAATGCCAAGGAAATAAAGTGAAGCTTTCAAGGAAATGAGTGGTAGTGTGGGGTTGGATAAGACATTGATATTGTGGATATGGTAGATAGTAAATTCACAACTTTGAGATAATCTTATGATGTGCTAGATAGACACAAACCCTTGTATCTCTATCACAGTCAAGATACTCAAACTCAGTACATAGTAGGTGCATTAGGAGTGATAAGAACCAAAATAATGATAAGGATGGTTGTGGTAGATATGATTTAGACTTAATAAAGGTGCATGAAACTTTTTGATATCCCAAAAGGAGTTTATAGGGTTGTTTGAAGATAACAATCTTATTGTAAACCTTACACAGTCAACAAAATACCACAGTAGATTATGTTTGTTGGTTTCAAAATACTTTGATGTATTAAATAAGGACCTTTGAGAATTTTCAAAAAAATGGATTATAAGTTTATCAGATCTATTAAATATCTTAAAGTCTGTGGAAGACTTCTAAAACTAAATAATTAGTCTTTTAGAGACTCATTCTACACAGTTAGTAATGTATGCATAGTTTACGGTGTTTCTTTGAGTTTCACATACATACTACATTGGAAGGACCAAAAAATTGGATGGGGTTACAAGGTAAAAATATATCTATTAATTTTTTTTTTAGATTTTGAAACCTATATAGATTGAGATATGTAAATTTATGTGGTCTCAACTTGTGCAAGAAGATGCAAACCCTAGGATTAGTGTTTTGAGCATTTAAGGAGTTTAAGCTATCCAATTACCATGAATTTTTTGAATCTAACATAAATCCATGTGATATCAATATTTTAATTGGTTTCAAAGTTTTATTAACCATAAAAGTATGGATTTGACCGTCAAGGGCTCGAAATAAGCCAAATTAGGCCTTAAAAGAGAGTGGATGTTTAAGGAAGTGATATATAGATTAATATTTAGGTCAAGAACCTTAATAAACATCTCAAAGAGTAAAAAATAGATCTATAAATGTGTTTACTCCTTGGGAATATATCTTTAATGAAAGAAACACAAAGTAATTGCTTAAGGGATGCTACAAGCCTTGTCTAGACAATGACAACCTTGTGTAAGAGAATGAAGATGATGTCAATCTACTAACTTATAATGGATTAAAATGAGGTAAAAATATGGTCCTATACTATCTATGGAAATATATTTACCTTTTGATAATTATACCAAATAATTAACCCTTAAGGCCAAAGAAGAATTGCCTATGAAGAAGCTAGTAAGGAATTGAGGGACATTAGTGAATAAGGTGAATGATATGAGGCAGAGCCATAATGTGATTGTCAATTGAAATATTTCATAAAATCAAAACTACCTCAAATATAAAATTCCATTAAATCAAGGTAATAAGCATAATGATTTTGAGAGGGAGTGACTAGCTTAACAGGGACAATCAAAATTAAACCATCAAGTGCATGAGATCAATTGGATTAGGAATCAGATGATGGTGCTATTGAAGACTTATCCCTAATTCCTCTACATCATATACCCATAAAATTCCACAAAGATACACATTTTGTAATAATTTTTATACCACCATTCAACAAGTGGCATCTAATGAACCCATTTATTCTATTGATTAGAAACAAAATAATGAATTTACCCTTCTAGACATTTTTTGACTACCTCTATTTATCCATAAAATTGAGGATTATAAGATGATCTATGATCCAATTGGGTTCCAAAAGTTCAAATAATTTGGTCCAAAAATTACTAGTAAATATGGGATCTTGGTCACTTACAATGATTTTTAGAGTACTATGTAATTTCTAAACTGTATCGAGAAAAATAAAAGCTATTGTGATTGTAAAAAATTACTATGATAGATCAAAAAATTAGAATAATTGGTTAGTTGATCCATAATTACCATGATAATATTTTTACCCTCAGACCATGGTAACCCAGTAATGAAATCTATGGAAACCTCCTCCCAACATTGGCTAGGGATGGATAAAGGCTACAAAATACTTGGGGTTTTAATGGTTTCACCTTTGTTATGTTGAGATATCATGCATTCAACCACATACTATGGATATGCCCCTTGAGTCCTTCCAAAAAAAATCTTTCTTGATTCTATGATATGTTTTCAAAAATCCTGAGTGACCTCCCAGTGGAGATGCATGAAGTTATTGAAAGATTTTATGTTTGAGGAGAGAATGATTAAAAAGGTATAATTTTTATTTATACCATAATGTGTTCCCCTTCCATGTAAATTTTTTAGTTCCCTCATAATCCTATTAAATATTTTGAATCAAATCATGGGTAGCATTTTTATTCTCCCATTCTAATCTTGCTTCCTCTAACCAATCTACTTTCCAAATAGTCATTGCACATAATAATGCCTTAATTGATTCATCCCTACAAGATAATGCATTTGCCACCACATTCTAATTTAATTTATTAAAGACTATTTCAAAATCATATCCTAACATTTTAGTAACCCATTTTTATTGTTCTTTAGATGATAATCATTGTTCCAAAAAACATTTGAGGCTACCATGATCAATCTTTACCTAAAAGTGATGGCCCATCAAATAAGGTCTCCATTGCTTGACTACATGTAGAATAGCCATCATCTCTTTTTCATAGATTGGTTTAAACCTATTTTTTCCCTTCAGTTGATGAATTTAAAATTTTAGTGGTCCACATTTTTTCATAAGTATATCTCCCATACCATATTCCAATGCATCACACTCCACAATAAAAGTTTTTGAAAAATAGGATTAGCCAAAATTGAAGTTGTGCACATAGCCATTTTTAACTATTCAAACACCTTGGTACTTGAATCACTCCACTAAAAAGAGTCTTTATTAAATAAAGAGGTGAGTGGAGATGTAATGTTTCCATAATTTTTAGCAAACCTATGATAATAACTAGTTAGCCCCAAAAATTATCATCGGATGGGAACTAACAAATTGTGTAGATGTAGTCTATAATCCATGCATTTTAAAGGTCCTACCTCATGAATGGAACATCATAAATAGTTCCTATAAATTCATCTCAATAGTTCCCAAAGTGGTGAGCCACTTCACTTCAAAAATAATGTCAACTCCTCCTATGGGAATAGCAAACATAGGGGAATCTAACAAGTGGTCTCCCATAGTAAGCTTAATGCTATGGCATTTTCTAGAAGAGTTGATGGTACCACCATATGACCTAAAATTTTAGAGTTGAGTAAATGAAATAGTTTAAATGAGTAGACAACTTACATTTGATGAATTTATATGTACTACCAGAGTCAATTAACACAATCACCTTCTATTTCTTTAGGAAACCCACCACTTTAAGATTTTGAGGAGCATTAATTACTCAAAGTGCTTGATAATAAATAGTAGGCTGAAAATATTTAGATTCATCCTCAAGTTATTCCAAACATGCCCCTAAATATTCATCATCTTCTTACTCCATATTGGCAAATCTAATGTAAAACAATGTATTTTCATCACATCGATGTCCTTTGCTCTATTTTCTATTGTAGCCAAAACACAAACCTTTTGCACAATTTTATTCAATTTGTTGAGATGTCAATTTTGTAGGTTGTGGAAATGATGGTGCTATGAAGGTGTGTTCATGACCGTTAGTGAAAGGTTTTTTTTTTATCGACTCTTTTTAATTATCCAAGCATGCCCTTGGTATGTATTTAATTACAACTATGATGAAACATGCAAACCTCTAATGGGATGTTATCTTTGAGGCCACCCAGAAATAGTTCAATTAGATTTTCATTAGTGATGTCTATCATACATAAGGAGAGATTTTGAAATTGATAATTGTAATCCTTTATAGTCCCTATTTGGTACAACTTGGCTAGTTGGTTGAAGTAGTTTTTAGAGAGTTGGTTATGATAGTGGAGCTAAAACTCCTCAAAAATTATTGATCATGAAACTAGGACACCCTTATTTTTATTTTCAACATAAAACTAGTAATACAAAATGAATTACTAAGGTTCTAGAAATAGATAGGCCATGACCACCTTTTGTGAATAGAGATTCTAATGTAGATCAAATAAATTTTAGATTTGAGTAATCTATATGAGTGTAGCACTACCATAAAACTATTAGTGTAGGTTTTTATTTTTATCTATTTATTAATTAAGAAAATTATATTTTTGTGCATACATGGAGTTTTCTTACATTTGTGGGATTGGCTAGCTTATGTGGAGATGTGTGTCATAGATGTGTCATAAGAATGTCATAAGTAACTCCCTTGATGGGAGTCACTTTTCTATTCTTATCACCTTGTCACCACCTTTCATGGAGGAGTTACAATCTATTCTTGGGGTGCCTTGGCCACCTTTTGTGGAGGAGTTACTTATGTGCTCTCCTATATGTATTTTTCACTTTGGCCATCTCATGTTAATCAGATTTTGGTTTTCTCCATTTTGTCTTGTGCAATTTATCTTCTTGTATAATTTCAAATTACTTTAGTATCTATGTGGTGTGCACTTATTTCATCTTGTGTGATCATGTCTCCATTGAATTCACATTATCCAGATTCTGGCAACAACTCCAATATGGTGTCAGAGCCACTCTAGGGATCATGTGTCTGGTTATGCTATTAGTTTATTCTAAAATTCTTACTTTGCTTTCTTAGTAGTTTTTTTGTTTAACTCCATTGCATTTGAGAGTTTTGGTAGAGTTTTTCGAAAACTCATGCAAATCCATATAAAAACTTGTTAAAAAAATTACTTCTAAGTTAGAATTTTCCAAGACATCTTGTATAGATCTATTGTGGCTTCAGCAAAGGTAGTGGAATTCTTTTGTTTTGGTCATTTTGCAAGAAAAGATAGATCTTTGCTCATCTAGAACTTGAAAGTTTTGCACCTCATATGCTTTAGCAAAGCCAAAAACTATCTCAGACAGCCACACCAAGTAAACATCAATGATGCCAAGCAAATAGTCATGGCCTGGGCTTCTGGTCACAGCAAAAGTCTTCTTTATAGCAAGACGAAGTGCAGTTGTACGGCGTCTAGCGTGCAGGTGCGTAGTGAGCAAAATCAAAACTTGTTTGGGATGAGGAAGGCATGGGTGTTGATGCCACATTGGTAATGATTGGCTGACTCAATTTTGACCTTGCCACCCTTTAGACTCAGCTGACCTTGCTGCCCTTCATACTCATCCCACCTTTTCTGGTTTCCAACGCCCATTTGGTGGGCCCTCCCTCTCTCTCTCTTGTTGTTTAATTGATAATTCTACTTTTGTCTAATAATTATTTTGGTATTCATAAATTATTAATTTGATTTTTTTAATTAAAGTCAAATTGGAAATTAGCATTCAAAAAAAAATAGTTTAGAGGTTTTTTTAAAAAACTTGTATCTTCAACCTACGAAGATGAAGGGTGAGGCCCGAGTTGGTAGGAGGCCAATTCCCCCTCACAAAGACCTCCTTTGGATTCCTCACTCTATGCCAAATCCAATGAGTGGTTGGAAGGCCACTTTCTCTCTCAAAATAGGCATTTTTTAATGTTTTAGTGTTTTTTTGCAAAAACACTAATTTACGAGAAAATTAGATCTTTAATATCTTGCAAATGGTAGCTCAGATTTGGGTGCCATTTTTTGCAAAAGTGTTTTTAATTCAATTCTCCATAGTGTAGTCTTGTTATTTGTCAAAAATGCACTAGTTTATAAAGTGCCTAAAATTTGGGTCTCTCGAGACGCATTTTGACTGAGTTTGACGTCCTGTTTGCTTAGAGTCTTGCACTAATTGCTATAAGATGCATTCTCAATTGAGATCAACATCATTTGAGTGTGCACTTACATATTTTGGGGGGGTTCAACATTTCAGGGGGATGTGTTTGCTTTTCACAACTTGCATATCTTTGCTTTCATTCTCCTTTCTGCATAAATTCACAACTTGCAATCAACACAACTTCACCTAAATTTAGCTTAAAATGGATTATTTTCAGCTTAAACCCCTAACACCCTTCAACTATCATGAATGAAAAGTTGAAATGTCAATCATTCTTAAAAGCAAAGGGTTATATAGGATCACCATGGGTGCTAAAGTAGAACCTAACACTGATGCTGAAAAGGTCAAGTGGTACAATTGTAGTGATGAAGCCTATGGATTACTAAGCTTGTCCATGTCTCTATAACTTCTCTTCCATTTAGAAACCTCTAAGACTCCCAAAGACATATGGGACAACTTATAACTCTTATTTGGGAAGCGTGATCAGATGAGAGGTCATGAGCTTGAAAATGAACTCATAAGTCTAAGTCCTAGCAACTTTGCCACACTACAAGACTTCTTCACTAATTTTAAGGCCCTTAGATTGCAATTGAAAGAATGTGGGATAGAGAAGAAAGATGATCAACTCATCCTTTCTATTCTCACAAAGTTAGGTCCAAGCTATTTAGTCTTTGTCTCCACTTTCCATGCCACCAAAAGTGCCCTTGGCACTACATGGAAAATGCCTTCTTTGGATTCATTCATTATCGACTTGATTAGGGAGCAAGATAAGATAATTCAAATGGGCATAATGAAGTCTACTCAACCCCAAGCTTTGATATCTAGAAATGGTAAGGATAAGACTTCAACAAAGGAGAAGAAGAAAAAGAATAAGGATAAGGAGAAGAAGAAAACAACAATCTTGCCAAAAGCAACACTGAGTCTTCATCCTCCAATGCTAAACCTAAGAAGGATAAGGTTAAGTGTGCCTATTGTAAAAATATAGGGCATGATGAGCATAAATTCATGAAGAAACAAATAGATCACCTAACTCATCTTCTAGAGAAGCACAACATAGGTGTTCCTAAGTCCATCAAGCAAAATTCATCTACCCAAGATTCTACCAAGGCAAAAGGCAAGGTAAGGAGAAAGAAAAGTGCAAGGTCCTTATAGCTACTACAGCTTCTACATCATCATGGGTCATTGATTTAGGTGCTTCTCACCACATGGGCTCTTCACTAGTTGAGTTTTCATCTTTAGAGCCTTGTAGCGTGACTTCAATTAGTTTGGGTAATGACACATCAGTTTCTATTGCAAGGAGAGGGTCAGTTGAAATGGAACATTCAATAATGTTCTAAGTGTTCCTTCTCTTTCAACCAATCTCCTATTAGTTTACCAAATCACTCACATTGGTCAGGGCATGAGAGTTGATTTTTCACCTGATTTAGTGGCTATCAAGGAATTGCATAGTGATACTACAGTGGCAGTGGGTAGGGTAGATCACCAAGCAAGGTTATACACCTTCTCACATTTTGCACCTGATTCTTCTCCAACATCATTACTAACTCATTCAAATGGAGTTAGCAAATTTTGGCATGAGCAGTTTGGCCACCTTAACTACCACTACCTTGAACAACTTTGCAAAAATGACATGGTCATTGGCTTGCCTCGTGTCTAATTCTCAAAAGGACTTTGGGAAGCATCCCGAAGAAAAATTTGACAAAGGCAAAGCTTGGAGGGCTTCGCAACCTTTGGAGTTTGTCCACAGTGATGTATCAAAACCCTTCCCCAAACCATCTTTCATAAGGACCAAGTACATCCTCACTTTTATTGATGATTTCTCTAGGTACACTTGGATATATTTTCTCAAACAAAAGTCTGAAGTGTTTGAAAATTTTCTAGACTTCAAGGCTCTTGTTGAGATATAAAGTGAGAAATCCATCAAGTTTCTTCAAATTGATAATGGAGGGGAGTATGTCAGCAATAGGTTTGAGTAGTTTTGCACCATAGAGGGGATTGATTTGTAGTGCACAGTCACTTATAGTCCTTCATAGAATGGGGTTATTGAATGCAAAAATAGGTTCTTAAAAGAGATGGATAGCTGTATGATTCACTCCAAATCTTTAGCACCACAGTATTGGGCCAAAGCCATTAATTTTGCTTACTACATTTAAAATAGGGTTCCTCACAAAGCTTTGAAAGGGATAACACCCTTTGAAGCTTGGCATAAAAGAAAACCTGATGTTGAGCACCTTAGGGTTTTTGGATCCCTAGCCATGGCCCACATTCTAAAGAATAAACACAAAGCTATGGAATGTCAGTCCAAGCCTTGCATCTTTTTAAGATATCCAAATGGTATTAAGGGGTATCACCTTCTAGATCCAGTCACTCATGAGTTGTTCATTGAGAGAAGTGTCTATTTTCAGGAGAGTCCTAGAGACTCAACACTTGACACTTCTTCTCCCTCATTAGATCTAATTCTTCATGATGATTCCTCATCAGATTCAGATCAGCCATAGCAGGCTCTCGAGCTAGAGACATCTTCTTCTTCTTCTTCAATTTCAGATAGTGAGGATAGTGATGCAGAGTCATCCACCTCTAGTCAGTCAGAGGATGAGGAGTTAGCACCTGACTCTCTCACTTTTGGGCCACTTTGGGCCGGATAGACACTTGAGAGTGATGGCACCTGGGTAGGAGATCTTGCAGATGATAGACGTACTAGGGGGGATTTTTAGAGAGATCCACATGCCTTCTTTGCTTTAGTTTCAGATCCACAGACTTTTTGAGAGGCATCTGGGGTACCTAAGTGGGATAGTGATATGGAAGAAGAATATTCTTCCTTAATCAAAAATCACACTTGGGATTTGACTTCACTTCCTAAGGGAAGAAATATGGTTCGATGTAGGTGGATATATTGGACCAAGTTTGCAGCAGATGGGTCAGTTGATAAGTACAAGGTGTGACTAGTCACCAAGCATTTCTTACAGGTGGCAAGCATTGACTACTTAGAGACCTTTGCACCCATTGTAAAGATGACTTCTATCCAACTTACTTGGGCTATTGTTGTAGCACATGGTTGGGATGTGCACCAAATGGATGTGAAGAGTGCCTTTCTTCATGGAGACCTAGAGGAGGAAATCTACATGGAGCAGCCACCAAGGTTTGTTCAAGATTCTTCCTTAGTATGCAAACTTAAGAAATCTATCTATGGCCTCAAATAGGCCCCTCAGGCATGGTATGGCAAGATGGATTCCTTCCTTCTCATAGTGGTGTCACTAGGTGCCATTTTGACCCCAATGTCTACTTCTTGTGGTAGGATGATTCGCTCCTGATTTTGCTTCTATATGTTGATGACCTTTTGATCACCAGGAGTTATTCATAAGCTATTGCAGAGGTAAAGGAATCTCTTTAAGATAGATTTAACATGACAGACTTGGGTTTGTTTCACTACTTCCTTAGTATCAAGATCTCACAGTTAAATTTAGGGATTTCTCTTACACAGCCTAAGTATGCTCTTGATTTATTGGCTCAATTTCACATGGCTGATTGTAAGCCATCTCTGTCTCCCTTTCTATTATGAGTCAAGCTTAAGGCTGACTATTCTTCACCATTGGTTGATGCCACTTGGTATCAACAACTTTTTGGTAGTCTCATATACTTGAATCACACCAGACTCGACATATCATATACAGTTGGACTTGTTTCCAAATTTATGCAAGAACCTCATGAGCTGCATTGGAAAGTAGCTAAGAGGATTTTGCATTACATACAGGGTTCACAGAGATATGGGATTCATTATAGATTTGGCATAGAGGTTGAATTGGTTAGATATATAGATTTAGACTAGGCTGCCAATTCATAGACTCGTAAGTCCACTTCTGGTTATAATTTCCCTAAGGCTATTTGGCTTTAGGGGATTCTTTTTGAGTTTGGCATTCCTATCAAGTAGCCCACCATTATTTATTGTGATAACTAGAGTACCATTCAGATTTGCAAGAATCCAGTTTAGCACCAATGGACCAAGCACATAGAGATTCACATGCATTTCATTTAGGAGCTTATTCATAGTTAGGTCATTGATTTAATTGTTTGCCAGTCTTTGAAGCAGGTTGTAAACATCTTCACCAAACCTTTCATCGAAATCAAGTTCATTCATCTACGAGCTCTTCTTGGGGTGTGGTCTACATTTGCAGCAACATCATCTTTAGGGGGGCCTTCTAGCCTCTTCTTTTCTTTTATGTCTCTCTTTTGGGGGGGAGTTTTTTTCCTGTGAGTTTTCTCCTTTTCTCTATCTTATGGGAGATTACATGTGTACATGGGTACCTCATCAGACCTAGTTGTCGAGACCCATTTTATATTTCCACACTGCCCACCTAAGTTGTGCTTATGGGGGCGTATTAGTATAGGTTTTCATTTTTCCCTATTTATTAATTAGGGAAATTATATTTATGTGCATATATGGAGTTTTCCTACATTTGTGGGATAGGCTAGCTTATGTGGAGATGTGTGTCATAGATGTGTCATAGGTATCATCAGAATGTCATAAGTAACTCCCTTGATCAAAGTTACTTCTATGTTCTTAGCACCTTGTCACCACCTTTCATGGAGGAGTTGCAGTCTATTCTTGGGGTGCCTTGGCCATCTTTTTTGGAAGAGTTACTTGCATGCTCTCCTATATGTATTCTTCACTTTGGCCATCTCATGTTAATCAGATTTTGGTTTTCTCCATTTTGTCTTGTGTAATTTATCTTCTTATATAATTTCAAATTGATTTATCATCTATGTGGTGTGCACTTGCTTCATCTCATGTGATCATGTCTCCATTGCATTCACATTATCTGGATTCTGGCAACAACTAAGATAAAAACTTGCATAGGTCCACTTTTGGAAATAGTAGCTTTGTACCAAGGTTGGAGTTGTGATTGTTTGGAGGAGGAGAACCAAAGTGGAGTGGTAGAGGGTTATTTTGTAATTACTGAGCTAAAAAGTTGGCCAATTTCTTAGTTATTTTTTCAATTGATCTTGCAAGTCATTTAAGTCCCCTTTAATTTCATCAATATCATATTTTTACACCATGCCCTACAACTCTTACTTAAGTTATTGAATTACCTCCTAAATACTCAAATTAAAAGTTTTTAACTCCATGTCATCCTTGTGAGGATTTTTAGTCATTTCTTACCCTTTCCCACATCCATGAGTGTTAGGCTCAGTCATGCATAAACCCTAGGAGGGTTGAAACCTTAAAAACATATCGGTAGATGATATCATTATGATCACATTACCAAGATGAATCCAATTATTGTTAATATGCCCAAGGGTGAAAAAAATTATCAAAAAAAGTGTATTGGTATAATATATCATTGTGATCATATCACAAAATGAATCTAATAACTACTAATTTTCACAAGGTAAAAAAATTCTAGACTTTTTCTAATTGGTACTTTTTTTCTTTTTTGTAAAAAATTCATGAACAAAACTATGGTGATGAAAAAAATCAATTTGTCTTGGATCATTACTTATATTTATTACCTTCTAATTCTTAGGATGTTATATCTAGAAAAAAAACATGTTTCAAAAAATTACGCAACTCAAACCTTTGATACCACTTGTAATTAAATTACTTATATGATTAGCAATAATAGAATTATATAACATAGACTTAAAAACAAAACAAGCATATCCATAACAATAATTGGTGAAAGTGCAAAATACTTTACTATTATGACTGAGCCACTTCAAGGGGAAAACCTCTATAATAATGAAATAAGAACATAATTCATAATATGATGATAAAATATTAACCACTACCTCTTATATATACTTTACTTAGCCATGGTTATTCTATAGGCTGACCATTCTAAGAACATTGAGAAAGTAATAAGATAATATGAAGGTGTGTAATGTTAGGTTGTGGAGCTAAAAGCTTCACTGATGCAAACAGGAGAGGAAGTTACTGAGGGTTGCTGAGTTACAGAGCAACCGACGTTGGTCTGATCAGCCGACGTCAGTAGGATTGTGAAGAGAAGCAACCGATGTCAGTCAGGGATCGGCTGGCGTCAGTCACCTCCAGGCAGACAGGGACCGACATCGGTCACCTGTGTGGTTTGAACTATGAATGTTATGGGCAGTTAGCTAACGAACCAAGTGTTTGCATGATGAGTGCTAATTTTAGACTCATAGCTGCGGATCTAATTATTGTAATTAGATGTCTAATTATTGTTTGGATGAGATCTATATAATAGACTCATGGTTGTATTGGAAACTTAGTGCTAGGGAGTAAGAGAGCATAATTATAAGCTCCTTCGATGTGTGAGGTAGAGCAATGGTGCGTTCCTCCTAGTGCCACAGTACCAGGTGTGTGGGTGCTGGATTGGAGAGTCAGCTAGATTCTTCAAGTATGTATGATCTTGGTCATCAGGTGAGCATGGCCCTTATAGGAGATCTACATGGTAAGATCATTGATCTACAGGTGTGTGTGTGTGTACAAGGTCAAGGTTCACAGGTGTGCAGAACCAGTATTGATCTATAGGTTGGAGATCAAATAGGACAGCAACACAACAGGGAGCAGAATCAGGCAGGATCTACTTGGAGTATGGTGTGTACTTATTGGTATGTACGCAGAGTACATGGAGAGCTAAGAGGAAGGCAAGGTAGTTCCTTCCATAAGTATGGTCTGTTGAATTGCAAGTTGTTGCAGGTTCATGGGAGATCTACTTGAAGTACTTTGAGTACTTGTGGAGTGCGTGGAGCACTTGTGGAGTGCGTGGAGCACAGGTGTAAGGTGAACACCAACTCTGTGTTTGAGTTGGATGTTGGGACCTAGTAGAGAGAGCTTTGAGGAGAGAATTACTATTCACTTGAGGTGTGGGAAACCTCTGAAGAGGTGGTGGAGAAGAAGTGGCATCTTCTTTATTGTATTCTTTTCTGTAAGAGTTATTAATACAAGTTATGTATTGTCTCTCATATTCTGTGTTATTCTGAATTCTAGTTACTTGTTGAATCTAGTTAATTTCCACATATTAAGTTGCTTGGTTTGGTAATCAACTGTGTGCTTTTAGTGTTTCGCACCCTGACAAGTGGTATCAAAGCTAAGGTTGCAGGGAGTAGATTTTGTGTTTTGGTTACAAGTCACTCTCAAGGGTTTTTGATTGAGTGGGAGCAGAGCAATGGCAGATGAAAGTAAGCTAAGAATGGAGGAGTTGAAAAGCACAGATGGTCACTTAAGGTCCCATGGAAAGAAAGAGCAGGTAAAAGAATATTGTTGGTTTGTGAAAGATCAGCAAGAAGGAACTGAAGAAGCAGATGTTTCAGGTGATGTGGCATAGGATGCTCTGAGAGGTTTCTTGGATAAAGTTGAATCTTGGATAAAAGATTCGGTTGCCTCTTTCCATGCAACCCCAGGTAGAGGAGCTGGTGAGCCTTGCCAAAGAATTGGCAAAGGGGAAGTGAAGCTGAAATTGCAGGCGGCCAACACACAAGTGTTGATGAAGGTCATGCAGGTCCTAGGTTTAGAGATATGGCTAATTTCTTCAGAAAGATTGGGTGATGAGAGATGCACAAGAACTCTCACAGTGGGTGCACTTGAATTAGCTGGTGGTAAGAAAATAGGTACTCTTTATCTACTTGTTTATATTACTAATTCTTCTTCTGTTGCAGAGACGTGGCTTCGTAGGCTTGGTCACATGAGTAGGAAGGAGATGCATGTTCTTAAGCGGAAGATAGATATATTTGATAGGCTTAAGAACTGGAAAGCCTTGGTTTTCTTGGAGGAGATGACGGACAGAAACTAGCGGATGGTGTTGGATACTTCTGAGCAGGGCAATTTGGACATGGAGATTGATTCAAAGGAGCTCATGGGTAAAAAGTCATCACTCACAGGTGAACACAAATACTAGTGTCGGTTAGGAGGAACCAGTGTCAAACAGATAGGTGCCGATGACGGTCATGTGCAGACCAAAGCCGGTGATGTCGGGCAGGGTAAGACTGACGTCAGTCATAAGGACCGACGTCGGCAGTAGGTAAGACCGACGTCGGTCAGGAAGACCGACGACGGCAATGGGGACACCAATGTTGACAGGTTGGTAGTTAGGGACAAATGCATGGGAACCGATGTCGGTCGGATGCAGACTGTGGAGTGACTGAGGTCGGTCACTGTAACAGATTTTGGGTGGATAGCATGATGTCAAGGAGTCTCAAACACCCATACGGAGGACTAAAGACGTAAGTAGGCTCTCAAATTCATTGTTCCTCTTCTTTATACTTGTTGCTGATTGTAGAGCAGGAAGGATCCAAGAAACAGGTGGGAGCATGGCAGGGATATGATGCAGAACCAAACAGGAGTTTTGGTAGGGTTGCCAACCGGTGCGAAAGCACAGAGACGAATGGATTCCTTAGTTGAAGAATAGAGTGAACGGATACGTGAGATGAAAGACCAGGCATATGGTCTTGAGGAAGCTGTAGGATAGTGGTACAAGTTTTGATAGGTGGAGGACGAAGCATGGCTTCAGTCAATGTCAGGGTAACTACTATGGTTTGTCTTACCAGGTGGATGATGAGTCATGACATCATTCTATTGCTGTATGTGGATGGTATATTTGCTAGCAGGGTTTGTACATACAGGGTTTTGTTGAGTTAAGGGTAAGATTAGTTCAGTGGCATGTCAGGAGTTTGGAGTAGCAAAATTCTTTGAAATGGGAGACATGGAGATCACAGGTAGATTTTGTCTCCAGTGGGAGCTGATGTGAATTAGGTGTTGGTGAGGTTCATTACGTAGGATGCAGAGCTAGAGCACACTAAGGGTTGGACAGGTATAGTGTCCAAAATCAAATGAGGTCTGGTATAGACTTGAGTATTCCCATGCAGTGGGAGCTATCATAGAATTAGGAGCCAATTCAGAGAAGTAGGTTCTCAGGTATTTGAGAGGGACCAGCAGCAGGGATTCATGCTATGTAGGGTCAGGACTTCACTACATGAGTTTGTAGGTTCAGATGTGGTAGGGTACTCGGATGATAGGAGGTACACCACGGGATGTGTGGTGGGTTGTCTTTAGGATTGATCTTGAAGAGGGATACAAACCAAGAAATAGATTAGACAGAGTACAGGTACAGGTACAGTGCAGCTATTTATCTCCAAGTGGGAGATTGTTAGGTTGTGGAGCTAAAAGCTTCACTGATGCAAATAGGAGAGGAGGTTGCTGAGGGTTGTTGAGTTGCAGAGCAACCGGCATCGGTCTGATCAGCCGACATCAGCAGGATTGTGAAGAGAAGCAACCGACGTCGGTCAAGGATCGACTGGCGTCAGTCACCTCCAGGCAGATAGGGACTGACGTCGGTCACCTGTGTGGTTCAGACTGCGGATGTTACGGGTAGTTAGCTAACGAACCAAGTGTTTGCATGATGAGTGCTAATTTTAGACTCATAGCTGTGGATCTAATTATTGTAATTAGATGTCTAATTATTGTTTGGATGATAATAGACTCATGGTTGTATTGGAAACTTAGTGTTAGGGAGTAAGAGAGCATAATTATAAGATCCTTCGGTGTGTGAGGTAGAGCAATGGTGCGTTCCTCCTAGTGCCACAATACCAGGTGTGTGGGTGCTGGATTGGAGAGTCAGCTGGATTCTTCAGGTATGTATGATCTTGGTCATCAAGTGAGCATGGCCCTTATAGGAGATCTACATGGTAAGTAAGATCATTGATCTATAGGTGTGTGTGTGTACAAGGTCAAGGTTCACAGGTGTGCAGAACCAGTATTGATCTATAGGTTGGAGATCAGATAGGATAGCAACACAATAGGGAGCAGAATCAGGCAGGATCTACTTGGAGTACGGTGTGTACTCATTGGTATGTACGTGGAGTACATGGAGAGCTAAGTATGGTCTATTGAATTGCAAGTTGTTTCAGGTTCATGGGAGATCTACTTGAAGTACTTTGAGTACTTGTGGAGTGCGTGGAGCACTTGTGGAGTGCGTGGAGCACAGGTGTAAGGTGAACACCAACTTTGTGTTTGAGTTGGGTGTTGGGACCTAGTAGAGAGAGCTTTGAGGAGAGAATTACTGTTCACTTGAGGTGTGGGAAACCTCTGAAGAGGTGGTGGAGAAGAAGTGGCATCTTCTTTATTGTATTCTTTTTTGTAAGAGTTATTAATACAAGTTATGTATTGTCTCTCATATTCTGTGTTATTCTAAATTCTAGTTACTTGTTGAATCTAGTTAATTTCTGCATATTAAGTTGCTTGGTTTGGTAATCAATTGTGTGCTTCCGGTGTTTCACACCCTCTATAATAATGAAATAAGAACATAATTCATAATATGATGATAAAATATTAACCACTACCTCTTATATATACTTTACTTAGCCATGGTTATTCTATAGGCTGACCATTCTAAGAACATTGAGAAAGTAATAAGATAATATGAAGGTGTGTAAGCCATACGTCAGCCACACATATCCCTAGATGTATTATAGGTTAAGGTTGTAACATCTTCCATGTTTTTAAGCTTCAAAGCATGTTATTTCCCCTTTTGAATGTCTCTAAAATAACACTCAAGTCACTCATTATTCCACTTGGCAATTTCAATATAGAGGCACATTTACATTGTTTCATATTGAAAAATATTTCCTATTATTCCCAATTTTTATTCTAATCATTATAATCAATCTTAAACCAAGTCACAATTTTATTTCACTCATCCAAAATTAAACCATAATAAAGTAGTATATCCATATTTATATATCTTCATATAGTTAAAGGATATATTTCATAAAGCACTCTAGGTGGGAAAACTATGTGAGCTTGAATTCCATCTTAATATTATTAGATACGTAGTAAATATTCATTAATTTTGGTGGTTATTAGGGTTATCTTAGCCCAATTACACTCCAATTTTTATTACTTTAATTTTTTTCAATCATTTTAAAACCCTACTAGGTTTTTTACCTTAGAGAAACTATTTATCAGTCTTTTGCACATCCCCAAAGGTCAAATTTATGCATACATATATAATTATAGTTGTATTGCATCCTTGTGCCCTAATTTTCATGTCTTTTACAAAGTTTAAAAACCATCCAATCAAGGTCAAAAGTGGTAGTCAATCTTGAGCCTAGTTGGATAGTCCTAATCTTCTTTACCTTCCTGTTTCAATTTTTGGGCTTTGCAGAATTAGTTTTTGATTTCCTATTTTTTTCCTTTACTAGTAAGCATAGTAAAAAAATCAAACAAAAATAGTTAATTTTGTATTTAATTTTGATATTTATCCTTATTTTTAATAATTTTCATCTTATCAAATTTAGTTATTTTATTTCATTCTACTTTTCAAAAGTGCATTTTCAGCATTTTGTTATATTTTAATCTTTTTATTAGAATTAGGGTTTATTACAACACTAATTAAAAATCTAGGTAAAACATCAGGTGGTTGAAAAATTTTCCCTAAGTGTTATGAAACCACCTTAACAATTATAAAACCATTTCATAAGGCTAGAGAACTACCCCTCAATGTAAACCAATAGTTTCACCTTTGCAAAAAGCCATGTAATTTATGAAGGTTATAAATTTTGCATACAAACTTGAAATCAAGGGTCATTTTTTAAATGTGTATAGATTTTTAATAAGAATACATATATTTAATAAAATTTTAATTTGGATTATGTATACCATTTTTTCACCTTAATTAATTATTCAATATGTTTTTTAGGAGTAACGATGCATAACCTTACCACTTGTCAAATTTCCTTTGTTTTTTTAATATTATCCTTTGATCCTAAATTATAAACTATTATGGAATAAACACCTGATGGCTTAATTATTTTTAGTTTAATGGCCTTCCTAATAACTTCACCTTGAATTTTATATAGTTTTCAATAAAAATTCTATTATATTTTATTGTATATGCATATGTACACCCAAAGCCATCGAGTATAAAGTTGGGTGATGTCTTATTAGAAACATCAGTTTAAGCCTTATATAGGCATCTAAGTATATGGTTTATAATTATAATAGTTTCATATTAATATTTTTATGAATGCTTACATGAACATGGGTTTTCATGTTCATAACATATGCCTTTTCCTCTTTATATTGAATTAATTTGTTTATCAAATTTAATATGGCTATTATTTTCTTGGTGAGAAGATTGTTTTTTTTTAAATGTTTTTAAGACACCATATATATTTAGAGGGAAATATAATTTTGATTTCATTTAATATTAGATCTAAGGTAAGAATAAAATATTTTCTTTTGGTTGTAATGCAGTAGTGTAACCCAACTAGGCCTCCCCCTTACCATGAATCTAGGAGCTTTAGAGGAAGTGGTAGGGAAATCTTTTTGAATTTTCATAATTTTTATTTTACGCTTGTATAACCCATTAATTTTGATAAAGGTCATTTATTAGGTGAAACCAATTTACTATTTTCAATTAAATTAGTAATAGCTTGGTGAAGTCAATGTATTTGATATATTCCCTCGTATTAACAATAACTTAAGAGAATATAGATAAAGGGTAGAAAAGGCTCATTATAATGTTGAGTAAATATATTAATTATATTTTTAAACTCAAATAATAGGTGATTCATTTGCATTGATGATAAATTAGAATAGCTCATAGGAATGTTGAGTAAATATATATTTCTTATATTTACAAACTGAAATGATATGTGCTTTATTTGCATTTACAATGTTGAGCAAATAAAATATAAGTGTGTCACTTAAATTTTTTATATCTTAGGAAATATCATTAAAATAAATTATAAAGCATTTTCATTTGTATTTAAAATACTGAGAAAATAAATGATAAGTGTTTCATTTACATTGTTAATAGCTTAATCAAGCTCATTAGAATAAATGATAAGTGTTTCATCTACATTTATAATATTGAGAAAATAAATTATAAGTGTTTCATTTTCATTGTTAATATTTTATACAAGATTATTATAATAAATTATAAGTTCTTCATTTACATTTATAATATTGACCAAATAAATGATAAGTGTTCCATTTGCATTGTTGATAGCTTTGATAAGCTCATTGAAATAAATGATAAATGTTACATTTGAAATGTTCATATCTTAGACAAGATCATTAAAAATATTTTATATTTTTAGTGCACTAGGGTAAATAACTCAAATACAAGATAATTAAAAAAATACAGTAAATATCTAACATATGGTAGTCAAAAAAATTAATTGGATCTATCATCATGGTGAAAAATAATAAACAAACATGAATTAAATGGTTAAACAAGCAATGATTAAGTAAAATGACAAAGAGTGATGAAATAAACACAACTGGGTAGAATTTTGGGATTTTTTCAATAGTGGTTGGAAGTAATACCTTATCTATGTCTGAAATATGAAGTATTGATTATCAATGAATAATTTTGTTGCCTATAAGATTACTGCCAAATATGCCCATGTATTTTTGTTATTGAATATATTCTAATACACTAAATTTATATCACGCTCTATTTTTTAATTTAAGTATCTTATCTAGGTGTACAATATGATGTCGTACAGTCCCATGTATTAACTTTCCTTAATTCATAAGCATAAATCTTGATTTGATGTATTTTTATTCTCTTGACCTAGTTCACCTCAAATGTACAATAAAGAACATCAAAAACAAGTTATGGGTCAAGCAACCACAAGGGATTTGTAGCTCATATCCCATACACTCACAATTAGGGCCATTGTAATTTTGGTGTCATATAAATAGAATCTCAAGAAAGGTTTTTGACCTCTTATTTCCTATATTTGTGATGTATATATGTGCACATTCACCTAACCCCTATTTTTGTTCAAGTGGATGATGTGACAATAACTTGAAGAATATTTAAGTATCAAGATGGATGAATTTATCACAAGAATAAAAATAAATGTGTTAATGAAGCCTCTAAATTAAAAATAGGAGAGGATTAACCTATCCTCTCAACACTAAATGATACTTGATAAATGAATTTAGGATTGCTTGGTATATTTAGTACTCCTTAGTACATGACATATTTAATGGATAAACATGGAAAATATCAATAAGTAAAACCAAAGGCTTGGGAAATTAGGCCAAGGAACAAGGACCCAAACAAATACAAGTGACAAATTTGGTGGTACACTTATAGCCACAAATTTTGTCTTTAGAGAGACAAATTTCTATAACAGGTGTAAGTAACTCAAAATATAGATAAATGAGGCTAAAACTCTGAATTAGATGAATGATAAAGACATATAGAAGGCTAAAATTTTAGAGAGAGGGTAGTGTGTTATAGGAAATGTCATAAAAATATCCAAATATACATAAGTGGACCAAGTCTGTAAAAATCAATAAAAGACACTATGGAAATGGGTCTTGTAACAAAATTAGGTGTTTTTAGAAATAAATGATAGGTGTTACATATGCATTTAGAATGTAGAGAATATTAATGATAAGTGATTCATTTTAATTATTGATAAATTATGCAAACTCATTATAATAAATGATAAGTGTTTCATTTACATTTAGAATGTTGAATAAATAAGTGATAAATACTTCATTTGCATTTAGAATGTTGAGAAACTAAATGGTAAGTGCATCATTTGTATTTTTTATAGTTTAAACAAACTGATTAGAATATTGAGAAAATAAATGATAAATTCTTCATTTGCATTTATAATGTTGAGAAAATAAATGATAAGTGCCTCATATACATTAACAATGGTTTAGAAAACTCAAAATAATGTTGATTAAATATATTACTTAGATTTTTAAACTAAAATGATACATGAGTCATCTACATTAATGATACTTATAATTGTGAATGTAAATGGTAAGTGTTTCATTTGCATTGATGATAGTTTAGGGAAGTTATGTAGTTCATGAAATAAATAATCTCTTTTGAAATGTATTTAATATCAATAAATCATCAATTACATTAGTGACAATGTATAAAATGTATGTAGTTCATCAAGTAACTAATCACATATCAATATGAAATTACTTGGAGAGGTAAATTAAAATCATGACAATAGATCTCAATATAAATATCAAGATAATAATACCAGTAATAACTTGTAATAATAAGGGCATGATGTAGAAAATCTACATATAATGATTGCAATCATATAAAAATATTTGAAATATATGGTTGGGTCACTTTGAGGGGTCACCCTCCACATCCTATCAATTAGAAAAAATATAGCATAATATTATTATATAATATTAACCACCACCTTTGATATATACCTACTAAAGTTATGGATACCCTATATGCTAGCACTACTACCAATATGAATATATATAAATTATCATATGACTAAATAAAATGTTATGCTAGCCACAAGAAGGACACACATATGCCAATACATGTTAGTGGTTAATGGTTTATCGTTTCATTCCCCTTTAAATATTTTTTTTACTCAACATTGATGATCTCAAGTTACTTCTACAATAACACTTCATCCTCCTATGTTGCATCCTCATTGGCTAGCATTTTCCACTTAATCATATATTATGTAATCACCCTCATTAAGAAAATTATTTGTGTTTATTTATAGGATTTCCTCAAGATCCAAAATTAGTATTCCCTCCTCATCAAGCTCTAGTAGCTTTATCTAGATTTAAACTCTTTTCCAATGACCTTTTTTCAAACATAAAATATGGAAGAGTGGATGTATATTCATTAAATGAGGTAACTCCAATTTACATGCTACATTATTTATATTATACAATACCAACAAGTCATTTCATACTTAGGTGAAATATTTTTATTTGATTATATGTTTATAATCTCACAAACATGCAATCTCCTTCAAAATTTGTTTTTTTGCAAGGATGGTCAGCTTATTATTCCATTTGGTTGTTTTCCATTTCTAAATTATCTATGAGACTAAATATTAATTCTTATTGGTGTTGAGTGTGGCCTTAAACTACCTATACCTTTATTTAAACCCTCATGGTTGAGGTGATGGATGGTGGTTGGTACGCATACAATGCCAAAAATGGAGACATTTTTTATGAAGTGTGGAAAGAAGTATTAAACCACCATTTTTCTAGTGGCAGTCATTGAGCCCATTTCTCTTATTTATCTAAATCAAAACATCAAATATAACCCTCCAATCACTTATTTTCCACCTCATTTTTTCCATCAAATTGGGGATGATATGATGAGATATGAGCTAGCTAGGTATAATCAGTCTAAAAATTACTAGTTAATATAGAATTAAGTTCACTTAATATGATCTTTAGGTTCCCATGAAATGTCTAAATTGTATACATAAAATATAATGTAATTATACATGCTAAAAAATGATGTGACAATGAGAAAAAAGGTATATTTTGTGTGTATTTACATGAAAACCATGATGACATTTTTTTCCTTCAAACTTGGGAAACCCTATAATGCAAAACATGGACACCTCCTCCCACCTATTACTAGGAATAAACAATGATTGTAGAATATGTGGAGTGTTAATTGTCTCACCCTTGTTTTCTAATACACCATGCATTCTACCATAAGTTATTGGGCTTCCCCGTTGAGCACTTGCCAAAATAATTCCTTTATAAGTCTTCAAGAATCCTAAGTGCACACTAACTAATGAAGCATGTAGCTCGTTGATAACCTTAAGGGATGAGTTCTTGCATAAGTATAGATAATCCTTTTACCATATATGTCCCTTTTCCATGTGAATTTGTTTAGAACATTTAGATAATTTTGGTTCTTTTTAATGAGATTTTATGTAGTTATGTCATTCTTTCGTTCTATTTTTTCTTACCCACCCACTCTACATGTAATATGAATATGGCACATAATAATGCTTCTGTGGACTCATCCTTCATGGATAGTGCATCAACCACTACATTTTCCATTCCTCTCTTATATTTGATGTTTAATTCATATCTCAACATATTTGTGACCCACTTTTGTTATTCTTATGATAATAACCTTATTCTAAAACTTATTTGAGACTATCATGATTTATTTTCAAATTAAAGTTTGTTATCATCAAATAAGGTACGTTAATTGACTAAGTAAAGGATAACCAGCATTTCCTTATTATAAATGGGTTTCATAAAATTATTACCCTTGACTTGGTCACTATCAAAACAATAGGTTGTCCTTATTACATGAGTGGTGTGCCTATGTCATATCCCAAAACATCACACCCAATAATGAAATACTTGTAAAAATCTAGGTTATCTATAACCAAGGTGAGGCACATAGCCTCCTTCAGCTTCTTAAGTCCCTGATTGGTTGCCTCATTCCAATGGAAGGATTCCTTATTAAATAAATTTGTGAGTGGTGTTTTTATGCTATTGTGGTTTTTTATATATCTATGATACTAACATGTGAGCCTTAAGAATCCCCATAGGTACTTAAGGGTTTAAGTCACTTTCCATTTGACCATGACCTTAATCTATAGAGTATTTTATATACACAATAATTTTATAAACTTGATCACTTACTAATACTTCCTCTCTTGTAGGAACCTATTGAGTTTCAATCTCTCTGAGTGCATGCCTTAAAGGGTGCATTGAGAAAGGGGTGGGTAGATCATTGGTGTTTTATAATATTGTTATGGCTTTTTATCATTCTTAATATTAATCCAACTTATTTAGAGATTCTATCCATTCACCTCTTATGATGTTTGTATGAAATCCTAAAATATTGAAATATGGTTAAGTCTGAAATCCTAAAACCCTAAAATATGGATAAGTCTAAGATCTAGTAGGACCCTCCAAAATATATAATTTTCATTATAGCTCCTAGAGGTCTGAAACCATTCTCAAACATCCTAAAGGTATAAATATAAAATATAAAGTATAAAAATCTATATGTCCATGATTAAATGTAAACTTATACTTAAGTGTTGATTTTATATTTGTACCTCCTATTTAATCACCTTTCATAACCTTATATAAATCCCTAAGTAATATTAATTAAGTAAACACCCATTTTTCCTACTAATTCAACTAGGTTGATCTTATTAGAAAGGTTAAGTCTCACATTATGAAACTCCATCAGTCTAGCCGACCTAGTTTTAGGCCTAATGATTATATTTTCTACCAAACTAAATTGTAGGTGAAATTCCTATGAGGGTTTAGGGTCAATCCTTGGATATAAATACACCCTTCACTTCATTTTTAAATAGAGGAATATTCATTTTCATATTTCTAAATCTCATAACTCTATTATATCTACTTTTGAGGAGTCATTATTTAGGGTTTTGCCTTAGAGGTGAATAAGCTTATCTTATGGGAATGTACTGGATGAATATTAGGAGTATTTTAGCCTAGATATCATTTACATAGTGTGATCCTTAAAAATCCACAAAAACCTCTTGAAAATCACCATTGGCCAAGGGAGATAATGAGGCACGATGGCACAATAGGTTTAATTCAAAGTAAGTATTTCTACTTTTACTCTTTCGTTTAGTAGATTAGATATTACACAAAGTATTACGATGAATTTTATACTCCTTGCTTAGTTTAACTCTACATTAACTTGAGTAGAGTTATCTTTGTATGTTTTATTTTACTTTTTATTAATTATCCTCCTTTATGCCATAAGTTTTAGTAAGCACTAGATTATATTTTTTAATGTATTGTGGGCTTATCTAGGGTTATTACATAATATTATTTGCCTAAAGGATTTGGAACCCTCTCCTTTGATATTGTGTGATAAGAGATCCCTTAGGTTGAGCAGATCCAAATTGGTCATGTCCTAATATAAATAGTTATGCAATGAATTTTTTGGTAATATTACCTTATCCAAGCTTAGAATACAATAAGTATGACAAGTTATAAATCCATCCTAATTAGTTTCATACAAGTCCACCTTTATTCCTTTAGTGGAAACAATGTGACCCAAGTATTCCACTTTATTGACTCCAAAAGAACACTTGGAAGGATTGGCATATCATTAATGTTGTGCCATATGTTATAGAGTATCCAAAATCTTATTCATAGGCTATAAATTATATGTACATGTTTTTTTTTACATTAAGATGTCATCAAAAAACACTAAGATAAATTTTCATAAAAATGGTTGTAATACCTAGTTTATAAAACTCTAAAATATAGATAGTTCATTTATGAGTCCAAATGGAATCACTATAAATTCATAATGTTCATCATTAGTTCTAAAAATTTTATTATTACATCTTTGATTTTTATTTGACAACCTAGGTGAAGATTAAATTTTGTAAAGTATACAACACCATGTAACTCATCTATCATATCATCATTATAGGAATTAGAAACTTATCTTTGATGGTGAGCTTGTTGAGTTATGTGTATTATGGACATGTGTCTTAGGTGTCATAATTTCTATGCACCATCACCACTATAAAAAAATAAGCATCCTAATTATGTTGAATAACTATTACTTCAAACATTTCATGTACCATCTTCTCAATCTCACTCTTTTTACATATAAGTACCTATATGGTCAAATGTTGGATGGTTGGATGCCTAATATCAATTAAATGGCATTATTATGATTCATTTTGGGTGGTATTCTTTATATTATATCTCCAAAAAATATTGAGTCTCTCTTTATAATTTTCTATACAACTAAGGGTGTAGGCATCTTTTTTAATAGTATTTATTGTAGACACCTAAATCTGGTCATGAATACTTGATCATGTTAGTTTTGACCATTTTTCACTTTAATTAAATTATGTACTTAATTTGGACCTATTTTTCACCTCACCCTATCCTAAGCACCTATGAAGACTTATTTCTATTTCAAATTATTTTGTCACTTAGAGAAGTTATTTGATTGCAAAAAACATCATTATGCATTTGTATGAACAAACCCATAGCCAAATTTTATATGTTTCCCTCAAGGGACAAGATTGAACAACATGGACAATAGTGGTATTAGTATTTGTCCCTATGAGTCTATCTAATCCATTAGTCCTCTAACAGTCAATTTTTAAAATTTTACCCTCTTAAATTTGTTTTCTATGTTTTTACGATTCCTAGCATGTGGTTTATTCTTTTGGATTGTTATAAAGGCACACTCAAGTCACTTATTCTACCACTTGGTAAATTTCAATACAGAGGAATATTTACACTATTTTACATTGAGTGAAATTTTCATATCCTTCCCAATTATGATTGTGATCTCTACAAGTAGTCCTTGGCCAAGTCAAAATCATGTTTTATTCATCCCAAATAAAAGCAGGATAAAATATTCAAGCCATTTCTATATGTATTCATATAGTCAAAGGATTAAAATTACACAAAGCACTCTAAGTAGTAGAACTACCTAACCTTGATTTTTCTCTTTAGAATATTTGGATATGTAGGCAATGTTTATTCATCACGAGGTTGATTAGGGTCAACTTATCCCAATTACACTCCACCTTTTCTATTTGTAGGTTTTCAATCATTACTATCCCTAGTAGTGTTTCAATCTTGGAGAAGTTCTTTGTAGGTTTTATGCACACTTCCAAATGTCAAATCTACACATACAAACCTAACACAAGTTGTTCAAGTGATCATGCCCTCAATTTCTATTTTTAAACAAAAGACAAGATTGACCAAATGGACAGTAATGGGAGTTCATCATATCCTCAATCTATCAATTTTTTTCATTTTGAAATTTCAATTCCTACTTTTGGTTACTTTAATATTTTATAATTGTTTTCATGTTTCCACCTTTTATTAGTTATCATAGTCATATATAGGTATAAATAGATAAGTTTGTCTTTTCAATTCATTATTAGATTTATTTCAATCATTTTTACTTTATCAAACTAAATCTTTTGATTTCATTATACTTGTCAAAATTTCATTTACACATTATGATTTATTCTATTTAGTTTATCTTAATTAGGTTTAATTCACTTTAAATACTAATTTAAATAAAAACATATTGGTGAAACTAAGTTATTCATGCACCTATATTGGTGAACCCACTTTTTATTTGATCATTGCTTCAAAAAACTTTGTCCTAGTGTATAGATAAATTACTAAACATCTAACACTAAAATAATTTTATTTTAATGTTGGATCTAAATTTGACACTAAAAGAACTTTATTTCAACTTCAAACATTATCTTTGACACTGAAGCACTTTCCTTTGATCTTAGATCTAATATCTAACACTGAAAGTATCTTGTTTTGACCTTATATTTCATAAGAATTTATTATTGTCCATACACAAAAAATTCTTTCTTATTTCTATTTTTAATTATTGTTTGCAATATCCTCTCAATGGATGATATAAATATTTTTTATGACTCTGATAAGGAAATTTTTCAATGTCCTACATAAGATCCAATGATCATTTTTTAAAGTTCAAGTATGGCATGAGAAAAAAATAAGTCATAAGAATATTGTGCAACCTCAAGTCTTGCATGTCCTTCCTCAACCCTCTCCACCTCCCACATTTCCTCTTGATGATGTTTATATGCATATTCAATCAAAAGTACCTTGGTTTTTTTATTTTTAATCCCTTAAAGATAAAATCACCATTATGAGAGTTAATAGAAGAATTACAAAAGAAAAATCAATATTTTTGGGAAAAATCAAATCACATTCATAAATCAAAGCATGTTAAATTTAATCATGTATTTTCATCTCCATCTAGTAATTTTTTACCTAAAAACATTTCATATTAATACTGGAAGCTAAAAATAATTACATCTATAACTAGTGATTCAAAAAGTGCACAAAATGATAGCAAAAGTTTAAGTGAGATTCTAAGAGAAATGCTTCAAAACAAGTTGTTTACATTACCTTCTATGGTTCCTCTAAGGAGATAAAAATACTATTTTACATGTCATAGAATGTGTGGGAATTTTAAATATTTTTTTGGGATTTAAAGGATAAAACATAAAACATTTTTGATACTGGTGATCCTATAATAGATTCATCAATCAAGAAACTTACTCACATTGTGAATGCATCTCCTAAAAAGGTAGTCCAAATAAAATAAAATAAAAGGAAAATTTGGAACAAGAAATATTACTTAAGTTACATCAAGATAAGTTACTAAAATATCAATTACTAAAAGAGAAATTTCAAGAACAAATTCAGGGTAAGCAAGAAATCATATTTTTAAAAAGGGTTTTCATGAATTAATTTCGAAAGAAAGATATTATTACAAAGTCTAATGGTACAAATATGTTTTATAAGGATTAAAGCACTATATCTACTTCAAGATAAGGTCAATACTACAAAATTTATGGCCACATATACAAATCAAAAAGTCAAAAGAGACATTACTTCTCTTCCTAATATTCAAGAAATAAATAATGATTAATCTCTTTTTTAAATTGAGATGCAAGATCTTAACAATGATGAACATACTCAAGAATAAAAATAATTCAAGAATATAACTTTGATATATGGTGCAATTATTTTTTCATATACAAATGCAAAATATGATCAAATTAGTAAATCAAAATTTTAAGAACAATTTCAAAAATTAGTTATCTATAATAAAGTGATTACATCATGATTATGATTTTTATTATAAATAATATTGGTATGATACTTTATATGATATAGGACCCACACATAGGCATCCCCTTGATGAGATATTTAGCTTATAGTGGCATATAATGATTTTACATAACTTCTTGATGGTTACATCATATGCTTCCATTGCTTATATATGCAATCTATTTGATAAATTATTCTAAGCCCTTGGTTCATATTGATTTTTTGGCCTCTCAGCTCTTATTTTTTGCTTTTCATTTTTTAACATTTTAAAATTGTGATCAATTTTTATGTATTTTGTAATTTATCTCTCTATTTTCATAGTCTACACTGATAAAATCTCATTTTTTGTCAAGGATAGAATCAACTAGTTACAAATAGGAACAACATCCACTACTGTCCTACTTGGTTGATCTTCTCATATGCCAATTTTTATCAAGAATCATGGTTTGAGCACACAGAGTCTTAATACTTCCAATCTTCATATAATTCACTTAGTTTTAGTATGAAAATCAAATTTTTCCATGCAAAATATTTATTTTCCTAAGTTATATTATTTTTACATGCTACATACTTATACAATCATACATATGATGAAATGAGGATGTACAATCATTCCTCTACATACTATGTTTATTCCTACACAATTTTTAGAGTTATAATTTATAGTCATATAAAATGTCACTTGAGTGCATTGAGTGTCATTTGAGACCACCCTTCCCTAGCTTATCCCTAAACCTATATTAGGGCCTCTTACAACCCTTATCTAACTTTTGTGTGGCTATTACACATTCTTAGACATCCCAAAATCAGTCCCAGACCTTCCCCTAGGGATCTAAGCCCCTAGTGCACTAGGTTTTGCCACCTAGACACTAGCACACCCCTTTGGACATTAGCACATTGTGCTAGTGAATAAGGGATTGCATTAGTATCCCTTACCTAGATTCAACCCCAACAGATATATTTTTAATTTTTGAGACACTCAGGGTTGGCCTAGACCTATTTCACACTCTGAACAAGCACTATATTAGTAAAAATGCATGTATTTTATTCCTTTACCCACTAGATGCAAATTAGATGTGAATACAAACAAGCATAGAATAAATTTTGAAAAATCAAGGTCATTGATCCTTATTCTTCCTTACTTATATATGCATCCATATACAATCATCCTAAGCTTAGATTACACATATTTCTAGTCTTAAGTGTCACTCAAATCACTCAATTTGGCATTCATACTAGCATCACTTGCACTTGCACGAACACTTAGATTGGGATAACTACATCAAGCTTGATCTCCACTCGAGGTATTGGCATGTAGGCAACTGATGACAACTTTGATATTTATAATTTTTAAAGTTAATATAGATTTGACTTCAAATGACCCATTCTCCTTTTCTTTATAAACATACCAACTTGTTTAAAGTGAACCTTAATATAAATATTACAAATTTTATTTTATTGCAGACCTAGAAATCAATAAAATAACCAAAAACAAATAGTTCAAACCTAAAAATCATGGTACCTTAGATTTCTTATAATTTCATCATTCCACCCATAATTGAAATGGTTTTGCAAAATTTCTTTACAATAATTTTCCAACTCACATTCTCTGTCCATTTCATGTTTATTATAAAGTTCTTTTTCACTCCATGAGATTCTATCATCTCCTTGGTTGACTAGAACCAATACTCAAGTGATCCATCTGACTTACAATATTGTTTATCTAATCAAGAAATAGATTCATCTACTAACTTATACTTACCTTTGCCCAAATTTTAACAACCATAATTACAATATTCATTAAAAATATTTTATTCCCTCCGTATATCATTAACATGTATTTCAATGGACTATATCTGGTATAATATCAGTGAATGCACTTAATTATACTTGGGTTACTTCAACAATACATAGAATGTTATATCCACATATTTGGATGAAGTATAATTATAATCCCTATGAAACCTCCTCCTCTTAACTATCATTATTTACAACTGGTCTATTTATTCATACATGTGTTTCCACTCTTCAATTCATATAATGCATTCAAAACTCCTTATGTCTCTATTCCATTTACAAACTCAACTCTGAGTTATAAGCAAAACTATAGAATTTTCAAGGCTTTAACTCATTATCCTTTTCTTAGTAACCATTTTTCATGTAATATCATGACATATTTTTCCTTAATGCATGTGATTTGACCACTCTCTTTACTCCATGGTAAACTCTCAAACACTCCTTTATTCCATTTTTTGATTGTGTTCTCAGTACACTAACTACACAGTTAATAATTATAGGGTTTGCACGTATTTCCTTTGAGATATTTGGACTCGAATGGGGTTTCCATACATTTCTTGAGATTTAAAACAATTTAATTCATATTTATAAATCAATGAGCCATCCAATTATTATTTTTTCTATATTTTGGTCACACTTCTCAATTCACTACCTTTGAATGTTTTCATTCATATATAACTTTATTCACAATATTGACATGTAAACACTTATTTTATTCATAAATTTGATTATGGTTTATTATAATTCCCTTGTTGTAACATGCAGACTCATCCCAAGAGATAAACCCACCATTTTTTATCTCATTTGTTTGAACTCAATTGAAATTGCATTCGATTTCAGTCAAGGATTTCAACATATTCATAAAACCTCTTTGTGCTTTCAATAGACTAAAAATATGCATTTATCTCCATGTTTAAATAGCACATATATAATTTATGTGTATTTTGGTCATGTTTTTTTCCACAATCAATACATAACTATTTGATATATATTTAAAAACAAATTACACGTAGTCATTCCTCTAATCAAGAGACATGAATGGATAAAATTGTTTCTTTCCTTATTGATCTTCTATAGATTTAAACTTTATACACAGTCATATGACCTTAAAGGACTTATTTACTATTCTCTAACCACTCACATCATTAAAAGTATTTAAATGGTAAACAAAACCATTGCCAAATCAATTTATGAGAGAAAATAATTACATATGTACCTGTTGTATAAAGATTGAAGCTCAATAAGCCAAAAAAATTCTGCTCAATGGTAAATTTGCTCCACTTAATAAAATTGGATTTGATTTCCCATTTATTTTCGAGTCAATAATCTTTAAGCCTACTCATCTGAGCTTCTTTATAGACAAAATCAACCCTTATAATAATACTATAGAATTTTATAATATACACATTTATTCAATAAAATCTCCCTGAGATTGAGCTTACCTTCAGATTAGACTGACTTTAAAATTTATAACACAAATTTTTATTGACTCTAAATTCTAATCTTATCATGAATAAAACTAATTATTCTAATATTGGGAGGTCTAGAAACATCCTCTGAGATTCCCATAAGTTGTACAACCAACTTACTTACTTCTCTCTAGTTTATCTTTTATATTAAGCCAAAAAAGCATTTTACAAACATTTAAATATTCAAATTATCCTAATCACAATTATTAAACACCTAAAATAAAAAATTCTTAGGACCTCATAAAGTTATAACATGTGTCATTAAATATTTACATTGATGATGTGGAACGTATCCTAATGCTCTTACATCAGCAACTCTCAACATAGAGGGGTATTGAGGACATCTAACCTACCTAGTTAACATCACACTTTTGCTACTTGTACCACTCAAATACCCTAAAAACATGGATATTAATGGATTACATACAAATTCATTATAAAATAGGTCACAAAAAGAAAATTATGTTTCATCTACATAAGAATAGGACTATCAAAAATTAGACATATATGCTCCCAAAAGTTCACATCAATGCCTATGTAAGGACACTAGCATGGAATAGAAGACACTAGTGAAATACATCATTATATATGGAACTTTTCTACTATCCAAGAGGAATTATAAAACTTGGATCATATTTATGACACCCTAATCAACTTTTGTGCAATTTTTCAACCTCCAAATCATATGTCTTAATCAGTTTCTACTTAAATACTTATTTGTGTCATTCATTGATATTTTTGGAAATATCATATTAGTTCAATTTTTTCACTCAATTTTTCACCCTTGGAGAGTTAACTCAATCCAATTCCAAATTGAGTGAAATATTGGATTGCTTCTAGGCCTGTGGGTTTCCTATAGTAAAGGTATACCTCTAGGTTAAAGGGCTTGCTCCCTAGATATATTCATTATAGCTCATCACCTATATTACTTGTTTTTTGGGGGTTAAAAAGAGATAGAAGAAACATGAAAGTAACATATTATAATGAGGTTATGTACCAAGTTGATCTCCACTAGACTAATATATACTTTCACTATGAAATATGACTCATAAGACTAGCTTCAAAATCCTAGATTGTTCTAACATAATTAATTCAAAAATGAAGGTGATATGGAATGCACTTCTTAAGGTGAATGAATAATAGGTATGATTGTAGACACTAATGATATTATTTACACTTATATATATATAAATACACTAACTACACTTCATGTGACCTTTTAGATAATAGACTACTTACACAAAACATGAAAGAGTAAGATGAACACAAAGATAGATGGTTATCACTTATCATTCAACTATGCACTACTTCACACACTTAGACAAGAAGTTATGAAATAAAAACTAGATTTAAAATATTTATTCAAAATAAAATATAGTGTTCAAAATGGAAAGGCTTTTCCATACCAAGTGTGGATCTTACAAACCTATTCAAATGTGGTTGCTTATATAGAGAAGTGGTGAAGAAAGAGAGGGGCATAGTAGAGAAGGAGTGACAAGTGTCCATGAGAATTAAAACTAGAAAATTAGTTATTATATAGTCCAAAAAAACTCCAATTCCATGTTTTAAACTCATAAATATGATATGATCCTTCATGTGGCATAGGTGTTAAAATTTGGCTTTGATACCTTGACTAATTCCTTAAAAACTACCCTTATTTGCATGAAAGGAGTGACAAATGGACTTATAAATCATGAATTAACCTTGAAATTATATAAAACCCTACTCATTAAACATAATATATGCATTAATAAACTCCTCTAACCTACCATTCCATCATTCAAGTGCATAGGTGTCTTGTAACTATTCATTTCCCACACCTAGTTTGGTCTAATTGGCTCAAAACTCAAGTGCATATTTTTTAGATAGTCAAAACTCCATGAATGTTATTAAAATATTTTATCAAGTCTAAAAACCAAATTTTTGGCTCTTGTAACAACTCCCAATAATTCATTTTGCTCTTTAAGCCCATTGAGCCTAGTTCTCTTGTAGGCCTGAAAACCTATAAACCTCTTTATGTAGGGATTTTAATGGATGATATTGAGAAACCAAGGGGATATTATAGGACCATTATATATCCATGTCAAATTTCATCCCTTGAATCTAAGTGGAAGACCATTTGTATGCATGTCTCTCTCTTGAATTAGGCCTCAATCAGGCCTCCTTACTTAAGAACCTATTTTATTGCTATAGACATATACCATATGTACAAAATCACCAAAAATTCATATGATTAAATTTTCATAGGACATCACCAATATCCATTCCAATTTTTAGGTCTTGAGACACTATGGAAGTATGCAAACTAAGAAATGGCATTACCACCTAGTCTCATTTTGAACATGTTTGAGACTGCCTTTAAAAATGCATCTATTTTGATCTCCTCCAAAATATCTTATGTGGTTTTTTGGATTTTAATGGATACTAAAACTCCAAAATGAACTCATCCCATGATTGGTAAGTGTTTTCCTTCTCATAACACCTATAAAACATCAAAAACATATAAAAATAGGGCATTTTTTGAAATCTTTATAAGTGACATCAGCATCAAAGTACATGTGGGTAACATCCTTGGAGTGTCATAAACAAAATACAAGGAGTTTTATAATTAAAATATGTCATTATATATGCATTTTAGGTCTTTTCTCCTTGACTAGTCACTATTAGGGTTTAAGGGAGGTTTAAGACCTATTTAGGATCTTAATGATTGTTCATAAAGAATAGATCATTAAATGACCTCCTTAAACTTGGAAAACCTTCTTGATAGACCCATTAAACTATATTAAGTGTAGTATACTCCCATGCAAAGTGTTATTAATGGTATGAGCATCTGAAATTGTTCCTTGAGTGGCTTGTTTAGCGTTCTTGAGGCTAGAGAGAGGTCAAGTTTGAGTTTTGGGTCTCGAAAATTCATCTAACAATTTTGAGAGGTTTAGACACATCTAAAACATCCCTCTCAATTATTATCCATTCCCTAGTAGTCATTTTTACCCCTTTATATGCAAATGGTATATTAATTAGTGTGTTTGGGGTCTATAGCTTGTCACCTTCTTGTTATCCCTCAAGAGCACTTAGACTAAACATTGAGTATTATTACCCCATAAAGTGTATGGAGACCTTATCTACATCTTTTCACTACCCCTAGGAACATTCATGATGTCTATAAATTATTTATTCATATTTTGAGCTCAAGTGGACCCTTAAGTCTATTTACTACCCCTTACCTAAGGAGTGGGCAAGGTCTAAGATAAAATAGTGGGTATCTCTATAGACACTAGAAATCTACACACCATGATTTTAAATATCATTATTACCATGTACCTAAGGATGGAATACCCTAAGACCCTCTTGAGACCAATATCACCTTCCAACCCCTAATTAACCTAGCCTACAATCAAGTTTGACTTAACTAGCTCAACCCTACCTTTTAGCCCCTTTTCCCCTCGACACTCGCCTATTGATGATCAAAGTAACCATCGATGATCACCATAACCATTGATGGTCAAGGTACACCTCCTTAGCCAAAGGCATGTAAACCACCTGCTTTGATTTTCTAATTATATCCCATCTAATTCTAATTGTGAGCCATTATAAAGATGAGTTAATTTTCAGAGGCCTAGTTCATGTGTTGTTGTAACTCTCTCACCTCACCTATAAGAAAGGATCAAAGAGGTGAAAAGGCATCTGAAATTGTCATCAAGAGTTTATGTATCTAGGAGTTTCTTTCTTATAGGTCAATTACCATCAACAATATATAAATTCACCAATCATATTAGAGATTTAATTTGCCACCACCTCTCCACCAAGCCTTTAGGTACCATTGCTCTACTAAAATCAAGCTAGATTTACCAACAGATCAACTACCTCAACTATCCACCCAATCAACCTCTGGTAAGCTAAGTACCTATTTCTGAGTATTCATCTATATATTTCCATTTTTTAATCAACCTAAACCTTATCCACCTCTCAAAATCCATCTTTTGGATCTCATCAATTAGCAATTTATCAACCTAGATATTCACATAGTAACCATCAATGGTTAATGCAACCATTGATGGTCTATTGAACTACCAATAGTCACCTTGACCGTTGATGATCACCTTAACCAACAATGGTCACTGTGGTAGTGAAAACTAGCAAGTTGTTTTCACCTACCTATACTCAACCAAACCTAATTTTTTGTGTTACTTCCTGTTTATTGACCCCCTTCTAATTTTTTGAAGCATAACCCAACCCCATATCACTAGTTTTGATTATTTTATTACTAATTCAACTATTTATAGCATATTTCTTAGCAAGCATTCTTGTATATAGTTTTAGTACCTTTTGATTTATTGATGCAAGTACCTTTTTTTCTATTTATAAACTTAATTATTTAAATCATGTTGATTGACAGCCCCTAAGGAAGATCTCGCTTTCAGGATCTAGCTATTGCTAGGCAATCTACCCAACTATCTATCTAAAAAACAAGTTTTATTTAGTGTTTTCTTATCTATAGGTCATCATCCCAATCCAAAGAGGAGCTCTTCATAATCTTCTAATTTCTATGCTTATACTATAAATTAGGTTTTTCAGCCATACCTATACTTAGTTTCTTCTTTTCCTTTTCTCCATGATAAGCAAGAAATTCATTGAAATATTTTAGCATTCCTAGTGGGACCCTTGTGTCTATACTTGGGTTCTTGATTGATTGAATTCTCTCTCTATTGTTTGATCATTAATGAAATCAAAAGTTTCTTTTTGGCTTAAAATTAAGTGTATACATCGACTAATTTAAATTTTAGTTCATGTAGCTTAATTTAAAGGAAAAATAATCTATCAGAGCTTCACTCCTTGTTATACACACCTAAACCAAATAACTTTCATCAATTAAACATCATATATACTTTAGACAAGGCCAAACTAGGATTTCATCACCTAGTAGTAACCTTACCCTTTCTTGATGATCCCACTTGGAGATCATTACCAAGGAGAGGACTAACTCAGCTCTCTAGTTGAGTATAATCTCTAGATATTAATATAGTTTAGATAAGCACTCAACACTCTTATCTTTGCAACATGTAAAGTGAGGGGCTAGGCCTTAATATCAATCCATATATTGATTCTAATAAGTATTCTTTTTTAGTGCCTAAACACAACCTAAAACCAACCTTAGACTTCCTCTTTAGTACCTACTCTATAAACCAACTTCTATCACACAACTTATTAAGGCATAAGCCAAAAGTGAGATTAATTAAAATTCTAGGGCTTAGCATCTCTCTTAGAGTTTGGTTCGATTTATTTTATCTTTTTCTTGTATTATCTTTGTCTGAATAGTGAGGATGTTTATGCTTTCTATCTCCCTATCTCACATGATTCTCACTTGCCAGTAGCAAAGAGATCTTATGGAGCAAAACCTATTACTAAACCAACTTACCTCTTCGACCTCTTCATCCATGTACTACATTTCTAAACTATGAGACTCTCTTCACCCCTTTAGAAGCCCTACTTTCCCTCAGGAGGTCCCTCATGGAGATGTGGACTTTTTTGCTTTCCTAGACAACAATCCCATAGCCTTACAACATTACCTTACAACCACATCTTACCATATTCTAGCTCTGGCCCCATATATAGATCCACCTTATGACATTCCCCCCATCTCATGGGGAGTACCTCCATTACCATGATTACTACCCAACTGTTAACCACCCATGCCTCCTCATCAACCAACAACCCCTTTGAAACTACCATTGAAAACTAACCAACCCAAAATACCATAGCCCTTATACCTTCCACTCCTAACAACCACTCCTCAACTATAATAATGCCTACCTCGCACTACTAGCCTTCTTTTAACTACCTTCAATACATCAACCACCACTCTACTTCAAATCATTATGGTGTCCATACCCTCTACCTTGCCATCGATTAGTACAAGGGTTACCACCTTTTCATCAGTCACCTACCCAACTACCACTCCTATCCAAGAAGCACCCCTCAGACCAACCTTTGGATACATCCCTAATCTATAAAGACATGTTCCCACTACCCAACCACCTACCTCTATCTACCCTTATAAGTCTTCCACCCAACCATTGGTATCTACTTAATCATATGTGGTAACCTCTAAACCTCCTACCCTCTATATGTATGTCTATCAACCATTGCAACAATATGCATCTTATAACCCTTTAGGTACCCAACCCCAATTAGACCTAATGAAGATGCTTATGGACAAGATGACCACTTTAGAGTCATCCATTTTAGGTGATCATAACCTCTTGTCATATGATGAAATTTGTAATGAGCCTATCCATCCATCCATACCTATTAAGCCATATCCTCCCCAATGGGAACTTCCTAAGTTCTCTAAATTTCAAAGTGAGGAGGATCCCTAACATCACCTTAGGGCATTCAGGCATGCTTGCCATCTCATCACCTATGATGATGGCCTTCTCCTCTACACCTTCCCCATGTCTCTATCCAGTTTGGCATTGGATTGGTATAGTTCCTTACCCAAGCATTCCATCTTCTCCTTTACCTAGCTAGCCCAAACCTTCTTGGACCAATTGTCTATCAATATCTCCAAAAAAAATTCTATCATCAACCTCTATTCTATCTAATAGTTTGAGGATGAATCCATCACCAATTTTGTGGCTTATTAGAGGAACTTTATTAACCAACTTTCCTTTTCTTTGCCTCAACCTAAACTCATAGAGCTCTTTGCTTAGGCATATTCCAAGCATATCTCCTCTACCCTACATGTCTAAATATTCCAAGCCTTTGATGAAGCTTTTACCATGGTGTGTAATTTGGAGAACTAAGACATTGATGAAGGAAATCTTAAGCTCAAAAACAAGAACTCAAAATGAGGTTTCTTCTTCCAAGTCAAGAAACTAGCCCAATACCAAGAACAAGAACAAGGGAACCATGAATGTAGTTATCTTAAAATTTTCTCCTCCAATTTTTGTTAACTAATCCAATTCCTCTTGTTCCTTAAAGAAAAACCTGAGGAACCAAACCCAAAACAACCATAAATAGGTCACTCCACTTTGAAAGTCTTATGCTTCTATCTTGGAGAAGCTATTGAAAACTAATATCATTCAATTTCCTCCTATCAATCCACCCCAAACATTTGACTCCTCTCATCCTAAACCTATTTGGTATAATGAGAATGATTTGTGTGCCTTTAATCAAGTGATAGGACATGATGTTAGTAGGTGTAACACTTTCAAGAGCCTTGTCTAATCCCTCATTGATAAGGGGGAGCTTACATTGGATAACCCAAATACACCATTTAACTAAGCCCTTGATATCTTCAAGAAACCCTTCCCAAACCATGACCTTACCAATAATGAGAGCAACAACATTGAATGCTCTCATAACACCCATACGGTTAACATGGTCCTTGATGCACCCATTACCAAACCACCTAGTACCCAATCTTTTGATCCTTCACCTTCTCTACTTATTAAGGTATAAAACTTATCTTCCCTTCCTTTGGATACCCAAGCTAAGGAAACACCATCTTCTCCCCCTCCACTTATTGAAGTAGTGGAGCCACTAGTCACTTTTTTAACTGATATACCAAAACAACTAACCATCATTATCGCACCCTTACCTTTAGCTATTGATCAAACCACTCCCCCTTTGAAGATCATTCCCAAGGACAAAACCCTCTTATCTACTCCTCCCACGTAATAATCACCCATCCAAGCCTCACATATTTTGATTGAGGAAGAGGATAAGGTTGCCATCCTTGTGTCTCCACCTAAGGGCCTATCTTTCAAGTCTAATATTTAGGGTATGAAACCAACCTATAAACCCTTCTCTAGGCTAGTACAAAAATTATAATTTATCTCCAATCTTGACATTGATTGTGCCACCTTTTGGCATCAATTATGCCTCCCTTAGATTACCCAACTAGAGCCTCTAACCCTTTTCTTACCAGACCATCCCACCACTTTCATTGATTGACATCTTACCATATATACCAAAACAAAAAAACCCTCTAACCAACCAATTAAAACCTCCACTAAACTAATCAACCTCCAACCACTTAAGCCAACTAAGACCCAAGACCTAATCCCTCTCCTATCATCCCAACTAGGATGCCAAGAATCTTAGTATCCTCCCTACACCAAGTCTTAGCCATCTATCAGTGAAATTGGACCTAACCCCTTTAAGCCCACCAACCAAATGCCAAACCAAAGAAATTAAAGAGGTAAAGCCACATAAAGGCTAGAAGGATTGAACCTTGCCTCCCTCAACCTTGCCCTCCATTTTGGGGCCTCATCCCTCTACCTTGAATAAGAGACCTATTAGGAATATAGAATGTAGAGTAATAATAATGAAATAAAGATATAATTAAAATTCAAAAAACACAATAGAATAGATACACAAATTTAACATGGTTCACCCAATATGGACTACGTCCACACAAAAACTACCAGTCCTTATTATTTAGTCCAATAAATGAAGGGAAAAGCCTATAATAAATCCACTATAATATCCTCTTCACTCTCACACTATTCCACATGATTAAAATGCCCTCATATCAAAGGAGGGTTACAAATTAGGGAAAAAATACACTAACTTAATTTCTAATGTTAGATCTAAAACCTAATAGTAAACGGTCTAGATTAACTTAATTTTGCCACCCCCCTGGACCCCCATGGTGACCATAGTCAGGGGAATTTACCCCCCACACCCCCTATTATGAATTGGGTATTAAATTAAGTTTAAGCTCCACCATCCAACAATCTCCCACTTGGAGACTAATTATTGTAACTCCACCACTACAACTCTTACTTGGATTTTTCTTTGAACTTTGACCCTGGCATGTTTCTCATCTTCCTTATTATCCTTGAAGACCTATTGAAGTTAAACAACTCTCTATCTTATCTTTATTAACTTCCTTTGTTATCATATCTATATTATTCTAACTTGTATGGCTCTTTTCCAAATTTAGTTAACCATCCTTAAAAACTAAATGAATGAAGTGATACTTGAGTTATATATGTTTAGTTCTTGAGTGAAATGTCAAGTTCTTTGCTAAATGAATTACACTCTAGCTATCACTATATAACCTGTAATCTTCCTGCTTATGTCTAAACTCTTCTATGAACCATTACATCCATATCATCTCCTTGCTAGCTTATATGGCTACAACATATTCTACCTCTGTAGTTGATAAAGCAACTATCTTTTATAATTTTGAAATCTAACTATTGTGTCACCAATAGTGAATACATAACCTATGGTGATCCTCTTGCCATCTAAATCTCTATCCATGTATGCATCAACATATCCTTTTAAGTTAAAATCTAAACCTTCATAGCACAAGTGTCTATTAGTGGTCCCTCTCAAGTACCTAAGAATCCACTTGACTGCATCCCAATGCTCTTTTCCTAGATTATTCATAAACTTGCTGACAACTCCCACTACATGAGCAATATTTAGTCTAGTACACACCATAACATATATTAAATTTCCAACTGTTAAATCATATGGCACTTTGGTCATGTAATTGATTTCTTCTTGTGTTTTAGGACAATGTTCCTTGCTTAATTTGAAGTGCCCTCCCAAAGGTGTACTCACAGGTTTTTTTATTCTTAATGTATTCTTCTTGAGACAAAGTCTATTTCTTATTTTTCCTATCTCTTGTTATTATCATACTGAGGATTTTCTTTGCAGCAACCAAATCCTTCATTTCAAATGAATCTTCTAGTTTTCTTTTTAGCTCATTTACATCATGCATGTTAGACCTTACAATAAGCATGTCATCTACATCTAATAATAAGATAATATAATTGTCATCATCTAATCTCTTAAAGTAACCAAAATGGTCAAAATTACATCTACTATAACCTTGTTCTATCATAAACATGTCAAATTTAAAATACCACTATCTTGGAGCTTGTTTTAGGTCATACAAACTCTTCTTCAACCTGCACACCATTTTCTCCTTACCTTTGACTTCGTATCCTTGTGGTTGCTCCATATATATTTCCTCCTCCAATTCACCATGAAGGAATGTAATCTTCACATCTAACTATTCAAGGTGTAAATATTCTACTACTGCCAGACTTAAAATAGTTCTTATAGAAGTCATTTTAACTACTGGAGAAATATTTCATCAAAGTCAATACCTTTCTTTTGTGCAAACCCCTTTATAACAAGTCTAGCCTTATACCTATTTTTTGCTCCATCTTCTTCCTTCAGCGTATAAACCCATTTATTATACAATGCTCTTTTACCTATAGGAAACTGAACCAAATCCCAAGTTTGGTTGTGTACCAAGGAGTCCATTTCCTCTTTCATGTCTTGCTCCCACTTCTTTCTAGTTTCTACCTGAATTGCTTCTTCATAGATTTCTAGCTCACCACCATCAATCAATAATAAATAATAAAGTGAAAGATAGTAACATTCAAGGAGTCTACTTACTCTAGTATATATTCTAACTACACTTTTAGGAGTTTGAGGTACTTGTTGTAGTTGTTGCACATTCTAATTTTCTAGCATTTTTGGAATTTCATATTTAGTAATTCCATCAAGTACTACATATTTTGTGTTTGACTTTTCCTATTTATTTTCTTGCAACTAATCTTTATACATGAACTTTTAATTAAATATCACATCTCTACTTGTAATGATTTTGTGATGTTCAATATCCCATAAATGGTAACCAGAATCATTAACTCCATATCCAATAAAAGTACATTTCTTAGATTTTTCCTCAAACTTGGTTCTATTTTCTTTATCAATATGGACAAATGCTTCACAACCAAAATTTTTTTAAAATGAATAATCTACCTTTTTACATGTCCATGCTTCCTCTATAATGCCACCATATAAAGGACTTGAAGGCCCTCTATTTATTAAATAAATAATAGTATCCATAACATCTACCCAAAATTGTAAGGGCAACCCTACATACAATCTCATGCTCCTTGCATACTCTATGATTGTCTTGTTTATCCTTTCTGACACACCATTTTGTTGTGGTGTTCTTAGAACCATCTTCTCTCTATGAATCCCATGGAATGAATAGTAATTATCAAACTCCTTGCTATAGTATTCACCTCCATTGTCTAATCTAACACACTTCAACTTATTTCTTGTCTCATTCTCAACCAAAGCTTTCCATTTCTTAAAAGTATCAAAAACATCATATTTCTTTTGTATAAAATAAACCCAAGTTTTTCTAGTTGCATCATTGATAAAAGTAACATAATAAGAAGAGCCACCAAGGGATGATACCTAAGCTGGTCCTCATACATCTGTATTCACAAGCTCTATCTTTTCATCCTTATTTATCTTCCTAATTCTAAGAAATATGATTCTCTTTTATTTTCCATATACACAGTGCTCACAAAAATCCAAATCCACCTTCTTCAAATCTGGAAACAAATTCGAAGTGGAGAACTTGTATCCCCTTCTCACTCATGTGCCCAAGTCTATGGTGCCATAATTTTGTATCTACTTATGTAGAAGATAAATCAATGTAAGAGTCAACATCACTATTAGATAAATACAATGTACCTACCTTCTCTCCTTTTGCTATTACCAATGATCCTTTCGTGACCTTCCATTAATGATTTATGAATGTAACTATGTAGCCCTTACTTCCTAGTTGCCCTACTAAAATTAGATTTCTTCTCAACTCAGGAACATGCCTCACATATTTTAGTAACCATTTATTTCCACTCTATAATTTTATCTATCTTACCCTTTCCTATAATTTTATAGGGTTCATGATCACCCAAACAAACCTGCCCAAAATCACGTTGAACATAGTCTTGAAAATATTTCTTATGGGGTGTAGCATGAAATAAATCCCCTAAATCTAACACCCAAGGATCATTAATATTATCTAAACAAAGGATTAAAGCATCTTGTAACACATCACCTACTACATTTGCTTCCTAGTTTTTATCTTGTTTTACATCTCCTTGTTTTCCTTTTCAAAACCAATAGTCTTTCTTTAAGTGTCCTTTCTTCCCACAAATCTAGCACACCAATGTTCCTCTAGATTTAGATCTACCCTTATTAGACTTCCCATGATTCCATGGGCCCTTTCCTCTATCCTTTTATCCTCCCTTATTCTCCATAGTCAAAGCATTACCTAATGTCTCACCTATTCTTTTCCATCACATTTCCTCACTAAGGATGACACCAATAACATCATCAAACTTTAAAGTGTTTGATTTAGAGATAGAATTGCTCACAGTGATGACCAAGTCATTCCAACTTTTTGGAAATGAGCATAGAATCAAAAGAGCCCTAACCTCATCATCAAAATTTACTCCTATAGAGCTTAACTAATTTGTGACCATGTTAAATTCATTTAAATGGTCAGTAATAGACCCACCTTCTAACATTTCTAGGTTACCTAAACACTTCATAAGAAATACCTTGTTAGAGGCTAAGGGTTTTTCATACACTCTATCTAATGCCTTTATCACATCTATTATTGTCTTTTCTTTTGAAATATTTAAGGCCACTGTTGCTACTAAGCACAACTGTATTATTCCTGGTGTTTTTCTATCAAGAACCTCCCAATCTTCATCCTTCATAGTCATCGACTTATTTTCTATTCTACCCAATGGTAAAAAAAGATCTTTATGATATAGATAGTCTTCCATTTGCATCTTCCATAGCTGGTAGTTTTGGCCATTAAACTTCTCAACCTTAAACTTGCCTTCTTCCACCATTACTCCCACTCAAACTAAGAAACCTATTTTCTTATGAGTTTATCTACCAAATAAACCTTTTGATTTGATACCAATTTTTAGGAATATAGAATGTAGAGCAAGAATAGTGAAATAAAGATAGAATTAAAATGCAATAAAATAGAGACATATATTTAATGTGGTTCATCCAATATGGGATATGTCCACACATAAATTGCTAGTCCTTATTATTCAATCTAACAAATTAAGGAAAAAACTTGCAATACATCCACTATAATATCCTCTTCACTCTCACACTATTCCACCTGATTACAATGCCCTCATATCAAAAGAGGGTTACAAATTAGGGGAAAAAAGCACTAATTTAATTTATACCATTAGATCTAAAACCTAATAGTAAAACATCTAGATTAACTTAATTTTGCCACCCCTTAGACCCCCATGGTGACCATGGGGGGGGGTGGTGTTTCCCCCCCCCCCCCACACCCCCTATCAAAAAATAGGCATTAAAATAAGATCAGGTACTAGCATCCAACTAGACAAGTTACCTCTACCAAAACCTTACCACCTCTCTTGGTTACACCTTCATAGTTGTTCTCCAATACACCTCTTTTCACCATGCCAATAATACCTAAGCTACCTACCTTGCAATCTTCCACCTCTATCATTTCAACCTCCTTTCCTAAACCAAAATGTTTAACCAAGTGTACAACCTTACCCAAAACACCTATTACCAAACCTATTTCTAGGCAACCATACACCTCAATAACCAAATCCAAGACCACCACACCTTTACTACCTTTAGTCAAGTCCTACTCATCCATCCTCCATAGGTTATTGTAGACTTTTTATTTGGCCCTACCTCCTATTAGACCCTTTGACCTTTTAAATCCAAAACTTGCTTGATACAATGAGCACCAAGTGTTTGTTTATCATAGGACACTGAGCCATGAGATGGAGAACTACAAGGCTCTCCAAACCATTATCCACTAGTTTTATGATAAGGATGATCTATTAATAGACAAACCTCTTATTAACTCTATACTAATTCAACCACAAACCATACCTACCTAACACTCACCTACTCCTCCACTCTCACCTTGAAGTGAAGATGAATCTAACTGATCCTCCATCTCAACCTCTCCTCTTCATACTATCAACATGGTTATGAGAGCATAGCAAAAGGATAAGGAGAAGGCTAAAGTGTCCATTCCATGGACATTATCCTCCTCAAACTCCTAACCTATTCACACCCAATCATTTTCATCTTCAACTAAACCCAAGATATCTATCTTAGGTGACTCCCAATCTAACCCCTTAAAATTCATTAGGAGAGTTATCCTTAAACAACTTCATCAAACCCTAGTGAAGATGAGCTTGTATGAGTTAATCTTTGCCTTTCCCCACCATCACCAAGCACTAATAAAGGCTTTGAAATCCATTGAGGTATAGCTCAAGGACCCCCAACCTATAGCCACCTTTGTTAGTGCCCTTTAAATTTCTAACCTTATTACCTTTAAGGATTCAAAAATACCTTCCATCTACCTTGAGGACCCAAATCCTCCTCTCTTTATTAGTTCCTACATCAACCAATCCCACATCAAATGGGTCATCATTGATTGGGAATCTATCATAAACATCATCTATTCTCATGCCTACAACTAACTTAACCTATTAGATAATGTTATGTCTAAATCCTTAGCCATCCTTCATATCCATGTAAGACCTTGTATGCTCCCTGAACTATTCTATGTTGTAGAAGGTAAATTCCAATATAACTTCTTGTTAGGATGACCTTGGATTCACTTCATGGGTTATGTTCCCTCTACCCTCCACCATTGCATTAAGTTTGAACATGAAGGCCAGGTCATCACCAGCTAAGCTGACCCAAGTCCTTTCTCAACATGCAATATAACCTACCACCCCAATGATGTCCTCATACCTCCATCCAGCACACCCTTAGTAGCTTAAACCCAACATTTAAATACCAAAGTGGATATCATACCTCCCTCCACCAATGAGGCATCAACTAGTTCCTCTATACCTTCTCACCAAATCCCTACCATAAACCCTTTAGAATCCATGTTTCATCACCTTTCATTAAGGGAGTATTGAAAGAATTAGTAGGAGATACATAGGATCCATAGGATCAATCTAGGAGAAAGAACCCACAACAAATAACCTGCAAATATTTCCAGAGAATAAATAAATTTTTCACACCTAGAAAATAGGTGATAATCCACAAATTTCTTTGTATCCTCTCAATAATCTCTCATTCATTTCTCATATAATGTAAAGTATATATAATACAAATAGTTTTTTTCATGACAACAAACTATTTGTAGTGATTAGAAAATAGAGAAAACAAACTATTTGTTTTCTCATACTACAAACAAATATATTGTTGAGAGATTCTCAACAATGAAATAAATTAACTAAGTTAAATAAAGTTAACCCTTGGTAATAAATAACTTACCCTATTAACCCTAGGTAAGCTTAAATATGCATTATTCCAACACCCTCCCTTAAGCCAAACATAGGAAGAATGACAAACAAAGATGGGTCCCAGCTACTAGGCCTGATAAGGTACCCATTTACAAACCAATCAAAATATATAAAAAATAAAGGAAGGACTTCATGGGAAATCCCCCCAAGGACAACTTCCTTCACCCCAAGCATTGCTTGCAATTGAAGATAATGAGGAGAATCTAAAGGTTTAGTGAAGATGTCAGCAATCTACTCAGTTGTAGGCACAAACTCCAAAGAAAGAACTCCATTATGAATAAGATGTCAAATGAAGTGCATGTGAATCTCAATGTGTTTTATCTACTGATGCTCAACAAGATTGTGTGAAATAGCAATCACACTTTGGTTATCACACCAAAGAGTAGTAGGACCCTGTTATGTGAAGCCAAACTCTCCAAGCAACTATCGAAGCCAAAGTATCTCCTGACTAGCTTTGACAACACTTTGATACTCAGCCTCAGTAGAGGACAATGCAATAGTAGTCTACTTTTTGCATGCCCAAGCAACTAGACCTGAACCAAGTGTGAAAGCAAATCCACAAGTGGACTTGCGAGTGTCAACATCACCAGCCCAATCAGAGTCAGTGTATCCAACAAGCTATGTAGAACTCTATGGTGTGTAATGTATACCAAAGTGAGTGGTGCCCCGAATGTAGCACAAAATATGCTTGGATGCTTGCCAATGACTCTCATGAGGCTCATGTGAGAATTGAGAGATAAGGTTCATAGCAAATGTGATGTCAGGATGGGTATGAGTCAGGTATAAAAGACTACCTACAAGTTGCCTATACAAAGTGGAATCAACAAGAGGAGTCATACAAGTGGCAAACAACACAATACCTGACTGATATGGAGTGGGGGTAGGCTTATAATCAGCCATGCCAAATCGATGAAGAAGATCTGTCACATACTTTTGTTGTCCAATAGAGATGCCCTTAGAAGATTGAAAAACTTAAAGACCAAGAAAATAATGTAGAAGTCCTAGATCTGTCATATCAAACCTATCTGCCAACTTGTCCTTGATGTCATGTATCAAGGAATCTAAACTACCAATGAGGATGAGATCATCAACATACAAAACCAAAATGACAAGCTCCTCACCTATCTTCAGGATGTATACATTGTGATCTTATTCACAATGAATAAAACTAAAACTCAAAAGAAAACTATCCATCTTCTCGTACTAAGCTCTAGGAGCTTGTTTGAGGCCATAAAGAGAATGACGGAGTCTACAAACCAATGATGAGTCCTACACAAATCCTAGAGGTTGCTCCATATAGATCTCCTCATGGAGATCACCATGAAAAAAAGCACTCTTCACATCCATTTGAAATATTGACCAAGAATGTGAAACAACAAGAGAGAGTACAAGCCGAATAGAATCCATCTTAGTTATAGGGGCAAAGGTCTCAGAGTAATCAACCCCTTCAACTTGTGAAAAACCCTTAGCTATTAATCTAGCTTTGTACTTATCTACTGATCCATCTATAGCATATTTGGTCCTATAGACCCATTTACATTTTACAAGTTTTCTTCCCTTAGGAAGAGGGACAAGATCCCAAGTATCATTCTTCATCAATGAAGAATACTCATCATACATAGCAACATCCCACTCGGGTATACCAATAGCCTCAGAAAACAACACTAGATCATCTGTATAAGCTTGTCCCAAAAGAGCAACACCAGATGTCTGTGAGCAAGTGTGACAAGAATCAGATGGATCACCAACAAAAGAACCAGCTGCCTGTAGAGTGCTCTTTACCCACTTGGGCAAAGGTGGTGAAGAAGATGGTTGTAGTGGCTGAATAAGTGCAACATCATCATCATTAACAATACAAAGCAAATCCTCACTATTCTTAGTAGAAGGAAGGGGAGAAGAAGAACTAGATGTACACTCTTGTGGAGTGGGTAGCTCATCAACCTGAACATCCCATCAAAACAACACATCATGTGTGATAGGATCAAAAAGATGGTAGGCTTTTACATCTTCACAATAGCCAACAAAAATGAGTGGTTGGCTTTTCTTCTCTAATGCTTTACATTTTTCATCAGGAATGAATGCCCATGCTTGACTCCCAAAGATGCAAACATCTGAAATATCAGGCTTGATCCCAGACCAAGCTTCTTATGGTGTCATATTTTGCATAGCTTTGTGAGGCATACGGTTTTGAATGTAGTTTTCACAATTTATAACTTCAGCCCAATATTGTGGACCCAAATTTTTAGAGTGAATCATACAATTAGCTATCTCTTTCAATGTTTGATTCTTCCTCTCTGTTACACCATTTTTTTGAGGAGTGTGTGGTAAATTAAACTGGTGCTGTATCCCATGCTCAATACAAAAATCATAGAAATCATTACTGTCATATTCCCCCCCATTGTCAGTGCGTATCTTCTTAATAGGAAGAGATGATTGTTCTTCAACAGAGGCTTTGAAGGCCTTAAAAGTCTCAAAAACTTCACTTTTCAACTTGAGAAAATATACCCAAGTTTTACGAGTGAAATCATCAATGAATGTGAGTACATATTTAGCCCCTAAAAAAGAACAAGTTGGAAAAGTCATCAAATCACTATGAACCAACCCTAAGGGTGCATTTTCACGTGTGGCCTTACCAACTGGAAATGGATCCTAGTGTTGTTTACCAACTAGACAACTAGGACACACCCCATCAATATATGAGACCTTAGGAAGGCCTTTTACAAGATGTTTTGTACTCATTTGTTGCATATATCCATAACTCAAATGTCCCAATCTCTCATGCCACAATTTGCTAAGACTATTACCATGTGCTATAAGTGAAGAACTAGAAGACATAAAAGACTCAAACTTATCAAAAGTATAGAGTCTTGCAGTATGGTCTGTTGTACCTGTAGCAACTATCTCACTATGATCATTACATTCTCTTATTACAACATCATGTGAAGTAAACTCCACAATTTTACCAGTACCAGAATTACATATTTGATATATAGAGAGAAGATTAGAAGAGATTTGGGGTATAAGTAATACATTGTTAAAGCATCCATCTTGTTTATCAACAGTACCAAATCCCAAAACTTCAATCTGTGAGGAGTTACCCATAACAATATGTGATGTACTACAATTTGTAAGAGAAGACAATAGATCCTTAAAATGTGTGAGATGGTGAGAAGCACCTAAGTCAAAAATCCACTAATCATGACATGAAGATATAGCCCTTACTGAAAGTACTTTCCCTTTTCCTGCAGGAGAAGTAGAAGGAGATGGAGACGGAATGAAAATTTTGTGTTGTCTAACCACTACCTCTAATGCTTCCATCTTCTTAAAACATCTACTTTCATCATGATTAAGACCACCACAAAAATTACATGGACCAAATGTTTTCTTCTTTTGCTTAAAGGACTTTTTGGTCTTGGTAGATTTAGAATGATGAGGTGTTTGGGTGGTGGACTCTAGAGGGTTATTTGAAGGTGCTTGCTTTGTTTAGATTTAGGTGAAGGTTTTCGTTTATAAGAATTAGCAACTAGAGCATGACTAGGACCAGGTAGAGCATCTAAGACCATTAATTTTGTTTTCTCCCCAGTCAATCTTTCACAAAAAACTTCAAAGGAAGGCCATTTGAATTCATCACCTAATGTATCCATCATAATATAGAAAGTAGAGGAAAAAACACTATAAGGTCCTTTCAACTTTGAAAAGATCATGAATATGCACTCCTGATCACTTTTATCCTTGTCACCAGCTTTCAATTGTGACCTTATAAATTTGAATTTTGCCAAGAATTCATCTATTGAAGGGAAATTTGATGGAGAGAGAGTACTCAATTCTGCATCTAATTGCAAAATTTTAAACTCATTAACTTTGCCAAATAGGTTTTTAAATTTTTCCCATACCTCTTTTGGTGTAGTAGCATCTACAATGTGAAATTGAATATTATCTGAGACGTTGAGGCAAATCAATCCAAGAGCCTCATCCTACTTACAACCATATGCATATTTGTCTTTTTCAGTGGTGAATGCTACAGGTGTTGTTTTAGAAAAAATTCTCCATAAGCCCTCTGATTGAAGGAGTTGTTGCATTTTCAGCTTCCAAACATGGTAATTTGTAGAATTTAGAGGTTCAAACAATCAAGATTCCATTCCTGAGGAAGATGATGAAGTTGACAAGAACAATCTAGACATTCATTTTTCCTCAAAAAACACCCCTCCCGTTACAATCTAATGTCTCCCGACGAAAAAAAAAATTAGCCTTAGCTTATACAAAATTTTAAAAAATGGCTTTATGAAAAAAAAAATTTAGGGGGATTTGACCCCAAGACTTCCTCCCTACAAATTTTTAACAAAATATCTCTAGCCGCTTTAGCAAAGTCAAATTTGAACTTTCAAAGCTAGAGACTTGCATTTAAACCACTAAAAAATTAAAAAATTAGTTAAAAAAAAGGCCAAAATGACTCACACATGTGAGATAACATCTGAATAATCTTTGGCTTTATCAGAAATATAAAAAAATTCCAGCAAGGCGTGGAGGTTAGAAAAAATTCTGAGAAATTTTGTAAGCACAGCAAAGGAAAAACACCTTTCAACAACTGCAGAATGGTTCCACTGGATCTACGCAAAGGACTATACATCCTGGTCCAAATCCATCCTTCTTAGCATGAAATGAAATATTTGGAAGTCTGATATCACATAAAAAATTTATATTTTGATTGTATATAGAATAAGCCGTTCAAAAATGAGAAATCCGTACGGCTATACAGCAGACAATAAACAGATTTTAAATTCCTATTGTTAGCTTCCAAAACATTGTACATCCTAATCCAAATTCATCAAAATTTATATGGTTAGAAAGATATAGCAGTCATATTTCACTAACATGTCTTAAATTTGAAAAAATTCAACTGTACGATCTGCCACATCAGAAAAATGAATAGGTATTGCAGTCTGCCAGCAAGAACCAATCAGCAAGTTTTTGAACTAAAGCGCTGTACAGCCTAGTCCAAATGCAAAAATTCAAGTTGGAATGGATTCCTAACTTGATTTTCTATGCCCCTATGAAAAAAAAATCAGATTTTTTAAATCTGTAAGGTCATTTAATGAGCATAAAGTACAAAATTTTCCAAAAAAAATGTGTAAACAAGAACCAAATTTTGAGAGAATAAAAAATATCTGTAACACATTAATAAAATAATGTTTTTAAATGTGTTAATAGATGAAAAATTTTAGGGAAGAGGATATTCAATTGGAACTCCAAGCTTTGATACCATGAAAGAATGAGCAGGAGATACGCAGGATCCACAGGATCAATCTAGGAGAAAGAACCCACAACAAATAACCTGCAAATATTTCCAGAGAATAAATTTGTCACACCTAGAAAATATGTGATAATCCACAAATTTCTCTGTATCCTCTCAATAATCTCTCATTCATTTCTCATATAATGTAAATTATATATAATACAAATAGGTTTTTTCACGTTAACAAACTATTTGTAATGCTTACAAAATAGAGAAAACAAACTATTTGTTTTCTCATACTACGAACAAATATATTGTTGAGAGATTCTCAACAATAAAATAAATTAATCGAGGTAAATAAAATTAACCCTTGGTAATAAATAACTTACCCTATTAACCCTAGGTAAGCTTAAATATGCATTATTCCAACATGTATCACCTTCTAACACTTGATGCTTTCCCTACTCCTCATGAGCATGGGAAACTTACCAACCAACCAAGATATGACCCTAATGTCATAACTATCATTCCCTTTGGACTTCCCAATCATCAAACCCATTTTATCTATGGGGGACTTGACAAATCCCTCAATGTTTCTACCACCTCTATTCCACCTCAATCATTCACCACTAATTTCTTTTACCTCGATAAACTAAGTTTCACCAAGACATACCTCCATTGATGTGTCTAGAAAGGCTTTATTCTTGGTTGATATGAGCATGGCCCACATCAATTGGTCACCATCAAAACTAGGAAGCCACACAAAAATCATAGACTTGGTTTCATCTTGCCTAATAAGAAGAAAGCCAAAAAACCTATTGTTGCCATTATTAAGGAGGATATCCCTCCCTCATTGACCTTGCCTCCACTTGTGTATGAGGATGATGACATCATCCCACCTAAATTTTTTTTTTCAACATGATCCACCTTGGGCCCCTAACTTATCAGAAGGAGGGGAAACCATAACCATCCCTTTGACCCATCTTAAGATGATAGGAGAAGGCTCGCCTACCATTAACACTATGTAGTGTCAAGATGATGCTTTTATCCTCACCTACCTTGGTGCCCTAGATTATTCAATCCAAAAATTCCTTCCTATTGAGACCTTAATCATGTTAAATGAATCCACCACAAATATCAACTTGGGTACTTTGGAGAACCCTCACATCATCAAACTTGACGAATCACTAAATACTAAGAACTTTGAGACTTCCCCTCTTTCTTCCAAGACTGTAGCATAGAATTCACTTGGTCTTATAATGATATGCCTAGAAATGACCCCACCATTACTACCCATAACATAGTCACTCACCATGATACCAAACCTCATAACAAGTAACAAGTATAGTTGTAGCTGTTTATCTCCAGTGCTTCTTTCCTGGATTGGCTCCAAACTTGTGATAACTCCCACTGCTTGTAAAAACTCAGGTCTAGTACATACCATGCACTTAACCTCATTATGTGAATCAAGACCCTGTTCTATGAATTGTCCAACCATCGGTGTGCTAACCGATCTCACACAATCATCCTAAAATAAAGTCAACCTGTGACCCTCCATGTCCCTAGAACACACTCATGCCAAAGAATCTTACTGCTCCTAGATTCCTCATGACACACCTCTGAACTAGCTTTACCTTTAGTTCAACAACTCCTTATATATGTAACCCTACAACAAGCACACAATACAGTAATAGGATAATGTAGCTAATATTATCCAACCTAGTAAAGAGAAACACAATGATCAAACCTCCATTATCCTACAACTTATTCAAGACCATATACCCTGGCCTTCCATCTCACGTATCCATTCTCGCTTTTCCTTATCGTAAACATCCATTCATCTCTCAATGCTTACTTTCAGCTGGCAACTCCACCCAAAACTCCCATTTGGTTCTTCTCCAAGGAATCACATCCTTCATTCATGCCAAGCTCTCATTGTTTCTTGGATCTACCTGCTCTACTTCTTTAACAACTTCCTGGTTCTTGACCGTCAGTGAGCAACAAGTAGTGTAAAGAAGGGAAATGATGAATTTGAGGCTTACTTACCCTTTAAGTCCTCCATATGGGCACTTGAGACTCCTTGACAACTTGCTGTCTGCCCAAAATTTGTCTCAGTGACCGATGCTGATCACATCTCAGTCTGCACCTGATCAACATCAGTTCCATGTGACTACCTCATCATCGACATCGATTCTCCCTGACCGATGCCAATGTTTATCTATCCCTGAGTCACTGACATCAGGCTGCACATAGTTGACATTAGTCCCTGTCTGGACGTCGATGTCAATTTTCTAACCAACATCAATCTCTATGTTTTACTTGTGAGAGATGACCTTCACCCGCGAGATCTTTTTGGATCAAACCCTTGTCCAAATCACCCTTGCTCTACTCAAAATTATTTAGCCCCTTTTGCTAATCTCTGTCCGTCACCTTCTCCTTGAAAACCAAGACTTTTTTGCTCTTGTCACGAACATCAGATTCCTCAAGAAACATTACCTTCTTCTGCATACATAAATATTGATTCATGCTTTTCAAATTCGAAAGCATACCCTTTGACTCAAAAACATGCATCTCCTTATTCATGTGACCAAGCCTATCAAGCCACATCTTTGAATCTATAGCTAAAGTAGATAACCCAGAAAGAGAATCAGTAATACAAGTAGATAGATAAAGCATACCTACTTTCTTACCTCTTGCTACAACAAGTGCACCCTTGGTAACCTTCCTAGAGTCTGCTGTGAGAGTTACTGTGCAACCCTCATCACCCAAACTTCTTACAGAAATCAAATTTTGCTCCAGAACTGGGACATGCATGACCTCCTTCAACACTTATGTGTTACCTATCTACAATTTCAGCTTCACTTTCCCTTTGCCAACCATCTGACAAGGCTTACCATCCCCTAAACAAATTTCTCCAAAGTCTCCCTAGACATACTCATGAAAAAATTCCCTATTTGGAGATGCATGAAAAGAGGCACCAGAATCTAAAACCCAAGATTCTACTTTATCCAAAGAACATACCAGAGCATCTTGTGCAACAAAATTCACAACATCTGCTTCTTCTTCATGTCCTTCATGTTGATCTTCACCCAACCAACAATCTCTCTTTAAGTGCCCTTGCTTTCCACATTTCCAGTAGGTTATTCTACCGTACCTGGACTTGGATCTCTTGCCTATCTTTGACCTTGATCTCCCATGATCGATCTTCTCTCTTTGCCTTCCCCTACTTTCCACACTCAAAGCATTTCCTGATGATTTACCTATGCTTTTCTTGTGAATCTCTTCATTCAAGATTACACTCATAATATCATCCACTTTTAAGATTTTTGAAGCAGATGCAGTATTGCTAACTGCCATTACCAAATTCTCCCAACTTTCAGGTAATGAGCATAAGATTAAGAGAGCCTTAATTTCATCATCAAAAGCAATATTGACTGAATATAACTGGTTTACCAAACCATGGAAATCACTAAGATGACTATGTACAGATCCACCTTCCAACATTTGTAAATTAAATAATTACTTCATAAGAAATACCTTATTTGAAGCTGAGGGTTTTTCATATAAATTTTCCAAAGATTCCATCAACTCTACCATTGTCTTAGCATGTGATAAGTTGGAAATCACAGACGATGCAAGACTCAACCTTATAGATCCCAGAGCCTTTCGATCAAGAACCTCCCATTCTTCATCCTTCATATCCAGGGGCTTGCATGCAACCCCACCCAATGGTAAGTACAAATATTTTTGATATAGATAATCTTCAATCTGCATCCTCCATAATTGATAGTTCTTGCCATTAAACTTCTCCATTCATAGCTTACTTTCTTCTACCATTGCTCTACTCCCACTCAAATAAAAACCCCTGTGAGTAACCTGTAATCAACACACACTAACCAGATCTGATACAACCTGTTAGTATCCCAACCAAAAGCTCTGATACTAGTTGTTGGGGAATCTAGAACAAGACACCTATTTTGATCCCACTAGTTAGGATCTTGTTCCAGAAAAAGAGCACAATTTGATTACCACATACAAGCAATTAAACATGCAGAATTAACTAGAAGTACAAGTAACTAGAATTCACAAATAGCATAGAATATGAGAGACAATACACAATATTGTATTAATACTCATCCAGAAAGAAAATACAATAAAGAAGATGCCACTTCTTCTCCACACCTCTCAGAAGCTTCCCACACCTCAAGTGTTCAGTAATTTTCTTTAAGAGTTCACTCTACTACCAAAAATGGTCCCAACACACAACTCACACATAGAATTGGTGTTCACCTCCAACTAGTCAATAATAACCCTGCCAGTACACAAGTACTAAAAGTACTTCAAGTAGATCTCCAATGATCGTACTTACACATGTAGATCTTCAAACATGGCCTTGCACACCTGTTGACCAAGATCCTACAATTGGAAGAAATCCTTTTCTTGCCTTAAATTACAATACATGCCAATGGGTCTATAAATAGATCCCACACTTAACAATAACTTAGACTCTTAATTTAGACATGCAGCTTGAGACTCGAAATAGCCTTTACATGCAAACACTCAGTTCAAAAAACTAATTGTTCATATAATGAATAGTTCTGGAACTGCTACAGGTGACCGACGTTGATCTCTATCTGCCTGATGTTGACCAACATTGACTGACTCCCTATCGATGCCAGTTGCCTTTTGCATTCATCATGACCAACATCGGTTATACTACCGACACTGGTGTCTCTGGAACTTTAGCAACCTCCTCCATGTTTTTAATAGTTGAAGCTTTTAGCTCCACAACCTAACACCCATAACATAGTCACTCACCATGATACCAAACCTATCAAGTAAAAGCTATGATGCATGCATCCTCACATAGCCCTTCTCATCAAGGAAGAGCTTCAATATCTTTTATCTATCAAATTCATTCAACCTATTGACTACCCCCAATGGGTCTCTAATGTCCTACCTATCACTAAATCCATAGGGGGACTATGTATTTGTGTGAACTTTCATGACCTCAACCTCATCCCAAATATGATTTCCCTCTACCAACATCGATCATCTTATTGATTTTACAACTAGCCATGAGATGTTATCTCTCATGGATGGATTCTTGGGTTAAAATCAAATATTAATCACCCTCTAAGATAAATATAAAATTTCCTTTACCACCCCATGGGGGACCTTCTATTATAGACTCAACCCTTTCAGGTCAAAGAATGTTGGTACAACCTACCAATGTGTTGTGACCTACATTTTTTGTGACCTTATCTATAATATCATGGAGGATTATGTGTATTACCTTCTTAGAAAATACAAACTCTAAAAATATCACTTGGTCATTCTTAAGATCATCTTTAAATGCCTCATCCACTATCATGTCTATCTTAACCCCAAAAAATGTATTTTTGGGATCTTGTCAGGAGAGCTCCTCAATTTCATCATCTCCCTTCATGGAATGAAAGTCAATCCCACAAAAATTAAATCAATCTTAGACATGCTTCTTCTAACTAACCTTAAGAAACTTTAAAGCTTGCAAAGGAATCTTTATTCCATTCATCATTTCATTTCTCGGCTTTTGGATTGGTGCCTATCTTCCACCACCTTCTAAATAAAGATGTCCCTTTTAAGTGGAAAAGTGATTATCAAAAGGCCTTTGATTATCTTAAAGAGTACCTTTTATCACCACATGTCCTTACCCCTCCCAAGGATGACCAACCTTTCTACCTATATATCACTACCACTGACCATTCCCTAGGGGCAATGCTTTCTCATCAAGATAAACATCACAAAGAGTAAGTTGTGTACTACGTTAGCCACATACTGGTAGAATACAAGACTTGATATACCCATATTGAGAAATTCTACTTAGTTTTAGTATTTTTGGCCACTAAGCTTCACCACTACCTTCTTAACCATAAAACCTATGTCATAACCAACACTAACCTACTCAAGTACATGTACTCTAAGCCATACCAAAACTAGCATATGGGCAAGTGGCTCATGCTCTTAGTAAAATTTGGCCTTGATTTCCTCTATTAGAAGTCAATCAATGGTAAATTCATCACTAACCAATTGGTTAAAGCACCATTAATAGACAATCAACTTCCCCCTCTTGAGTTCCATGATGAGTCCATTGTGACTCTATCTCAAGTGGATTTCACCTATCAAGTCACCATGTTGTTTGATGAATAAAATTGTCAATTGGTGGGGAAGCAAGTATCATTTTTATCCCTTATGATGTTGAACCCTTTCCTTTATCCTTAAAGTTTGACTTTGAATGTACCAACAACATGGCTGAGTATAAAGCCCTAGTGATAAGTCTTCAAATTACCTTAGCCCTAAGAGTCAAAATAATCAATATCTTTGGTGACTCCTAACTTGTGGTCAATTAAATCAATGGCTATTACCAATGTAAGAATGATGTTTTGTAATAGTAAAATCAACTAGTTCATGAACTCTTAGCATCATTTGAGTACTATCATGTCTAATCAACCCCATGATCTATAAATAAGTTTATCAACACCATGGCTTCCCTTAACTCTCAGATACCATTTACACACTTAGATTCTAAGTTATATATTATTATTCACAAGCTCACCCAACCATCTTATGTCAAATCATATTCTCCCACCATTTTCAATGTGGAGGAGACCCAACCTGACCTTTGGTATCAACAAACCTTTGACTATCTTAACCATGGCATAGTTCCTTCTAACCTCTCTAGGAATACTTGAAGAGTGTTTATTTATAGTACCTCACACTATATCATTATGGGAGGAATTATTTATAAACATGGCTTCAATGGCATCCTCTTTCATTACCTACATAGTAATGAAGCCTCTTATGCTATCAAGGAAATGCATGATGGTATATGTGGGGGATACTTTAGTGGCCTCACTATAGTTAAGTGCATCCTTCATCTTGGCTATTACTACCCTGCCCTTAACCAATATTATTATGATTATGTGATAAATTGTGATAAGTGCCAATAACATATTAATTTACATTATGCACCTAGTTATAGTCTTCATGTTTCCACCAATTTTTGGCCCTTTTCATAATGGGGTCTAGACCTTATTTGGGAAATTAATCCCCAGTCCTCATAGTGACACCATTCTATTATCACCACAACTAAGTATTTTACCAAGTGGGTCAAGGTTATCCCTCTAGTCTCAACTAAAGTGGAAAAGATTGTTGACTTTATTAACCACTATATCATCTACTTCTTTGGTGTCCCTCATAATATTATCATTAGCAATGGTAAATCCTTTAAGAAAAAGCATTTCCAAGGTCTATATAATGCATGTAGGATCAAGTTAAGCTTCTCCTCACCCTATCACCCCCAAGCTAATGGATAGGCATAATCCTCTATCAAAACCCTTAATAACATGCTAACTAAAATTGTTAGTGCATCTAGTCAAGATTGGCATTTACACATCCCTTTCACCTTATGGGCATATCATATTAGCATTAGAACCCCTATGGATGATACCCCATTTTCTCTTATGTTTTGATTATAGGTTATCTTACCTCTTAAATTCCAAATCCCTTCTCCTCACATATCCTTTCAAGATCTTATTTTTGAGAGTGATTATCATCAACACCATTTAGCCTAGCTTGAGATACTTGATGAGTGTCACCTAGCATTCCTTACCCATATTAATGTCTACCAAGATCATATCAAATGTGCCTATAATAAACACCTTAAAGCATGAGAATTCAATATTAAATAACTCATCTAAAATAAAAATCAGCATGTCACCAATATGGAGAAAAACAAGCAAGGAAATTTTATTTTCAATTAGCTTGGACCTTATATCATAACCCATAAGTATGGATCAGGATCTTATCATTTGTCTTCACTCGAAGGTTAGCTAAAACTTGAGTCCCTTAATACTTCACATTTACATCTATTATTTTGTTAAAAAGGATTGAGACCACTTTTTGTTTAAGTTAAGCTCATCCCTTGTTATCCACCCACATTCATCTTCATACTTTAGGGGAAATCAATTAAACATGAATCATGTGGTTATATGTCACATTCACAGCCTAATATTGAATAATGGGTATCACAACTTTACCTATGACATGGTTCTTATGGTACTATCCACCCCTTTCCAAGATGGATCCCCATGATCATTATCACCTAAACCTCTTTACACCTAAACAATCTTCTTGTGATTTTAGTTTTGCCTTCATAAAGGTGAACCCCTAAGTTAGCCTAAACAAGTCTATGTCAAGAAAAAATCAAATAAAAATAAGATAATTAATATCACTAGAAATGATGGGTCATTCCTAACATTCACAGACTACTCCCTTGAAGGAAATCTATTAAAAACCTCTTTGAAATTACCAAAATATAAGGTGGATTGCTCCCTTAAAGGATAGCTATCAAAATAATTTAAAAAAATTACATACACTTAGACCACTCCCTTAAAGGATGGCTAAGTAAGTATTTGTCACAAATATAGAAATTTCTTAGAAGCTTCCTATATCGATCAGCTTCCCATATATAGCAATAAGTAGAAGACCCATTATCATAATAAAAAAAATCAAAATAATCTTGGAAGCCTCAATCGACTCTCAAATAGCAAGATAAGGTAGAATCCATAATTAGCTTCCAAAAGTAGACTTCTTATATTAATCAGTCTATATAACTTGGCATAGTCTTATTTATACTAACTCTCTAAACACTTATAGAGGAGGTAGCTAGTCTCATAATAGGGTTCCATTTCCACCCATCTCCCCTTTACACTATATGAAATGGATTTTTGAGCTTACTTAACACTATGTCATTAAGACACCTATTTAACCAACTAACGAATACTCATGTAAAGCATTTGAAGTACTTATGTTCATTAAGTCAATCTAACTTTAGTTTTTGTTTTACTCCTTGTCAATAAAGAAGCATCATGCCTTCTTCTTACCTTATCATGACTAGTTGATATTTTCATTATGGCACTCACCCCTAGATTATATTCTCTATTCTCTCATCTAGTATTGTTATTTAAACTATCTCATGCATTTTATCATAAACATTAACAATAGAGAACTATAAGCATAATTTTAACCATATGCATTATCATGTTATACATGATAATCACATCTATAAATAATCAAACCAAATGCTCAGCTTTCACCTTCATTTCCCAAATTGCCCAGAGCTCAAATTCAATGATAGCAAACACAAAATGAGTAAACATGATCACTTTACACTTTTTAGCTTGTGGATTTTTAGGGTTTACACCTTTATCATCAATGGTCGAACCTAGGAAACCCTTGACCATCAACAATCAAGATACCATACTTTTTTGGCACTTATACCCCTAAACCACATTTTAGATATCAACCTAATCTCCCTAATACCTAATTTGAACTTTTTATAGATTACCCTTCTCTGACCACCTATTAGGCCACCTCCACCTCAATATTGGGCATTTTTTACCCAAATTGTCATGTGTTTTATGATGACCTTAGTGGTCTTTTTTACCACACTAACCATTTTTACCATGTTGACAATTTAAATTTTATGCCACCTCATGCTTACCTAACCTACTTATGTTTTTTGGGAGCACTTCCTACCTTGGATTCCCATGACACTTGACCTATTTGTGTTTTCCATGGGAGCACTTCGTACCTTAGATACCCATGGCAACACTAACCTATCTAGGAGACTAATAGGTGTACCCAACCATCATGCTTAAATGTAGTCATATGGTACATTGGTTACTCATCCCTCTAGAACTGACCTTATTTTTACCAATATTAATAGCCTTATTCTATGTGTGATCTTGGCTATCACACTTAATCATATTTTGTGTGTACATTTGCATTTTGAATGCCCACCCACATTTTTTCACCACCTAGTGACTCTTTATCACCCATTTTTAAAACTTTTACTTGATTCTAATTTACCTCATTACCTCTTAGTTTAAGGGGGAACATCTTCTCTCATACTCAGGGTAATTAGTAGACCTTCGATTAGCACTCTATTTTTTTTGTAGCTTGTCGATTCAAAGCTGCATAACAAAAGGGGTAAACTATAGACACCATAAATCTATACACTATGATTCCAAATGTCATAATTCCATAAAATACCCTAGGACCCTTTCAAGACAAATATCACCTTTGAAACCCTAATCAACCTAGTCTTATAGTCAATTTTGACTTAACTAGCTCAACCCTACCTTTTAGCCCTTTTTCCCTTGACACTCAAATGTTGAAGGTCAGGGTGCACCTCCTCAATAAAGGCATGCAAACCACCCACTTTGATTTTTTAATTATATCCCATCTAATTCCATTTGTGATCAATTTCATGGATGAGTTAATTTTAGGAGGCCTAGTTCATGTGTTGTTGTAACTCTCTCACCTCACCTATAAGAGAGAGGAGCAAAGAGGTGAAAAAGCATTTGTAATTGTCATTAAGAGCTTGTGTATCCTAGAGTTTTTTTATTGAAGGTCAATCACCATCAATAATATAGTCATTCATTAATCATATCAGAGAGTCAATTTATCACTACTTCTCCACCAAGCCTTCACCTACTATTACTCTACCAAAATCAATATAGATTCCACCAACAGAACAACTACCTTGACTATCCACCCAATCAACCTCTAGTAATACAAGTACTTATTTTTTAGTATTAATCTACTTTATTTGCATTTTTCAATTAACCCAAACCTTATCCTACTCTTAGAATCCATCTTTTAGATCTCATCAATTAGCATTTTATCAACTCAAATTTTCACACAATAACCATTGGTGGTTAAATCAACTATCAATGGTCTATTAAAACACTGATGGTCACCTTGACCATCAATGATCACCTTAATTACTAATGGTTACCCCAACCACCAATAGTTATTCTGGCATTGAAAACTATCAAGTTGTTTTCACCTACCTACACCTAACCAAACCTAATTTTCTATGTTCCTACCTATTTACTAACCCCCTTCTAATTTTTTAAATCATACCCCAACCCTATATCACTAATATTGATTAGTTTATTGCTAATTCAACCATTTCCATCATATTTATTATCAAGAATTATTGTATTTATTTCCATTACCTTTTGATTCATTTTTATGCAAGTACCTTTATTTTTTATTTATAAACTCAATTGTTTAAAATGTGTGGATTGACAGCCCCTAAGGAAGCTCTTACTTTTGGGATCTAGCTATCGCTAGCCAATCCACCCAATTATATGTCTAATAAATAAGTTTTCTTTATTAATTTATTATCTTCATTTCATCCTCCCAAGCCAAAGAGGATCTTTTCACAATCTTCTTATTTCCATGTGCACACTATTAATCAGGTTTTTCAACCATACTCGTACTTAGTTTCTTCTTTTCCTTTTCTCCATAATAAGCAAGAAATTAATTGAAACAATCTCCAATATTTGTATGGATTTACAGTGACCATGGGTTCCCTATTAAATTCATGAACATTTTATGTACCAAATCTTAAGGTGTGTTCCCACCTATAGGAGCCTCAAAATATCAATTTTTTAACACTATTTGTAGCCTAGTTATGTCTATCCTTTCTTCAATATGTCTAAACTAGGTTTTTGACCTTTTCGCCTTGTTATCAGACCTAAGTAGTCATATTGAGGTCTTTAAAACACTATATTAACACTCAAAAAATATTTTTCATCCTTATAGACTCCTCTTCAATTCTCACCTTTCTCAAAACAATTAAAACCCTCAAAAATAGACCTGTAGGTTATGTTGACTATGTATGAGGTTAGAATTTAGTTTGTTTCATTTTCAATTTATATCTATTTTGGTTTTATAATGAACCTATATTCCCTTATTATATGATTGAGATATACCTTAGATTCCCTATATGCCTTATGGTTTTCACTTAAGCTTTGAGACTAGCATGTGCTTATATGTCTGTAGGTGTCTTAAGAGAGTCACTTAACTGCACCTTATATTCCAAGACATTATCTCCCACATACTTAACCTTTCCAATGGTCTTAAATGTTTATTAAAGTATCAAATAGGTTTAGGTTTCTTTCAAATAATCATGTCATTCTCTTTTAGGTTTGAAACTAATTTGGATCTTCAAATAGGCATGTAGGTGGTCCTCAAGGTATATGACTATCATGTTTGGGTTTGATAACTCATCAACTTTATTGATAACCTCTCAAAGTCATTAAAATTGGTCCATGAACCTAGTCATAATCTCAATTGGGTTCAATCACCCTTCATACCTATGTCTCTTTCCTTTTGATTTGAAGACAAACTAACCCTATAACTTGTAGGTGACTGTAAAGGACTTTGTCTACATTATTGGTGATTTAAGACCTCATTATTCTCATTCTAACCTATTCAATAGGTTATAGACTTATTGGGAGTCTCAAATAGGATTCAAAATCCTTTCAACATCTCTTTGCTTCTTATTTTAGGCTTGATGCTAGTTTATCTTCTCTTATAGCCACCTATAGTTGCATATTAGATCTATTGGTTGTGTTAGGTGTTTAAACCCTCATATCTTCTCACATTCTAATCTAATCACTAGTTCATGAACTTGTTTGAATTCTTTAATGGTTTAAATCAACCCCTAATCACTACTCTACTTTCCTTTTCATCCTTTGTCCTTGAAGAAGGAACTTACCCTAAATTAGGCATGTAGGTAGCATCTTAGGGTATGACTATGTATAAAGTGTTTCTAGGAACCTAAACTCCATTCAATACCATGACGTTTGAAAGATAAATAGTGTTTATTCCATTGAATATATATGGTCTACATACTTATTTTCATTGTAAAATCATAATTCATTTGTTCCTTCCATATAGGATACTTGTAAATGTTCCTTAGACTATGTACTTAGTTTCTTGACCTTCAGTAACTAGGTAAGTGACCTAGTATCTCTTCAAGGAGTTAGACTCTATTTTCATCTATCTGAAGAGACTTGAATAATATACCACTATCTTAGATTTGTTTGTGTTTCTTTGATATTTATTAGGTTTAAATGAGGACCTACAAGCTTAAGGCCTATAGATCTCATTTGACTATAAGTGACTACATAAGGTCATATTTCCTAAGTCCTTAGACTTGTCAACATTGTTAAAATAAATACACCTCATTATATCATTACTCAATGGTTCACAAAACTAAATACAATCATCATAGTCACCCTCAACTTACCTTAAAGTCATGTACAGACTATATGCATAATCCTCTTATGCATAAGCAATGTGAGTTATGAATTATAGCATTCTAGTCCATTAAGAGAAACTTGGTGGTGATAGTGAGGTGTCTATAGCTAATTGCATACATGAAGATATGTATTAAGCCTCTTTTCCATGATTCCTAAATATCTTCCATTTATTTTTACAGTCCATACAGCATGATTTTTAAATAAACAATTGTGAACTCTCATTTGAACGTGCATTAAACTACCATTTTGAACCTCTCATGGTTCAAAATGTGTAACATGATCTTAATAACTTCACACTGTGATATATTACTAGTGTTTGAGCTAAAATGGTAGTCAAACCTCCATCATACTATTCAAACATAGACTATGTCTCCCAAAGATCAAATACTTAAAAGTATGAATAAGAAACACATTTTAGACAAAATAACAATTAATCCATGAAATTTAGGGAGTCTACTTGAATAATTAATCACTATAAACCTCTGAGAATCACTACCATGAAGATAAAATAGAGGCTTATAGCAGAATTCATTGGAATAGACTATACACTAAGACATTCTTCCTTCAAGTGAAATCACCTCATAAATATGATTTGACTTAAGAAACAACCATGAAATGGATATTCAAGACCTATAAAAACTACCCTTAAAATCATTCCTCTCCATCTATTTTTGAGGTAGACAAATAGGTGCAAGAATAGACCCCTCTCAAATGAATAGGCCATAGTGACCTATTATCACTCTTAGCAATTGTTTATAATAAGAAGACACCAATATAAAAATAATTTTACTGACTTAAATATTAATTGGACATCTAAAAATGGTCAAAGTTTTAGATCCTAACTCTCTCTCTCCTATCCATACCATTCAATGCAATATTTCCTTCTTAAGCTTATTAAAGTAGTGATGGAGGAGAAAAGTATTCTAGAGTGTCATTTCAAATTAAAACTTGATCTATATCTATTAAATTATCTAAGGGAGCTGAAAGGACACTTCTAAACCAATTAAAATTGAAAACTAATCTTGCAAGGCCATACAAGTGCTTGAAAAGTGTCCTTTTACCAAGATTAGGTGTTGAACTATAGGTTCTATCAAACCCTGACCATTTATGAACCATATATAGCTTTTTTCTAACACCATGGGAATTTTTAATCTTATTAAAACATTATCTCCTTTTTGTGGCATGTCCAACTCTTCTTCATGGGCCAAAAGGTGGAAAATTGTGATTTTTTGTATATAGAAGCCAAATAAAGGTTAGAGCATGATAATATGACATAAATTATGTCCTAATAACCTTTTGACTAACTTTATATCATACTAGACCTTTGACCATGTTTGACCTTGTTTGACCATGTACTTGACCATAAGACTAGACAAGTGAACTTAAGACCAGAACTTAGATAATGCTAGACAAGGACACATATGACAATATGGGACTATTTAGGATCACTGTAGACCATGATAAGACCATGACAAACATTAGACACCTCTATGAAGTTTCAACCGATAGGGGTGACCAAAATTTTACTTGGTATCAAATTTGGTTAACATTCTTAGTGATTCACAAGGGTATCATGCTTCAATGCTCATGGACCAGTAGCCTTCCCCTTCTATTGGGATATGGAGACACTTTTCACTACAATTTGAAACTAATATTCCTTCAAAATATTTCAAACTCACATAAAACACACAATAAGAAGGAAACAAACATTGTGCTTCAAATTATTTAGGTAAAACACACACAAAAGACTCAAATAACACACCTAACCTAATATATATATATATATATATATATACCTCAAAACATGTTTGAAGTAATGGAGCCTTTTCTCTTGCTTCAACCATGATCAAACATAATGTTTCTTGAGTCACAGTTGTTCCATGAGAGTAGGTCACCATATAATGGATGTTTATTAAAAAGAAATTACATGTGAAGATTATCAAGAGACTTACCAATCATATGACCTCTTTTAGTTACAAGTTGACCACTTATAACTCCATGGAATGGTCCTCCTAGTTATCCATTAGGATTGCTTAATAGTGAAATATGCTTGATCTCATTGATGATCATTTTATGCTCTACATTATACTCCTTGGGAACCATAAAATTTGTTTCAAGTTAAGCTTCCTCTAAACCATGATGTTCTTGATGTTTAGAGATCTCATGTTTTTCTTCTAGCTATCCCATCATGTCTGTCAGTGGTTTAACATTAGATTGATGTTTAGGCCACTCCTCAACCACAAAAACTTCTATCTTGGTTTTATTGCACTCTCCCAATAATGTAGTATGCTTGAGAATGACTTTAACCTCTTTATCATGTCTAATAGGTCCAAAAATGACCTTACTCTCAAGATCATTATTCTTTTGAGGTAGGGATTCCTTACTCACTTGTTCAAACTCTTGAACTATGCTATGAAATTGTTGTCATAAGTCATCCTCTTATTCATGACTATCACATCCATCAACCTCTTCATTTTGAGTAGGTAGAATTGAACCATCTTTGACATCCTCATGATCTATCACACTTGAATACTCATCATCATCAAACATATGAATGAGATAATTACCTTCTACATCTTGTTAAAAAGGACCAACAAAACTCACCTTAGAATCTTCATCACCTTCATCATGAATGGTTTATGTGCTAAGACTTCTCTCTTAAATGAAAGTATATGGATCATACTCATAAGTGTCAGCACATACTCATCTATAATGATATCATAGATAACTTAAAGTTTGGAATATGCTCTGTCATCTATGATATGTTCTTCTTCATGGATGGTATAATTCAAATTAGAGCTAGCTTCCACATATGGATCAATATAAAACTTGGCCAATGGTTATTTTCTAATTGTCACCTTTTCTCCATACCTTGTTCTAAAGTCCAATAAATACAAATAAAAAATAATGTATCCTCCTATCTTTTTTTTTAAGTCTCTTGATAGATAAATAGTAAAATATGCAGGCATATATACCACCATTATATCTTTTAAAATTGGAAAGCTTGGATAGTCATGTGATGTAGCAGCATCACTCCTGGGACTAAATTATTAAAAGATTTGGTTTTCTTAGTTATTTTTGGTTTTCTATTTGGTCTAATTTATCTTAGGATTCTTAGATCACCTTTATTTTTCATTTCTAGTTGTTGGTTTTATCTCTAGGTGTTCAAATTTTCAAATTTGGCTTTTCCTGCCAAAACTAACTTTTTAAATTTTTGAACTTGTGAGGCCTAGTTTATGAGCTTCAAGTGTGTTTGGAGGAGTTTATAAGTTATTAAATTGTTATTATGAACTCTTAAATGTATCTTGTGTCTATAACATGTGTCTTAAGTCATGTGTTTAAGAATTATGGACTTTGATGTATGTTTAAATACTTTAATCAACAGTTTGTGACCATTGGAGAAATCCAAGATCAATTAGAGCATTTATAGGAAACTTAAAATGTATTGAATCCTTATTAAGGATGATAATTTTAATGTGTATTAATTCAATATTCAATAAAATCAAGAATAAGTTCCTCAATTTTAAAGACAAAGTGTGCAAACCCTATTTTCATATGTTTTTGGTAACAAAGATGACTATGTATGTTTGAATATTGAAGAAATAACCTATAAAGAATACATTTTGATGTTAATTTTATGTTTTTAATTTTATCACACTATTAATGAAGGTCATTCATAAATTTATTTAGTTTTTTTCATAAGTCTTTGGTGTATAAATCAACTCAAATTTTGTAGGAGATTGTGTTCTCACATACAGTCAAACCAAAAACTTGTGCAAACTAAAAAAAGAGGTGTAAAAGAGGGTAATAATGAGTCAAGAAGGTTATAAGGTTTTAAAATACCATATTAAATCATTAGATAATATTTAAACTCATTTTAAATCTTGAAATAATAAATTATTCCTTCTTAGGTTAGCATAGTCAGGTTAAACCCTATGTTAGGGTTTCAAAACAAAATCTTGGTTTGTAGGATATGCCACCCTCCAAAAATCACAAAAGTTGGTGATTAGTTACGTAATAATGTACTCAAATATATTTTAAGCATTTAGACTTGTACTAAACTTTTATGTATGGAAGTAGAGGACTAAGAGTGAATAAGGCCTTGGGAGACCTAATTGGGGCTAGATAGAGGTTGGAAAAGTGATTTCTAAGTGGAGTTTGGTTAATAAAATTATTTTAGGTAAGGTATTCAATAGAGGGTGATTAAAAAAAACTTTATATTCTTAGGGTAAATCTTAATTTGTCTATACCATTGGAAAAATTGAAAATAAAGGCTACAAAAAAGTGAGGTAGTTTATACTAATTGACATCAAGTTGAGAGATTGAAGTTTTGTATTATTAAACTCCAAATAATTTTGGTATCACACCCAAACTAAGACACTTAAAATTAATTTAAGGAATTGATATTCTCTAAGAGGAAGAGAAGTTGAGATTGTTTGGTTAATTGCCTAAGTAGAGACAAGATGCCACCTAGGAGAAATGAAGTAGGTGAAAGGGCAGTAGCCATATAACTAGAAGATATGATATTGTAGGATTTGAGGAATCTCATAGTCAATTTTTATGTAAGATTCATAGCATTTAAGGTTAATTAAAGGAGAGGAGTATTCATAGCTGATTTGAGTGACCAAGAGGAAGAAGAGCCACAATCATTAGAGTTAGAAGATGAAGCAGAGAGAGAAACTAAATAATAGAAGTTTGAAATGTTATTGAAGGTAGTGAAATGGAATGGATCCAATCCAAAACTAGATCTTCTAGTTTATGCCTATAATCTCATTGGAAAAGACCTCCTTAATTTAATAAGAGAGTTGAACAAGTATTTTAACTTTGAGGATGTACCTTAATAACAAGTGAAGTTTGTCAGGACCAAGCTAAAGGTTCATGCATCCCTATGGTAGGATTACATACATGATGAAAGGAGGAAAAAATGTAAAGCCAAGATTAGGTCTTAGGATAGAATGGTTTCCAAGTTAAATATCAAGTTTTTGCCTAGTGACTACATCAAAAATTTGTATAAGAAGCTTCAAAATGTAAAATAGAAAGAAATGGGAGTAAAATAATACACTAAAGATTTTTACAAGCTAAGTATTAGATCAGGTCACATGGATGATGATATTTATAAGGTGCCTAGGTATCTCAATGGTTTGAGATACAATTTTCAAGATGAATTGAGCCTTTTTATTCCAAAAACATTGGAAGAGTGTTACTAGTTGGCCTTAAAAGAAGATGATAGGCTCAATAAGAAACAAAACTAATAAAACAAAGGTAGAGGAAGAAGTTTTAGGGGTAGAGGTCAGCAAGGAGATAAAGATTACTCTTAAATAAGTCAAAGGGATTCTAGTAGTTTACATGAACATCCATCTAGCTCAAGGGGAGGATTTAAAGGTAGAAGACCATATTTTAGGGGTGGTTATGCATCAAGAGGTAGATGATTAGGTGGTTTTATAGGTAGGTGTTTCAAGTACAACAAGTTTATTGGTCATAGGTCTTGGGAATGTACATAGGATCAGCCAATAGGAATTCAAAGAATAGAAATTAGAAATCAGATTGCTCAAATAGTTGAAAAAGAGAGTGTTTATTCTCCATCACTTGTGGAGGAACCTGAGGTTAGAAAATCTTTGATTATGAGGAGAGTGTTGATCAAGACACCCAAGGAGAAAGAGAAACCACAAATAAAAATGCTTTTCAAAACTTCTTGTAAGTTCCAAGGTAAGTTTTGCAAAATGGTAATAGATTCAAGAAGAATAGATAATTTGGTTTCTACTAAAATGGTAGACAAATTAAGATTAAATAAGTTTCCTTACCCCACACCATATAAAGTCTCATGGTTGAATAAAGGATATTAAGTTTTATTTATGAGAAAATTTAGGTATAATTTCAAGTTAGGAGGTATAAGGACAAGGTCCTTTATGATGTGGTTCCCTTGTATGTTTATCATGTGCTCCTTAAGAGGCCTTGGCAATATGATAAAAAAATAACGCATGATGGTAGAAGAAATGTGTATACCTTGGTAAAATATGGAGTTAGTCACACCTTGATGCCTATGAAGGATGAAGACAATGAGTAATAAGTTGGATCAAATGTGATGTTGGTTAGTGGGAAGAGCTCCTAAATGCTATGAATGAAGAGGAATTGGGCATTTCATTGGTAGTCAAGCCTAGGCTATTATGACAGCCATAAAATTGAATGAATTACCTTAAGAGATTCAAGACATGTTGAAAGAGGATGCATAAATTATAGTTGATGAGATGCCAAGAACATTTCCACCCATGATAAATATTACTCATTAGATAGATCCTATTTTAGGATCAATTTTGTCTAACAAGGCAACCTACAAGATGACTGTAGACACTAAAAAATTATACACTTAGTTTTAGTCATCAAATTGCCTTAATAATCCCTCTTACACTTAAAAGTATTGAAATGACCTATTTTTATCTAACCCATTCATCTAACTTATCCCGACCCACCTTGAGTCCAAGTTAGCTAAACTTAGCCAACTCAAATCACTTGTGCTAGTCCTTTCATCATAACTGACCTTAACACCATTTTCACCCCTTTCACCCACTCCTTTTAACCCACTTATGCTTAGTACCTTAACCATCAATGGTTAAGGTAACTATCGATGGTTACCCTAACCATCGATGGTTAGGTTTTCAAGCTAGTAATACATCATCAACTGCTCTTGAGGTAATTAGGAACAAAATTTCATACTTTCCTCCACCTCATCCTCTAACACATCACAATACCTCATAACCCAAAATATTATCTTCTTACTCCATCACCTTTTGCTTATAAAAGGAATTGAGCAAGAGGTGAAATGGATCCACAAATACATATCCAATTCTACATTCAAGTTATCTTCATACAAGTACTCAAGTCTTTCAGGCATTCAAAGATTCTTCATGCAAGTTTCTCTAATAGCCACCAACTTGAACCTATAGTGGATTTATTCTATCTCTCCTTTACATACCATTATGTTACTAAAATCATTTTAGATTAGGTAAGCATTAGATTGATTTAATTTGTCTTTATTTATTCTACTTGGATATTCCTATCTGGATCTTAACTCTTTAAATCCATCCTATCAAACCTTTGATCTCACTTAAGAGCACTTATCTCTTCACCTTATCATTATTAGGCCTCAAATAGACTTGTACCCTCAGCCATACTAGATCTAAAAACCTCTTCATTTGAACCTTTTTTGACATTCCCAGTCCCAATAGATAACTATTGATGGTTACCTAAACCATCAATAGTTTACTTAATCACCCACAATTACCTATAACCATTTATGGTTAGCCCTCTAACCTAAGACCCTCATATTTATACCATTTAACCCAAACCTTGACTAGACCTTGCTTTCCCTTTTTCCATACTAGACTAGACCAGACTAGACTAGAATAGAATAGAAAATTCATTTAGTAAAGTAGCATCTCTTTTGTTAGTTTATTAGATATTTAGCTTACATTAGTAAAGTATTTGTCTTGTTTAATTTTATGTATGCTTGCTTTCTTTCATCTACTTTCAGCATTAACTTATTTTACGGGTGTGGATTAATAGCCTCCATAGATAATGCATGCTTTCTTAGATCTAGCACTAACTAGGCAATCCACCCTTCTTCCTTGTCTAACAAACAAGCTTGCTTTGAGTATTTTCTTATGTAGGTCATCTTCTCCTAACCAAAGAAGATTTCTCCACATCATCTATTTCACACATGCATTTCTACCAAGTTTTTCTACCATATCTATTTTACCCTTTTTCGCATCTTTTATCTCTTTATTTCTTCTATTTTACTAAATTTGGGAAACTATATGTTTAATTTCTTAAATAGTAAAGGGGTCTAGATTAAGGGGAAAATTAGTAAATAAATGTTCTTTAATTAACCTACTAATTTATTGAATCTAGAAGTGCTTAATTGATTTATAAAAATAGAAAACAAGGGGATATAGAGTAAAACTTAGCTGATTTTGGGCTAAAATAGAGGAGATATAGGCTATAAATTGCTGATTTGGCTAGGTAGACTATCAGAAATAAGATCTAAAATTTTATTTTCTATGTGGATAAGAGCACCAAAAATAGGACACCTAGAGGTCTAGCACTATAGTCCAAGTTTTGGCACTATAGTCCTTAATGTCTGAGCTTTCTAAACTTTTTGGGTTCTATTTGTCTACTCCAAGAGACCTTGTGCCTAAAATATCAAGTCTAGGTTATTTGCACAGCTCTGTGTAATTTATTTTGTCTTAAAGGATCCTAGTTCCTCTTCATGCTTGATAAGTGATCTCAAATCCAACCGAAAAAAAGGGGTTAGTCTATAATATGCACTAAACATGCGATCACACCCTATTTGTGGGTACACTACCTACAGACTAAGATTTCAAAGAGGGATCAAAGCCAATGTAGTTCTCCTAATTTGAATGTGTATTATGTAATCATGTGTATGCAATGCAAGTGTATGTGAATTTGGGTAAGCTTGAGATGAAAAATGACTAGTGTGAGAGCTTGGATAGGTTAGAAATAATAGTGGTTAGCTATATGCAAAGAATAGGAAGATTTACTTGAGTGTGCTTTAATATATTTCTATATTATGCCCTTTGAATGATTTCCAACCCTTCTAAATGACCTTTGAATTGGATTTTATATGGAAATTAGTGATCCTAGGTTAGATGAACTCGCATTAGGCTGATAAGGAAAAATATAAGGATTTGAGAAAAATTTGACCATTTGAGGCTATTATGGACTGGGACAATAGTGCTAGAAAGTAGACACCCTAGGTCCCAATGTTATCCAACCTATGGCACTTTTTTCCAAGGGGAAAAGGACCCTGGGAGATAGATCTATGCCTAGGAGAGGAGTTTGGGATAGTAAGGGTTGAATCTAGAAAGCTTCAGATGATTAGAAAATAGTGAAAACATGCCTAAGTGGGCTATGTAAGCGAGTAAGAGAGACCTATGATTTGGGTGTCATAAGTCATGCTCAAGTTGTACAAATTACATTTTAGTATGACTATATTTTCCCCCCTAAGTATGCAGTAAAGAAAAATACTAGGATAAAGGAAAAATGAGAAGCATACCTAAACTTACTTGTGAGGCTAAGCCCAAGAAGTTGTGTGATGTTGGGTTGTGCATAGTGAGAGCACGTTATACTATGTAAGTCTATTATGTTGATGGGTTGTGTTGGGTGATGTTGGAAGTATGTTGAACCAAGAGTTATATTGATGGATGATCTAAGTGTTCAATCCCTTGAAATTTTGCTCAAGAATGTAAAGGTAGGCCCTTTAGCTTCATCATTTCCATCTATGTGAAGTTAATGAATCATGTGTGTTCTAATTGATGTTTAGACCATGTGTCCAATCCCTATAAATAGATGACTCAAGAGTACAAAGGTTACCTAGACCTTTGGTTCCATCATTTCCTTATGATGTGAAGTAGAATGAAAAAATACTGGTATAGATGAATGTCATATGAGATGGCTCATGGAGCCCCTAAATGTGTTGTGATCTGATAATGTTGGCATTGATAGTTGAATATAAATTAGAAACTATTCCACTATTAGCCACTTTGAAACATGGAGATTAGACTTGTATATAAGCCCCTCCTAAAACTGGAATCAAGGCTTAAGAAGCCACTCAAGAACTCAAGTATGTGGGAAGAAAACTTGTATGAAAGTTTTCTTGAATTAATTCCAACCACTTAAAAATGGATTAAGGCACTCAACTACTAGGAATGTGTAATAAAATTCAATAAACTTAGAAATAGATAAGGCTCATGTGTCACACATATTAGCCCCAATAATTGGTGTTTGTAACATAGATTTGGAACTAAAAGTTGTATCAACTACCATGTCTAAACTAAAAATGGAAACCATCATGCCATGCATGATGCACCCTATATCTAAATTATCTAAGCAAAATAAATTCTAAAAACTATTGATTTCTAGACTGAAGTATACTAGTAAAACTATGACTAAACTCACCTCTCTACCTAATTCTAGAAAAAATAAATATTCTACTGTTTAGACAATAGCATCAAAAACTAGACACTTTGAGGTCCAGCATTGTAGTCCCATTTTTGGCATTATTATCCAGAGCCAAAACTAATGATTAATCTAGATTCTCTATTGTCTATCAAGTCTATTTTTCCTATGTTGAGTTCTAGATTTTGGACTGTACTATTCTAAAACTATTTTGTTGACTATTAGGAGCTATGATCTCTGTGATAAAACCATTGTTTGTTTCCCCCTCTTCTAAGGGTAGCAATGAAGACCCTACAATGACTACCCTCAGAAGAAGAACATTTGTAAGTGTGTTAAGTTATGAAAAAATTTGATATAGCATTGATATATATTATCTAAAGATATGGCAAAAGCTATAGAAAGAGATTGTTATATCTACGGGGGTATACCTAGATAGATATAACAATGTAATAGCATGTGCATAAGAGTAAATTGGAATTCAAAATGTTATTTTTTATTTGTTAGTGGCATGGAGGGATGGAGCATGATGTCCATCATGGCATCCAAGAATCAATTTAAATGCATGATTGGAATCATGGTATTACACACAAAGATAAGAAATCAATAAGCAAGAAACATGCAAAGGTTGCCAAGGGGCCAAATAAGCACACAAGGCATACGAGGTATGTTCAAATGCCACATACACACATAATGGGAATAAGAAAATATTGACACAAGGGCCATAAGCACATGAAAGGCACACACAAAGGACATTGGCAAGTGTCTAAAGGCACACACATATAGACAAGAACAAAAGACATTGGTAGATATCTTAAAATACAAGCAAGAAGAAAATAAAAACTAGAAAATGCAAACACATCTAGCTAATCAAAATGAAGAATGGAAGCATGCAAAGTAATATAAATATAAACATGCATCTAATATGTAAAGTAAGAATCAAGAGTATACAAGATATGTAATATAAGACTAATGTATATGTTATGAAATACAAAAGTGTGATATATGCTAATGGATGTCAATGTGATATTTGTGTAAGTAAGAAACATACTACAACAAGATGTCTAGAGTGTATGGTGTAAGAATGACATAACCTAGATGGTGTAGTCATGTAGATTATGCCCCCGGTGGGTAGATGTATCGATATGTATCTATAATGTAGAATTAAGATGCCTCCTTGATGGGTGGAATGAATCAATCAAGGATCTAGATGCATTTCACACACTCAAAGAAGATCAAGTGAAGCCTAATAATATAGATAAATCAACAAACAATAGCATAGAATAGCATAATGTAAGTCTAGCATAATGGTTATAAATGTAAAACATAAATGATGCATACAATTGACATGTTTTTGTATTTTTGAAATATTATAAACTATGTACAATCAACCATAAGAGTTTATGTACAATCAATGTTAAAAAAATGATACTAACTGATGAGTCTCAAATGAGACCCCCTATCATGGTGTCCTGTGTTAAATAATAGAATCGTGAATGATTGTGAACCATGATTGAATGGCTGAGAATATGACTTTGTATAGTTAGATTCATCATTGGTATCTTAAAAATCATAATAACTTTTATTGTTCCACTCATCATTATCATCTTAATTTTGAACCAATGGAATGTTAGTGGACTATTGTTATATCTAAATCTTTTCCTTTGATACATTGTGTCTGTGAACTATTTTCCTTAGGATATTTAATAAATCCCAAACATTGGTGACAAACATTATCATCTGCTTGAATAGTAGTAATGCCTTGAGCATGCTTTCCCAACCCTTGACCTTGATAATCAAAATATTATTTATATCTTTGACCAGACCCATACTACATTGCAAGTTGAACCTCATTTTGGAGAGGTAGATTTGCATACTTTTCATGCTTGACCTATGCTTTTGGTACTGTTTGTTGCTCTAATTTTGCTTGATGATATTTTTATTGTTGTGAGTTCTATTTTGGTAACCACTTTTGTATTATTTCTAAATTTGACCCTTTATTAATGTTTTCTTTTGTTTTTTTGGATTATTTGACTAATTTACCTTGTATAAGGCCCTCATTAACAATTATTTGTTATATATGCTTTTGCAATGCCAAACATGTATCTGTGTGATGCCCATGCATTCTATGATATGCACAATAATATCTGGATCTTCTCACTAGATGTAGAGGAGGTAGTTTAATCAAGTTAGATTTAATAATTTCCCTTATTATCTCACTTAAAATGTTATTTGATCTTTTAATTCTTTCTAAATCACTATTTATAGAGTTAATTTGTTGTGATTTGTTGTTTTGATATGTAACATTACTTGCAACCAATTGACTAGGTGAAGGTACATATGCATGATTAACATTAGGGTATATTTGAAGCTTTTGTATTGTAATATGATTTTCTAATGTTGTGATATTTTCATGTAATAGTTGATTTTTCATTTGTAAATCTTAAATTATCTTTCACATACTGGTGATTTAATCATTTAGAGTCTCATGACTGAAAACCTTAGTTGCTTCTAATTGAACATGTAAGCACATATGCTAAAGAGGTTTTGAAAAAGTTGTAGGCTCAATTTATGCATTAGGAACAATAGTAGAGGATACCTCACCTTTTGGAGGGGTGATAGCATGGACCTAGTTAGAGGTAAAGTAGATATCACCATCATGAGGGAGAGGAGGAGAAGGGATTTCTTTCCTCTACATAAGATATGACATTGAAACAAGATTAGCCAAAGAGGCATATACATCTAGGTAGAAATTATGCATATAGGCTAAAATGCATTTAAGTGGAGTTATAAATTGTATAGCAGTATGATTATAAAGAACATTCCACATGTAAGATAGAAAACAAGGGATTAAAAGCATGGATTTGTGCATGTATGCATAAGAAACTGTGACATGTGCTATGACATTTCTAATGTGTTTAGCATGATAAACTTGTATATTTTTCCCTATGAGAGATAGAGAATATGCCAAAGAAATATTGAAATCTTGTGCAATTTTAGCAATGAATTTTGTAATATCATCCTTTATTATGAAACATAAGCATGAAATGCAAAGGATGAAGCTTTGTACTAACATATGATAGACTTCATCATTCATGTACATGATGGGGCCCATTATGGTTTTCTTGTTAATTTCAAGAAATGTATGAAAAGTTTGTAAATAAATGGACATCATTTTTGTAATTTGACTATGGATGTAAAGTGATACCTCAAGATTCCAAATATAATCTATTATATACAACTAAGGATTTTTCATATATATTTATGCAAAATACTATGAATTTTTGTAATTTAGATTGAATTTTTCAGCTAAGTATGCAAGATAAAATTCAAAAAAATATGAGAAATTACTTGCTTGAATGGGACCTAGTAGATGTAACTAAGGTTTTGAGACAAATAAATTTTCTATAATTTACTATGAATTTTTGAATTTGAAGTGATTTTCTGATTTTAATATTCAATCAAAGTTTGCAGAAAATAAGTGGAATATTACTTGAAAATTATTGGGATTTAGTTGATGCAACTAGGGCTTTAAAATGAATTTTTTTAAAATTAATGTAATAATTTGAAAATTTTATTATAAACTTGTAGAATTGAGCTTGAAAAAATTAGGAAAAAATCTGAAAATATTTCTAAAATTAGCAATATATTTTTCCTAGTGGTTTGAAAGTGTTTGTATGCAAATAGGACCTAGTATGTGCAAACTAGGGTTTAAGTGAATTATTTAAAATATTTTAATTAATTTTTAGTTTTATTATTTTTAAATTTAGGAAAAAATAGGAAAATATTACAAAAAATCAGAAGTAATTAGCCCTAGGGTTTCTATGGTTTTTGTACAAAAATTTGAAGTAAGATGGGTTCACCAAATGTTTTACTAAATTTGGGAAACTATAGGGATTTAATTTCCTAACTAGTAAAGGGGTCTAGATTGAGTGGGAAATTAGTAAATAAATGTGCCTTAATTAAAATACTAATTTATTGAATCTAGAAGTGCTTATTTGATTTCTAAAAATAGAAAACAAGGGGATAGAGAGTAAAACTTAATTGTTTCTGGGCTAAGACGAAGGAGATAGAGACTACAAATTGTTGATCTAGCTAGGCAAACTATCAAAAATAGGATCTAGAATTCTATTTTCTATGTGGATAGGAGCATTAGAAATGGGACACCTAGAGGTCCAACATTGTAGACTAAGGTTTGGCACTATAGTCCTTAGTGTCTAAGCTTTTTAAGTTATGTTTGTCTACTTTGAGAGACCTTGTGCCTAAAATATCGAGTCTTTCTTATTCACAAATCTCTGTGTGCAATTGATTTTATCTTTAAACATCCTAGTTCCTCTTCATTCTTGATAGGTGATCTCAAATCCAACTAAAAAAAGGGGTTAGTGTGTAATATGCACTAAACTTGGTATCACACCCCATGTGTGGGCACGTTACCTACATACCAATACTCTGAAGAGGGATCAAGGCCAGTGTAGTTCTCCTAATTTGAATGTGTATTATGTAATCCTATGTATGAAATGTAAGTGTATGAAAATTTGGGAAAGCTTGAGATGACTCATGACTAGTGCAAGAGCTTGGATAAGCTGGAAATAATAGTAATTGGTTATATGCAGAGAATAGGAAGATTTACTTGAGTGTGTTTTAATGTATTTCTATCTTGTGCCCTTTGAATGATTTCCAACACTTATAAATAACCTTTGAATGGGATTTTATATGGAAATTAGTGATCCTAGATTAGATGAACTCACATTAGGCTGATAAGGAAAAACATAAGGATTCGAGAAAATATGACTGTTTGAGGCTATTGTGGATTGGGATAACAGCATTGGAAAGTGGACACCCTAGGTCCCAATGTTGTAGTCTAACCTATGGCACTATTATCTAGGGGTAAAGGGACCTTAGGGGATAGATATATTCCTATGAGAGGAGTCTAAGATAGTATGGTTTGAATCTAGAAGGCTTTAGATGACTGCGAAATAGTGAAAACATGCCTAAGTGAGATGTGTAAGAGAGTAGGAAAGACCCATTGTTTTGGTGTCACAAGTCATGCTCAAGTTGTAAAAATTTTAGTTCAGTATGACTACATCTTCTTAGCCATAAAAGTGAAAATTCTAGCTTAAAAAATTTGGCATGCCTAATGGAATCCTAGTTCCCTTTCTTCTTGTTGTGGGGCCTAGTTCCCTTTATTCTTTATTATATGCTCATTGAATGAAATATGAGCATTTCCTTTTGGGTATAAAATAAATTATTATATTCATGGTTTGATTACTTGATTTATCTTATCTAGTTAATTAAATCATCATGAATTAATCGTAGCACACATATGTTACACAACTAAATCACTTTCACAAAAACAAACATTATAACATACTTGAGACAAGGCCCATTGGGATTTCAACATCCATTGAATTGCCTTACCCTTTTCGGTGATCCTACTTGGATTCCATCACCAAGGGTAGGACCCACTCTATTATCTAGTATATTATAAACTCTAGACAAATGGTATTTATTGGCTAAGTGGCCCAGCTTAGCTTTGAGTTCATGAAGTGTGGGGAGCAAGCCCTTAGTACCAAGCCATATACCTGATCTAGTACAGATTCTTTTTTAGCACCATAAAAAACTTGAAATTATCCTTATCTTTCTCTTTTATTACCTAGTTCACAATCTAAACTTCCTTCACACTCTCTAAATCATAAGCCAAATGTGATTTAAAATGAATCCTAGGATTAATTATGCTTTTAATTTTTGCTTTGTTTGCCTTGAACTTTTCTTTGCTTACTCATTGTTTGAGGTGAGAGGTTCATTATTCTTTTCCAATTCCTCACATGGTTTTTACTAGGTAACAGATGAGGAATCAAAACCATCAAACATCCCCTACCTCTTCTCATTCATCATCTATGGGGTATAATTTAGAGGTTGAGGGTTCTCCTCACCATTCTCCCCCACCTACCATGCCTCAAATTGTTGTTAAGGGTGACACTTATTTCACCACTTTCCTTGACAATAACCCCATTTCCCTTCAACACTATCTCAATACTTTATCTCATCATACCCCAATTACTTCATTTCCTCTCATGGATCCTCCTTTAGGCATGCCTCATGAGCTTATGGTGGGTATTAGTTCTACCCAACCCTTGGTTACCTAAGCTTCATCTTCTACACATAACCCATTTTCTACCACCACCCAAATCCAATCCAATATTCCAACCCATAATCAAACACCCCCTACACCAACCCACACATCTAATGTTGAGGTAACCCAACCACTTGTTACTTATCCCACACCCACCTTAGGGGTAACTTCTACCCCTCTTTCTACCATTCCTTCCACCATCGCCACCCAACCAACTTATACCCATCTCCAAAACTTTGTACTTTCTATACCTCAAATGCTTCCACCCATCAACACATGAGTTACTACTCAAAATCAACCCCAACCCACTCACACATCCATACCTCCAACTACAATAACCTCTCAACAAATTCTCATAACCTTTTATCAGTATGTGCCTAATCCATAAGGTCGCATAGACCCTTTAACTCAATCTTATGTACCCATGAATCCTTATGGGGCACCATCTCAACCTCTTATGACCACCTACCCATATACAACATCTTCACAACCCCCTTATCAATATGTTTCATCTACCATACCTCAACCCAATCTATCCTATAATATTCCATCTACCCAACCTCAAACTAACTTAGTCAAGATGTTAATTGACAAAATGACCATTCTCGAATCATCCATCACAGGAACCCACAACCTTATCTATTATGACCAAATATGTAACGAACCTATCCACCCATCCATCCCAATCTGATCCTATCCTCCTTAATGGGAATTGCCTAAATTTTCTAAATTTCAAGGCAAAGAGGACCCACAATAGCATTTGAAGGCATTTCACCATTCATGCTATTTAATTGCACATGATGATGCCCTCTTGATTGGTATACTTATCTCACCAAGCACTCCATCTCTGCTTTTGTCCAACTCACCCAAGTCTTTTTAGATCACTTTTTAGTGAGCATATCTAAAATTTTTTCCATAACTAACATTTATTTCATTAAGTAATTCGATGATAAATCAGTTACCAATTTCATTACTAGATGGAGAGGTCTTATCAACCAACTTTATTTCTCATTATGACAAGTTGAATTGATTGATCTCTTTCCATGAGGTTGTGCCAAAACATTTTACCCACTCTCAAATTTCAAACTTTTTGAACTTTTGATGAGGCCTTTACCATGACACAAAATTGGGAAATCTAATCTATCGAGGAAGGAAAATTAAAACTTCAAGACAAGAACTCCACCTTTAAATCTAATGATCCTTCCTCATCATCAAAACCCACCAATCAATCCAACCCTTCTAAATCTAAGGCATCCACCAACTCAGTTTTTCTCAAAACCACTCCACCTCCAACTGTCAACTAATCCAACTGCTCAACCAATTCCTCTTACTATTTCAAACAACCCAACCCAAATCAAACCCATGGACCTCCAAAATAATACACTCCTATTAGATAATATTACACTTCATTTTTGGATAAAATACTCAAAGAAAACATCATACAACTTCCACCCATAAAACCTCCTCAATAATTTGACACTACTCACCCCACACTTGGTTGGTATAATGAAAATGATTCATGTGCATACCATCACATTATTGGACATGATGTTAGTAGGTGTAATACCTTTAAAATAATTGTCCAAAACATTATTGACAAGGGGGAACTCATATTTTACAATCCCAATACACACCTTAATCAATCCCTTGATATTTTTCATAAACCATTTCCCAACCATACACCCTCTACCAACTATAACAAAAAATAACCCAAATCATCTCACACACATGAAGTCAATATAGTTGATACAATCATTTATGAACCCTTTGTTAAGGATACCATTACCTCAACCTCCATTTCATCCATCCCACTCATTGAAGTGGACCACTCATCAACCCTTCCTTTGGACATCCAAACTAAGGAAGCCACTTACCCTCCTCCTCACTCAAGAAAATCGTTGACTTACCCATACTTCCTTTAGAAAAACCAAAGGATGCAATCATTTCTTCAACTACCTCTCCACCCATTTCTTTACCCATAGAAGAGAGCTCACCTACCCTTCCTTTGGAGTTTCAACCCAAAGAAGAAACCATATCCATCCCCTTACTTACACCTATCACATCCATCATTGAACAACCCAACCTCTCTTTTGAAACCACTCCAAAAGAGGAAATCTCTTCATCTACACCTTCCATGGAAGAATCATCCTCCCAAACTTTACAAATCTCTCCCAAGAACATTCCCTCACCTCTACTTAAAGTATTAATCTTTAAAACTAAGGATCAAGAAACTAAGCCCATCTACAAACCCTATTTTAGATTCAAAATCTGGCATTCACCTCTCAACCCAACCTAGATAGAGCCACTTTTTGGCATCATTTGGGTCTACCTTATCAAAATAAACCTAAACCTTTAACCATACTTCTTTCAACCTATAAACTCATCACACCTCCAACCAACCCTTCTCCTTCCATGACTCTAGGAGAACCTTCCCACCTTCCTCTACTCCAAATTCCCTAATCATCATCTACCCCTCAAACTAAACACATCATATTCCAAACTAAGCCCATCAAAAACCTGCGGATACTTTCTACCCCCAATATTGTTCATCTGCCTCTATATTTTTCCTTGACCCCTCCTAACCTACCAAAATAAATACCCACCAAACCCATCAAAAGGATCAAACCAATCAAGTCTCCACCTTGAGCTAGATGCATACCACATCCTTCCATCTTACCTTCTATTTTGGGACCTGATCCCTCCACTCTCCCTATTCCATATTATTTATCTCACTAACCTTCACCCTTTTCCTCAACTACATCTTCTACCAAATCATCAACCTCATCATCCTCATTTCTAAATAAACTTTCCTTTACTGCTCTCCCACCTATAACCAAGAAATCACCCTCAACTTATAAATCCTCCATAAATCTAACCCCAAATACAAAACCCAAACCTAAACCATTCACCAAAACTATTCAATCATCTTCCAAATACATGGTGAGACCTCCTCCAAAATGGACTCCCATTCTACCTCATAAAACCAAAACCTTAGCACCATCAACACCTTTGATTGAATCCTCTTTAGCCATCTTATAAAGGTTGTTATAAACTTCCTCTATACACTTACCACCCATCAAACCCTTTAACCCTTCTAATAAATTTGACCCTTCACATCCTACACCCTCTTGGTTTAATGACCAATTAATTTATGCCTATCATAGAACACCTGAACATGATATGAAAAGATATAAATATTTTCAAACCCTTATCCATAACTTGATAGATGAGGATGATATATTGTTAGATGAACCACCTCTTATCCCATTACCAACTCAACCATCCATTCCACCCTTCCAAACCATACCCTCTCCCACACTCTCATGTAAAATTGAGGAGGAACCAAAAAAACCATCTAGTCCAACACCTTGTCTTACTCATATTATCCACATGGTTACCCGATCTAAATCCCAAAAAAAGGGTAAGGAGAAACCTAAATCATCCATCTCTTGGATGTACCCTTCCAACTCTCAACCTACCAACCAACCTCACATACCCTCAGCTTTACCTACTCCTTAACCAAAACCCAAAATCTCCATTTTGGTTGTCCTTTCCTCCAACCCATCTTAATCCTTGTAATGTGTAATGCTTAAGAAACTTCACCAAACTCTAATAAATATGAGTCTTTATGAAGTCATTAACACCTCACCCCATCATCACCAAGTACTTATTGAGACCCTCCAATCCATTAAGGTTCAACCATATGATCATCAACTTCTAGCTGCCTTTGTTGGATCTCTTCACCATTCTAACCTTATCATATTTTAGGATTTTGAGATTCCATCTATTCATTTTAAGGATCCTAATCCTCCCTTATTTATCACCACATACATCAACCAAACTTGCTTTAAAAGGGTGATGGTTGATGGAGGAGCTAGTATCAACATTATCTCCTTACATGCTTATGACCAACTACAACTACCCAAGAACATCATGTTTGAAACTATAGCAATATTTCACTCTTTTAATGACACCATGGCCACTACTTTAGGTACAGTCATCCTTCACATCCATCTAGTACCTCACACTATTCCTAAACTCTTCTATGTTGTAGAGGGTGAAATCTAAAACAATGTTTTACTTGGGCACCATTGGATTTATGCCATGAGTTATGTCCCTTCCACCTTACACCGATGTATCAAATTTGAGAACACAGGATCAAATCATTACCATAAAAGCTAACCCAAGTCCCTTCACTTCATGAAATATGACCTATCATCCAAATGATGTCCTCATTCCTACCTCATCCACTTCACCACCCACTAACAATACTTCTACCACTACCCATGATGAAGCTTCAACAAACTCATTCATCCCTTCATCTCAAATTCCCATAGAGGACCCCTTAAAATCCACATTCCAACATCTCTCACTAGGAGAATACCATCTTTTAGCTTTGGATGCTTTCCCCACTCAAGAGTATGGGAGACTCATCCATGATCCCAGCTATGACCCCAACATTGGTACCATCTTTCCTTTTAGGCTCCCCAACCATAAAACCAACTTCATCTATGGGGGACTTGATCGTCCACTTATTACTACCACCTTTACCTCTTCCACCAAAACATTTACCATAGACTTCTCATACCTTGATAGACTAGCATTTTCCAAACTATATCTTCATAGGTGTGCTAAAAATGATTTGGTCTTAGCCTTTATGAATATGGACCCCATGAACTACCCATAATCAAAACTCAAAATCCTCAAGAATCCTTTAGCCTTGGGTTTGAACCACCTAAAGAACCTACTGATTCATCAAAACCTATTACCAACATTGAGGATTAAACCCATTCCTCACCAACCCATTCCCCTTCCAAATCTGAGGACTTTTAGGTCCTTCTTCGTAACTTTTTTATCAACACTATTAGTTTGAGCCCCTTGATCTATCAAAAGTATGGCCAAACTAAAACCCTTCCTCTCATCTATTTTGACATGATTGAACATAATTATCCTACCATACATACCATTCAATAATAAGATTATGCTTCTATTCTCACCTACCTTGGTACAGAAAAGTCTTCTATCCATAAATCTATTCTTCTTGAAAAGCAAACCATGTTGAATGAATCTACCATTGATGTCAACTTGGGTACTTAGGGTAATCCCCACACAATTAAAATTGGTCAATATTTAGATTTTGAGGAACAACAAGATTTTCCTTCCTTCCTTCATGACCATAGCATTATATTTGCCTGATCCTATAAGGACATTTTAGGAATTGACCCTTATGTTTCCCTCCATAACATTGTTACCTATCCTAATGCCAAACCCATATGCCAAAATATTGGTAGGATACATCCTTGTATCACACTTCTTATAATAGAGGATCTATAATGTCTCTTATCCATAGACTTCATCTAACCCATAGACTATGCTCAATGGGTTCCTAACATTAATCCTATCACCAAACCCATAGGGGACTTTTCCTCTACCTTGACTTTCATGACCTTAATCTTGCTTGTCTAAAGGATGACTTTCCTTTGCCTAGCATCGACCAACTTGTTGACCTTACTATTGGTCATGAAATGCTATCTCTTATGGATGGTTTCTCGTGATGTAATAAAATCTTGATTTCCCCTAAGGATCAACATAAAACCTATTTCATCACCCCATGGGGAACCTTTTACTATAGGGTCATGCCTTTTGATTTAAAGAATACAAGAGCCACTTACTAGTGTGCCATGACCTATATCTTCCATGATCTCATTCATAAAATTATTGAGGACTATGTGGATGATCTCCTTGAAAAATATAAACATCGTAAGGACCACCTAGTTTTTCTCACCATCATCTTCAAACACCTCATCCATTTTCATGTCAAGCTAAATCCCAAGAAATGTATTTTTAGGGTCCTATCTAGCAAACTCCTTAGCTTCATCATCTCTCTTCAAGGAATCAAAGTGGACCCTACCAAATTTTGTGCCATCCTCGAGATGCCACCTCTAATCCACCTTTAATAACTTTGTAACCTACAAATCAAACTCCAATCCATCCACTGTTTCATCTCTCAATTATCCAATAGATGTCAACCTTTCCACCATCTACTCAAGAAAGACTTCTTTTATGTGGACTAAAGCCTAATAGTAGTTTTTTTATTCACTCAAATAATACCTTCTTTCTCCATCGATTCTCACCCCTCAAAAGGAAGATCAACCCTTTTACCTCTATATATCTGCCACTAACCATTCCTTAGGGGCAATTCTTGCACATCAAGATGAATAAAACAAGGGAAAAGTTGTCTACTATATCAGTGAAACACTTATAGAGTATGAGACTTGGTACACTCATATAAAGAAGCTTTTCCTTTCCCTCATCTTTGTAGCTACCAAACTTCATCACTACCTTCTCAATCATAAAATATATGTCATCACCAACACTAACCCCCTCAAGTATAAACACTCTAAACCATACCAAAATTAGTGTATGGCTAAGTGGCTCATGTTCCTCACTGAGTTTGACCTTGAGTTCCTCCAATGAACTTAATCAAAGGGCAAGTCATTACTGACCAATTGGTTGAAGCTCCTTTACTAAACCATCAACACCTTCCTCTTACATTTTTAGATGACTCTATTGTGACTCTATCTTAGGAAGACATAACCTATCAAATTACCCTATTATTTGATGGATCTAAATTCCAACATGGTGGGCCTACTAGAGTTTTTCTCATTCCCCTTTATGGATAACCCATTCCTCTAGCTTTTAAACTCAACTATGAGTGTACCAAAAACATGGCTGAGTATGAAGCCCTAGTGATAGGTCTCCAAACTGCCTTAGCCTTGGGAGTCAAGACCATTAATGTCTTCAACGATTCCCAACTTGTCATCAACTAAGTTAATGGTTCCTACCAATATAAAAATGACATCCTAAAAAAGTATAAACAATTAGTTGATGTACTTTTGGTGTCATTTGACCATTATTCCATCCAATCTATTCCATGATCTACCAACAAGTTTTTGGATATAATGGCTTCCCTTGATTCCCAAATCCTAACTTAACTTGTGACTTCCAAATTCTTTGTCATCATTAACCACTTTTTCATACCCTCATATATCCACTCTAACCTTCCTACCATTTATAATGTGGAAGGATTTACCTCAAACACTTGGTATGAATAAACCTTCAACTACCTCAACCTCGATGTAGTTCCTCCTAACCTCTCTAGGAATGCCTAATGAGTCTTCATCCAAACCACTTCCCATTATACCATATTAGGAGCAATACTATACGAACATAAATTTGATGACCTTATTCTCCATTATCTTTGTGGTCATGAGGCCTCTCATGCTATCAAAGAAACCCATGATGGAATTTATGGTAGACACTTTAGCAACCTAGTTATCACTAAACATATCCTTCACCTTGGCTACTATTGGCCCACCCTTAATAAAAAAATGTTTTGACTATGTAAAGAAGTGTGTTAAATGTCAAAAACATGCTTATTTACATCATGCACCTACACATGGCCTTCAAACATATAAATACCTTTGGCCTTTATCATGATGGGGATTGGACCTCATTATAGAAACCAACCCTCATTCTTCACAATGTCACCACTCTATCATCACCGTTATCGAATATTTCACTAAATGGGTAGAGTCTATTCCTCTTATTTCCTCCAAAGCTAAAAATATCATTGACTTCATCAACCACCATATCATCTATCATTTTGGTGTTCCATATAAGATCATCACTGACAATGGAAAATATCTCAATAATAATCAAGTTCAAGGTCTTTGTGATGCCTTTGGCATAAAACTTAGCTTTTTTTCCCCTTACCATCCATAAACAAATAGACAAGTTGAGGTTTCCAAAAAAATTCTAAACAAAATTCTAACCAAGGTCATCAATGCTTCAGGTCAAGATTGGCACTTACATATCCCCTTTACGTTCTAGGCCTATCACACTAGTATTCAAACCTACATAGGTGCTACCCCTTTCTCCCTTGTCTTCAAGGTAGAGGTAGTCTTTACCTCTCATAGTACAAATTCTCTCTCTTTTCATATCATTGGAAGACATTATTTCTGAAGGTGACTATCATCAAGAACATTTAGCCCAACTGGAGCTACTTAATGAACATTTCCTCATATCCCTTAACTACCTTCATGTCTACCAAGAGCACATTACTCATGCCTATAACAAAAATATGAGAGAACAAGAATTCAAAATTAGAGATCTCATCCTAAAAAAAACCATGTCACCAACATGGAGAAAAGCAAAAAAGGTAAGTTTGCCTTTAATTGGCTTAAACCCTACAACATCACCCATAAGTATGGATCAGGAGCTTATCATTTTTCCATCCTTAAAGGAAAACCAAAACCTAAGCCTCAAAATGCTTCACATATGCATCCTTTCTATATTAAAATAAAGATTGAACTCACCTTATTTTCTAGCTTAAGCTCATCACTTGATTCACAAGATTTTCTAACCTCACACTCCTTTGTTCCTCTACTTTTGAAGACAACTTAATTAAAATAGAACCATGTGATTATCCATCACATATATTACCTAATATTGAATATGGGTACCCTGACTTTACCCATAGCATGGTTTTCATGGATACTTTTGGCTTTTATAAGATGAAATCCCATGGTCTTTTTTCTCTCAAAACCATTCTTTTCCACCCTCCACTACCTTCTTATGCTCAAAATTTTGCCCTCATAAAGGTACACCTTTAAGCCTCATTAGACTTATCCATGTCTAAAACTAGCATTCAAACTATTTGGGATACCAAAATATATCATTTAGGTCACAAAATTTCTATCATTTTGTAGAATATTCCCTTAAAGGATAGTTTCCCCATTTCTTGAATATTACTTAAAAGATAGACTTCCCTTGAAGGATGGATACCAAAAATTAGAAACTTAGAACACTTCATCGAAGGATGGCTAAGTCAAATATATATTGAAAACAATTCCTTGGAACTTCTTCCATTGATTAGCTTCACAAATTTCTCAAAAATTAAAAGCACAAATAGACCCTTTTCTCAAAAACAAAATAAACATCCCAAGAAAGCTACAATCAACTTTCCCTTCAGTAGACTTCTCATATTGACTAGTCTACACCTTTCATAAGACATGGACTTGTCTAAATTGGGTTATTAGGTAACCTATACAAGGGGAAAGCCTTCCCACATAAGGGTATCTTCCCTATTCACCCATATACCATTCAATTACCACTTATTCCCCTTCTTCCATTCTCTATGAATCAAGGGATTTTGAGCTTACTAGACATAATGTGATCAAGACACAATTTTATCAGCCAAAGTATGCTTATGAAAAGCATTCAAAAGGATAATGTTTACTAAGCCCCACTTACCTTTGATGATGATTTTTGGTCTTTACCAATAAAAAGGCATCATGCTTCTTTTCTTTCCCTTCTATTTTTTACTATTAGAAACATGCATCTCCTAATTCTCAGACATTTCACCTTTTCCTAACCTCACCCCCAAACCAAATAAGGCCTTTATCTTGGATATTCCTTATTTATCACTTAGTTCTTGGAGAGTATTTCTCTCCATCCTTTATTAACCCACTTTCTTTGATCAGAACTAAAACTACCTTTAACCAAACCTAGACCATGTGGTATGTCAAATTATGGCAACTCATTTGAAAACCACCTCAACCTATTTGGGGAATTCCCTTCCCCAATATTTTTGGAGATTACTCTTCTCCTCTTCCTTCCTCTTTTAACAATCATCCAATCATAATGAGAACTACATACATCATAAATTTTGTTTTGGATCCTATGTCCATAGAACTATATAGGTAGTGTTCATTTGCCTAGTACATCTAGAGTCAGCTCAGCCATCCCTTTCTTTTAAACCATCAACTATTGAACATTATCCTTGAAAAATTACACCATATCCATCTCAACATTGACCATTTTAACCTAAACCATTTGCATCTTTTGTGATGACCTTGTCATGGTCTTTTTGACTACACCGTCCAACTTTTCCATATTGGCCATTCAAACATTTGAACATTTTGCACTTAGTGCATGACCAAAACATTGGATTCCTCCATGAAATCACCTCTAAATTTGGATATCCCAATGAACACTGATCTATTTTTCTTAGAAGGCTAACAATTGTACCCAACCATCACAACACAGTCATGTGATCTATTACTTACATGTCTTCTTATCATTGAGCTTATTTTTATCAATTGGCATCCTTAGTCCTTACACAATATTGGATATTGAATTTTTGTTGCATCTTGTGTGCATGTTTGCATTACAAATGCTCAGCATTTGAACCACCCTTTAGTCACCCACCTTTATGACTAACCATAAACTATTCATCAAACCTCGACCCAATTCAACATTTCCTCATCATATCCCAATTTGAGGGGGAAATCCTCCCATACTTAGGGAAAATTGACCTTCAACCAACCTTCAACTGCATGATCTATTTTTATTTTGTAGATTATAAATACAAGCTACATAATAAAAAGAGGCAAAATGTAGACAATAAAAAACTGCACACTTGATTCTAGTCATCAAAGTGCCTTGATCATCCTTCTTACACTTAAAAGCATCAAAATGAACTATTTTTACTAACCCATTCATATAACTTATCTCAACCCACCTTGAGTCTAAGTTAGCTAAACTTAGCCAACTCAACTCACTTATTCTAGTCTTTTCACCCTTACTGACCTTAACACCATTTTCACCCCTTGCACCCACTCCTTTTAACCCACTTATGCTTGATACCTTGATCACCAATGATTAAGGTAACCATCAATGGTTAGCCTAACCATCGATGGTTAGGTCCCTAAGCTAGTAACACATCATCAACTACTCTTGAGGTACTAAAGAGCAAAATTTAATACTTTCCTCTCCCTCATCCTCTAACACATCATAATGCCTCATAACTTACAATATTATCTTATTAATCCATCACCTTTTACTTATAAAAGGAAGTGAGAAAGAAGTGAAATGGATCCACAAATACATATCTAAATTCTAAATTTAGGCTATCTTCATATAGGTACTCAAGTCTTCTAGGCATTCAAATATTTTTCATTCAAGTTTTTCCAACAGCCACCAACTTTAACGTCTGGAAAATTTCTTCTATCTCTCATTTACATACCATTATGCTATCAAAATCATTTTAGATTAGGTAAAAATTGGATTGCTTTCATTTATCTTTCTTCATTATACTTGGATATTCCTATTTGGATCTTACCTATTTAAATCCTTCCTATTAGACCTTTGATATCACTAAAGAACACTTATCTCTTTACTTTATCATTCTTAGGTCTTAAATAGACTTGTACCCTTAGTCATACCAAATATACAAACCTCTTCCCATGAACTTTTTCTAACATTCCTAGTCCTAATAGGTAACCACTGATGGTTACCTATAACCTTTTAAGGTTGGCCCTCTAACCCAAGACCCTCATTTTTCTACCATTTAACCCAACCCTTGGCCAGACCCTACTTTCCCTTTTTCCATACCAGACAAGACCAGACCAGAACAAACCACAATATAATAGAACATTCATTTAGTAAATTAGAATCTCTTTTATTAGTTTATTATATATTTAGCCTACATTAAAAAATTATTCATCTTGTTTAATTTTTTTTTCCTTTCTTTCATCTACTTTCAGCATTAACTTATTTTATGGGTGTGGATTGATAGCCTCTATAGATAGTGAATGCTTTCTTGGATCTAACACCAGCTAGGCAATCCACCCTTACTTTTTGTCTAACAAACAAGATTTCTTTGAGTTATTTCTTATGTAGTTCATCTTCCCATAGCCAAATAAGATTTCTCCACTTCATCTGGTTCACACTTGCATTTCTACCAGGTTTTTTGACCATATCTATTTTACCCTTTTATGTAGCTTTTATCTCTTTATTTCTTCTTAGTCATAAAAGTGAAAATTTTAGTTTAAATAATGACTCCTAAGGATAATGTAAAAATTAAGAGATAAGTACAAGAACTCTTAGAGAAAGGGATGATCAAAGGGATTCTTAGACCTTATGCAATCCCTATAGTGTTGGTACCCAACAAAGAAGGTGAGTAGAGAATGGGTATAGACTCCAAGGCTATAAACAAGATCATAATTAGATACAAGTTTCCTCTCCCCAAGATGGAAGACTTGATGTATTTCTTAAGTGGATCAAGCTACTTCTTAAAAATTGATATCAAAAGTGGATATTATCATATTAGGATCAGACAAGGGGATGAATGGAAAACCACTTTCAATACCAATGAGGGGTTATATGAATGGGTGGTTATGCCATTTGGCTTGACAAATGCACCAACTAATTTCATAAGGCTTATGAATGAAATTATTAAACCTTTTATAGGTAATATTATAGTGGTCTACTTAGATGATATTCTTATTTACAGCCCTAATAAGGAGGAACATCTTCATCATTTACATCTAATCATAAGAAGGCTACAAGAGGAAAGGTTATTAATCAACCTCAAGAAATGTGTGTTCATGAAATCAAAACTGATGTACTTAGGATGTATCATTTCTTAAGGCATGTTTAATATGTATAAGGAAAAAGTGAAGGCAATCATGTAATGTCCAACAACTAGAACATCTAGAGAGGTAAAGCATTTCCATGGGATTGCAAGTTTTTATAGGAAATTTATTAGAAACTTCAATAGAATTTGTGCTCCAATAATAGATACTATTAGGGGAGACAAGAATAAGTTTGTGTGGACTGATAAATCTAAAAGAAATTTCTAGTATTTGAAGTAAATAATTGAAAATCATCCCATCCTAGCACTACCAAACATTAACAAGGTTTTTTAGATAGAATGTGATGCAAGTAGAGTGTCAATAGGAGTTGTTTTAAGTCAAGAGAGTAGGCAAATAGCTTATTTTAGTGGAAAAATCAATGATGCCAAGAGAAAGTATTCATCATATGACTTGGAATTATTTTCAATGGTGTAGGACTTGAATAAATGAAGGCATTATCTAATGCCTAAAGAGTTTATCATTTACATAGATAATCATGCACTTCAATTTATCACTAATCAGCCTAAACTAAATTAGAGGCACATGAAATGGGTGGAGTATATGCATAATTTTATGTTCACCATCAATCATAAGCAAGGATAAATCAATAGGGTAACATATGTATCGAGTAAAAGAGTTTTTTTAATGCAAGAGATACAACTTGAGAGTGTTGGTATTGAGTCCCTCAAGGAGATGTATGAGGTTGATGAAGATTTCAAAGAAGCCTACAATGCTTGTAAGTATCTAACTACACTAAACAAAGAACCATTATTTGATTATCTCATAAAATATGGGTCACTATTCAAAGGGTGTGAATCTAGGTGTGCCAATAAGTTCAATAAGAGAGAACTTGATCCAAAAGAATCATAGTGGGAGTATGGTAGGACACTTTGGGCTTGATAAGACTTTGGAACAACTCACTAGGAACTATTTTTGGCCTAGGATGCAAGCAAAAGTTAGAAGATATGTTGAGAGGTGTAAAAAATTTCAAATGGACAAAGGGAAAATTATTAATTTAGGTTTATATCAACCTCCACCAATCCTAAATAGGCCTTTAGAATCCATAAGCATGGACTTTGTGATGGGACTGCCTAGAACACAAAGAGGTTTTGACTCCATATATGTAAATGTGGACATATTTTCAAAAATGACACATTTTATTCCTTGAAAGATGATAAATTATACCACCCATGTGGAAAATGTTTTCTTTAAGGAGGTAGTAAGACTTCATGGATTGCCACTAAGTATTGTATTTGATAGAGATACTAAATTCCTAGGCAACTTTTAGAGGACACTATAGAGGAAGCTAGGGATGAATCTAAGTTTTAGTTCATATGACCACCCTTAGATAGATGGTCAAAATTAGGTAGTTAATAAGATTCTATGGAACATATTGAGGTATATATCTAAAGATAATCCCAAGTACTTGGATTTTGTATTCCCCCAAGCAGAATTTGCTTATAATGACTCTTCCAATAGGAGTATTGACATGAGTCCTTTTTAAATGTTGTATGGTATGTAGCTTAGAGGAATGTTTGAGCTAAGAAATATTAATAAGATGGAAAAGATAATCACTGAAGGAGAATATTTTGTATTGGCCATGAAAAAATTTCATCAATAGGTAAGAAAGCATCTAGAAGCTAGTGTGGAGAAATACAAAATGCAAGTAGATTTGAGTAGAAGAGAGGTAAATTTTTAAGTTGGATATTTGATTTTGGATCATCTTAGGAAGGATATATTTATAATAGGTGAGTATAACAAGCTTAATATGAAAAAAATTAGCCCTTTTAAGGTGCTTAGAAATTTTGTTAATAATGCATATGAGTTGGGATTGCGTAGTGGTGTAGGCATATCACCAATTTTCAATATTTCAAACTTATACAATTATAAATAAGGAGAAAAGAGTGAATTAAAAATATATGAAATAGATAGATCAATTCAATATTGGTAAAATTAGTTTTTTTAAGTCAAACCAGATGAATTAGAATCCATATTAAACAAGCAAGTGGTCAAGCAAACTAGGGATAAATAGTATTTTAAGTATTTGGTAAAGTGTAAGAAACATCCCATTGAATATGATACATATATTATATATAATTACATCACTAAGCATGGGAGTACTCTAGAATAACTCATGGGTAGTAGTCCCTGAGTCTTTTTCTCTTTCTCTTGTGAGTATGAGGTAGGAGCATCACTTATAGGCTTAAATTATTGAAAATTATAGTTTTATTAATCAATTTTGGTTTTATTTATGGTTTAAGTTATCTTAGGATGCTTATATCACCTTTATATTTCATTTTAGTTGTTGGTTTTATCTCTAGGTGTTCAAATTTTCAAATTTGGCTTTTCCTACCAAAACTAAGTTTTTGAATTTTTTAACTTACGAGGCCAATTTTAGCAGCTTAAATTGGGTTAGTAGGAGTTTTTAAGTTTTTAAATTGTTAGGATGAATTATTTAAGGGATCATGTGTCTTAATTCATGTGTTTAATAATTATGTACTTTGGTGTATGTTTAAATACTTTAATTAGCACTGTAATGACTATTGGAGGAATCTAAGATTAGTTAGAGAATTTATAGGACACTTAAAATGTATTTAATCCTTGGTAAGGATGATTATTCAAATTTTTATTAATTCAAACTCCAATAAAATCAATAAGTTCCTCAATTTTGAAGATAAAGTCTATAGACCCTATTTTCCTATATTTTTTGTAACAAAGATGACTACGTATGTTTGAATATTAAATAAGTAACCCATAAATAATAAATTATTATGTTAATTATATGTTTTTAATTTTATCACACTATTTATTAAGGTCATTCATACATTTATTTAGTTGTTTTCATAAGTTTTTTTTGTATAAATCAAGTCAAATTTTGTAGGAGAATGTGTTCTCATATACAATTAGACCAAAAACTTATGAAAATTGACAAATAGAGGTGTCAAAGAGGAGATTAACTAGTTAATAAGGTATATATGGATTTTACATACCATATTTAATCATCACATAATATTGAGACTCATTTTAAATATTGAAACAAAAAATCAGTCCTTCTCGGGTTAACACAATTAGGTTAAACATTATGTTAGGGTTTCAAAACAAAATCTTGGTTTGTAGGAGATTGTATCCTTAAAAAGAATAAAATTTGGTGATTAGTTATGTGATCATGTACTATATGATATTTTTAAGGATTTATACATGTATAAAACTTCTGTATATGTAATTAAAGGAGTGAGAGTGAATTAGGCCTTGAGAAACCAAAGTGGGGCTAGATAAAGGTTGTAAAAGTGATTTCTAAGTGGATTTTGGTCAAGAAAATTATTCGAGGGAAAGTATTAGATATAGGGTAATAAAAATAATTTTATATTCTCAATATCAATCTTCATTTGTCTATACCATTGGAAAAAGTGAAAAATAAGGCTACAAAGAAGTGAGGCAGTTTATACTAGTTTACACCAAATTGAGAGATTGAAGTTTTGGATGCTTAACTTCTACATCATCATGCAAGAATATATTCAAAAAATTTATGAACCCTAATAAATTATATGGTGTCCCATCAATATACAATACTCCTTTACTATATGGCTCATATTTCAAGCCCAACTTGTCTATGACAAGTTTGGGTATATCTGAAGTACTTACCCCACTATCCACAATGCAATTATGAACTAGTTTGTCTCCCATAATGAGGGTGAGATATAAAAGGTGGTGTATTTTAATATTTTTTATATGATATAAAAATATTGGTAGGTGCATTTTTTAGGGCTACGCCACTATGTCTTGATGGTTGAAGACTGATATGGATTTAGAACAACTACTCTTGAAGTAGTTCTTTTTTATCAGGCATATGGAGTACCTCCCAAAGAGATATAATATTCTTTGTACTCTTCAGAGATAAATTATATTCAAATAATAAACACTCACCTTTTATTCCATTCTTTTAGGTAATAACTTTCCTTGATTTTGAGGCAATGAAGTACTTTGAGTCACCCTTCCTGAGTTCTAATTTTGAAGAGGTGTAGAACTTGTAAAGGCTACAATATTTGAATGAACACCTTTTTGTCTTAAAGAAGTATTATTTGAACTTGTATAAACATATTTAACATCTCCAAAATATATCCTATTTGACCTTGTATTGGATAAACTTGGAGTGCTTTGTTTTAGGACAAGTGTATCTTCTACTTGAAAGTTTACCAACTCACTCTTTGAGGTTGTCATATTTCATTTATTTATGTTTGCATAAATTTCTCATATTATATTTTAAATTGATGAGTAGGCCCTCCTTGTCCTTCATATTCATTGGCATTCATGTATTATCCTTGAGGTTTCCATTCTTCTCCTTGAACTAAGTTACTATAGACTGGAACCATGGCTCTTGTGTTCGAAGTAGAGTTTAGATTATAGGCATAGGGTGGCTTATTGAAGTTAGGCTAACCTTGTCCCCTCCCTTAACCATAATGATGAGGTCTGAATCTATTTGCTTGTGGAGGATAGTATTAGGGGTTTTGGTGAGATCTAGATTATTTATTTAACTACCTAAATTGAGCTTCTAAAACCTTACATCTTATTTCCCAATCAATGGTATCTTCTGATTTCTTTGGAGCAAATTTAGACTTGTTATTTGGATTTGAAATTGGAGCAAGGTTTGAAGGAGTTATAGACATATTAGGTAATATGGGCATAGATCCTTTTTGGGGGAGCTTAACATCTTAGATCAAACCATTCTCAACTCTAATTTCTATGTCATAAGCTTCAAGTAAAGTGTATCGACCCATGGACTATAACAAGATAGTTATATCAATCCTAATATCTCTTAGATATGTTTGGAAGACAAAACTTGTAGAGGGTCTCATGAGAGGTGGAAGCCTATTCCATGATCTTTTAAACCTCTCATTTAAGTTAAGAATAGTCTTTTTAGGCTCTCTTTTAATCACATTTAACTGATGAATGAGTGATGTATGATCACTCTTTTCTTCAAATATTTGATTCTACAACTCCCCAAACTCATCCCAAGTAGTGATACATCCTCCCAACAATGTTCTATACCAATCAAGGGCTTTTCCACTAAGAGACATGGCAAGTAATCTAACTGCAATGTTAATTTTAGTGACATTATGAAAATTACATGAGTTGGATAGGTATCTAATACACTCACTTGGGGTGATAGGACCTTCCCCATTGAAAGTGGGAACACTTTTGGTGGCTTTAGGAGGGATATTATCATAGGCATTGAGGTTTATGAGATTTTCAATATTGAAGGCTGGGAAAGCATGTTGCCTAGCCATGTTTCCCTCGAATTCCTCTTCACTCTCTTGTTATTCTTAACTTGAAAAGTGTTATTGCTCTTAAAATTTCAAGATAGGTTTAGGGTATTGAACTTCAATAGGAATTTTAGGTTGAGGGAGTGAACTTGTAGGATGATTACCTCTACTAGTAGCTAACCTAGTAAGTGTTGAGGTATGTTCTTGTTATTGGTGATAAAGCATTATCATTATCATTGATGTCAAATTCATGATATATGTAATTAATTTTAAGGTCAAGTTCAAGAAATAAATAAAACATAGTGTTGAGTACTAATACTAAGGAGCATACAAGGTAAGCATACATAGGTTAACAAGTCTTTGAGTTATGTATGAGGTATTTACACAAGGTTATGATATTATAAGTTCATAAAGATTTCTAATATTAGCCTTACCTTCCTATAATCATGTTTTAACAATGACATAATTGAGAGCTAGTTAGTTTGAGTCCAAAATTTAAGCACTAGGTGTCTTAAGAAGCCTAGTCTAGCCCTGTGAGAAGGTGTATGCATGAAACGTAGTGAATTTTGATGATTTGTGTTATTACAGACATGAGAGACTATTTAAATTTGTGTTAACATGATCAAGAGGTAAATAATCCTATAGATGAGTTTTAAGGTCTAGTTTTGAGGCTTGGTCCTTACTTAAAGACCTAATAAGAAGGCATAGGCCTGGTAACATGATGAGTTGAGCCATATGATACTTATGTTAATAATTTTGGTAGTATGTGAACATGGTATGAGTGTATTTGACATGCTTATTATTTATTTTTATTAGTGTAAGATATTTCAAGGCACGATCATGGTCTAAGTATGGTTGGTAGTGTAAGGCTTAGTGTATAAAGAGACCTAATATGGCCTAATAAGGGGTCAAGTTAATTTCCCAAGTTTCAAAATCTCTCAATATCATTGATATAGGTGTGATAGGTAAGTTTAATTATGTTTACATAGTTTGATGCCTTATCTTAAAGAAGAAAGCATGAAAATTGATGTTAAGGTTTTATGTGTGCACAAAATAGGGTGTTGCAAACCTGAGAAGGAATTTCTTATGCTCATTTTCATGTGAAAAATTTGCATGAGATCTTGAGAATTTAATTAAAGTTTTTTAAGTTCCCTATCCTGAATTTCCTAGCATTGGTTTTGGATTTGAGGGTTAATCCTTTATGAATGATTGTTAAGAAAGGAAACCAATCAAAACCCTCATAATGACTTGATAGGAAATATATTTTAAATTATGTCTTAAATATGTTTTTTTGACCTATTTTATGTTTTTAAAATTTAAATTAATATTCCAAGTTTATCTAAGTGATTTTGGTTTGTCATGATAGTGAATAGAAGCTATAAGAAACCCCTTATTTATAGTAATTTTGATGTAGCAAGTAGGGTAGTCTAAGTCAAAGAATGAAAATGGATGGAGGATGATGTGTAATAATTATGGTTTATGCCCATTAAATTTTATAATTAGGTTTCAAACCTAAAATGTGCTAAACTAGTCATGGAAGTTGGCCTATCACTAAACTGGCCTAATGAGCAAGATAGTGAGAAAACTAGGCAAGAATGAGAATGAGATTAGGGATTGGTTGAAAAAGATTAGGGATAGAACTAAATACATGGGTAAATTTTTAAATACATATACCTCATATCCAATTTGTTTAAAAATGTTGATAATTTTCATGTACAAACAAAAATTTGTCATCAAAATTATCTAACATAATGAAATTTGTGTAGAGTGAAGTTGTGAGATTAGTATGTAAGACCAATATTGATATATAACCATAAAATATATATTTTAAAATATTATATAATGATTATTAATTTTAATTTAAACCCATTTTAATATCAAAATTTTATTCCCACATGTGTTCTAAGACTTGATCTTCTTGACTATGTTTTTGGTGCTACGGGCAATTTTTTGTGTATGAGTGAAAATGATATTTCTGAGTCATTTTGCAGTAAGTTAACTAATATAATAATAATTAAGGTATTATAAAGTTACCATAGTTTAATTTTAATGTATTTATATCCATGATAAGTCCTTTTTCAAGTATGTAAATTCAAATATTCTTGATTGTATGTTGACAATTATTTGGTGGTTTTGAGTAAGCCTTTTACTGGAGTGTTTTTGAGGCCTTTAGCCAATGTGGTAAATAATGAATAACCTAGGGATTTTTATTGTGTCATATATATTATATTAATGTTTTTTTTTGGGTTATATGGAAAATTTGATTGCATGCATCATATTTTCAAGACAGACTTCTTGGTAGTAAGAAGGCCTAATTGTTAGTAGACCTAATTATTTGGTTCACGAAGTGAAAAGAGAAAAATGGTGTTAAGGGCATAAGAGGATATTATAATTGGTATATTAAATTTAATTTTTAAGTTATTCATCAATTTTTTTAGGCTTAAAATTTTCCAAAGAGATCTAAGTGAAATGTGTGCTTAGAGAAGCCCTAATTGCATTAGGTCTCTATTAGGCCTAATGGTGGTTTTGGCCCTTAAGGGTAATGACCAACCTATGTAGTGATTGATCCAATTATGAAACATTTGTATTGATATATTTCAAGGATGATCCAAGTGGTTTAAGTTTATCAACCAACTAATATGGGTATCAGTTCTTAATTTTACGCCTCATACACTCGACCTTGCACACTTAAAGAAAATGGAAAACAAAGATGAAAAATGCACTAAAATGTCAATATATCCAATGGTTTGTCATCAATATTAGATATAATGTATAAAATTACTGAGAGGCACCTATAAAGGGTATGGTTAGCTCCATGTTATTTCTACCTCTAATTGAACCAAGGTGAAAGGACCTATGAGGTAGCTTGCTCACATGAAGAGATCCTAAAATTCAACCTCCATGGGGATTTTTGACACAAGGAAAAAATATAACCAAGGCATAACCAAGTTTTCACACTTCACCCATGAAGGGTTATCACATAAAATGCACAAATTTTCTAAGTCATATACAAGCTACTAAAAATAGATATAAAATTGACTACAATTGATCTGTAAACTACACTGATAAACTCAAAGTGAAGTTTAAAACTATGGATTCTAAATTTCTCAAAATTAACAAATTCTTGAAATACTCAAAATAACTTGCAAATTCTTTGGCATTTATATATTCTCAGTTATTGAATTAGATTAGAACCGTCGATTGACTTTTAACTGCTATTCACCAATAGAACCAATTTTTATTTTAAATCAAATGTCATAAATTTTCAATTTTTAAACTTTGTGCATGTATTCTTGATTAAAATTTAGAATCTAAAATAAAAACATGCAAATAAAATACAAATTACCACATGAAATTGATAACAGAGTTTAGCATCTCTTGCTTACGTCTCCAGGTCTGCCCAATAGTGAGGACCATTTCTATCAAATTTGTGCAAAAAATGGCTTATAAATTTCTTGAAACATTACACAACTTCCCTCAAGTCTGATCTCTATCCAAGAACTCCACCTACACTGATATATTCAAGCTTAGCAACACGAAATCCTTCCTCAGTCTTTAATCCCTTTTCGAATGTGCTTAAGTCCCTTCACTTAAACTATTGGTCTATCCAAATAATAATTTTAAATTCTATTTTTAATTAAAAAAACATAATTAAAAAGGCTTACTTACTATGTACCAGGTCAGATAATGGATCAAAATCCATTTTCTAGCTTTCTCCAAGCTTCCATCTAGCTCTCAGCCTCTTAAAAATAAATACACAATCAAATGAATGCTTAATTCAAATACAAGTTCATGCCTTTTATAACACTTCCAAACCTATAGATTGGGTGGTTAAGGCATATCTTTTTTGCATGGGAGGTCACGGGTTCAAGTCGTCAACCTCCTTGTTGGGCGCTTGGCTTATCTCATTAATCCCACATTGGGAAATGGCTTCAAGTCATCGGCCTATGCTTGTGTTTCATGGGTTTATCTTTAGTCTCACATTGAGTATATCCAAACCAATTCAAAATTTTAATAGCTTGAATCTCCACCATAATGGTCGTTGATGCCTTTTGGCTAAGGCATATGGCACGTTTGATGGTTTGGGTGGTGTGTTCGGTCCTTGATCTTGGTAATGGTGTTACGTGGCTCCTCCACGTGGGTGTAAAGGCTCGAATCAAATTCTTAACTTGGCTCAAACACTAATCTTAGTGTGGAATATAGCTCGATATTCAATCTCAAGCTTGACTCGGCATGGCAACTTTGGTTCTCCAATGTAACTTAATGGGGCATGGTAATTTTTGGTTTCTCCCATGTGATGTAATAGGGCTTGGTAATAGTAAGGTTTAAAGAATTACCAAAGAAAAAATTAAAAAGCTTTAAAACATACAATTTAATTGTCCCACATGCATCTGTTGGGTACAAAATTATGATTTAAAATCAAATGCAAATATAATGCATTGTGAGATGGAGGCCAAGGCACCCCTCCTTAATCAAGTGTGTTGACCTTCACTGATAATGGGGCCCACGGTTCTCCATATGTCCACCTATCAAAGATCAGAAGCTAAAACAAAACCAAACACCAACCAAATTTTTTGCATGAATGTACAAAACTAACTGCCACATGTCAATGGCTGATTGGTCCACTTATTGCATGTAAATTATGACTCCTTATTTTGCCTATCATAAAATAACTTTAGTGTCTTATAACTTAGGCATTCATACTCCATTTTGCAATCCAAAAGAAGCACTAGAAAGCTCTCGACAATCTCTACACTATGAAATTGGTTTCATTATGACTTGGAAACTTTTTTTAAACTAAACTCTGGATCACACCTCCCCACAAAAGAGGCTTTTGGTCTCCAAAAGTCTAATATCTCCTAAAAACTAATAATTGGTCTACTGCATCACATTAAATAGAACCAAATCAAAGCAAGATATAAACATTGGAAAAATAAATGATTCACAACTCAACTAAAAATCCCTACACATGGCATGAGTAAAGGAATCTGCAACTGCCAATAAACTAATCATAACATACCAAAAATTATCTACCCATGTCACATCCTATAAAATGGTGAACTGTCAATAAACTGAAACAATTCCCAATGTACCGACAAAACAAGTTTGTTAATGCCAACAACATACAATAAATGTTGTAGACATGTTGAAATATAATGCCCTGGTATGGGACTCATATGCTAAGCAAATGCAAACAACACAAAGTGTATATTGCCTAACATCCAAACATGCCCATAGGGTCTTATAATGCATCTATACATCCATGTGCTAAAAATAGATACATTCTAAAAATAGCAGTCAAATATGAGACATATGTTGTAAGGAATTTACTCAACCCACAACATGCATTTTGTTATTATCTCCAACTGATCAAATGAGTTCAAGTCCTACAAACAACTCACTCAACATAAATAGGAGATTCCAAAACATAGAGCTATTCATCATAAGGTGAGAATTGAAATACTTTGAATGATAAACCTATCTCAAAGTGTTCTCACAAGCTCTACTAATGCATCATCAAAGCTTGTTCTTTCCTTTAACAAAATTCTTAACAATGCTTTGAAAAATAAATGCATTATAAATCAACTTAATCAAATTTTCTACCTAGTTAACTTGATTTCCTTAGTGGATTTCTTAACATCATTATGGATTGATTTAACTTCATTGACCTTATTGATAGGTTGATAAATCATCTTAGTTTTACCATGTTTAGAATGAGAAGATGATTGAAGTTTAAAACAATGATCAATCTGATGTCCACTCATATTATAATGAGTGCATAAAACCTTCTTAGGTGAGGTCTCCCTTTTACCTCTTCTCACTTTGCCATGTCAAGAATGGTGATTAACACCTACAATCTACTTAATCAAATCATGTCTCTTCTAAAAAAATGCAAGATTATGGTTATGCATCCCATAAAAAGTGCAAGGAAATGATTGCATCATCTTCTAAATGTTAAATCCAAATTCATTAAACATAAAAATTGGATCAAAATATTTAGTGCTAACTCTAGTGTAGGAAATAGGAAGTGGAATCTCAATGCCTCATCTACCTATTCTCTTACACTGCACATGCTCTACTAATGGCCTTAGACCTTTGCTATCAGAAGCTTGTCTTCCTTTAGCCATGGAGGAAGTTTCTCCAATATCCACCTGCTCACTAATGTAACCCAAACCTGCATGAATAGATCTATGCTCTACTTGTATTGGGTTAGTAGTTCCTTGGCCATCTCAACCAAGACCTCTTCCATTAAATCCCATTTTCTTCAATAATTTAGATCATATACCCTTAGTGTGTTGTTCAAAACTACTAAAAGCATCATTACTTGAATCTGAATCTGAATAAAAAGAAGAAGATGAATTACTTAGTGAATAACTTACAGTGCACTCAATCATAGTCTCTACATTTGAAGTAGAAGGTATGGCCTTCTTTGGTTCACCACACTACAATTTGATCAAGAGCTCATCCTTAGATTCAAGCTCTAATTTCAAACTTGCAACTTTCTCTTCAAGGGCTAAGAGCTTGCATCTCATGAATGCATTCTCATCCTGAATCTAGGTGTTGATGGCTTCAAGCTCTTCCATCTTAGCTTTATGTGACAACTTGCCCATGGTTTCTTACAAACACACTGATTCCACAACTGCACACTATAATCTAATCAAGTGATATTAAAAACTAATAAACTGAAAGCAACTATCAAATCACATAATCAAAAGCTAACCCTGCTTTCTAACTGCTTTGATACCAATTTGATCTATAAACTACACTGATAAACTCAGAGTGAAGTTTAAAACTATGGATTTTTAATTTCTCAAACTTAACAAATTCTCAAAATACTCAAAATAACTTGAAAATTTTTTGGCATTTATATATTCTCAATTATCGAATTGGATTGAAACCATCGATTGACTTTTAACTTCTATTCACCAATAAAATTGGTATTTATTTTAAATCAAATGTCATAAATTGTCAATTTTTAAACTATGTGCATTTATTATTGATTAAAAATCAAAATCTAAAATGAAAACATGCAAATAAAATATAAATTACCACATGAAATTGATAACAGAGTTCAGCATCTCTTACCTACATCTCTGGATCTGCCCAATAGTGAGGACCATTTCTATTAAATTTTTGCAACAAATGGATTATAAATTTCTTGAAACATTGCATAACTTCCCTCAGGTCTGATCTCTATTTAAGAACTCCACCTACATTGATATACTCAAGCTCGGCAACACGGAATCCTTCCTCAGTCTTCAATCCCTTTCTGAATGTGCTTAAGTCCCTTCACTTAAACTATTGGTCTATCCAAATAATAATTTTAAATTCTCTTTTTAATTACAAAACATAATTAAAAAGAGAATTTAAAATGTCAATATATCTGGGGAATGGTTTGGCATCAAGATTAGATAGAATGTAGAAAATTACTGAGAGGCACCTATAAAGGGTATGGTTAGCTCCATGTTATTTCTACCTCTACTTGAACCAAGGTGAAAGGACCTATGGGGTAGCTTTCTCACATGGAGAGATCTTAAAATTCAACCTCCATGGGGATTTTTGACACAAGGAAAAAATATGACCAAGGCATAACCAAGTTTTCACACTTCACCCATGAAGGGTTATCACACAAAATGCACAAATTTTCAAAGTCATATACAAGCTACTAAAAATAGATATAAAGTGACTGCAATCTTCATTCAAAAGAATCTTCAACAACATAGGGGTTGAATAAAAGATTGCAATGTTTGGATTCAAATCACAAAATGAAAACACGTGTTAAATATACAATGTTTATGCATATGCAAGAAAATAACACTTAAAATATGCAAAGGGCATATTATTTGTAGGGTAGGATGGGGTAGTATACGTTAGAATATTATAACAAAGAGGATGGGCATGGTGGTGTACTGGTAGTTTTTCTAGTAGTAGGGATTCTTTTAGCATACATGATATCATTTATTGAAAGGATGTAAGGAAATTGAAATCCAAGCCATAAAAACTACAAGGAGAAATTTTCATCAATTGGTGCCAATAGAAAGCAAATTTGCAAATGATCCTTGAAACCCCAGAACATACACTAAAAATATAATCTCAAATACTTTCTCCTACTAAATTCATGAACCCAGGGTGCTTTTAAAATGTATTCAACAACGCATTTCCAAATATGATTGTAAGAAGGGATTTATAACCTAGGTACATTCTCATAATGACAACTAGTAATGAACACAAACCCAAATATCTAATCAACAAAACTTGTAAAACATATTATTGCATTTCATTAATAGGATACAATAAAGAATCACAAATATTTTACATTGACTTGAAATAAAATCTCACATACACCAGAGTTTCAAAATGCTACCATGGGGATAAGCATGGTGGATTTGATCCATGTTAGATAGGAGAGACATAAACATTCTCTTAAATCTTGTTAATGGTTGTACAACTATAACCACCTTAGCAAAGGAGATAAGATCAACACATAGAATTGATCCTAGAATGTAGAATAGCCTATAATAAGGAAGAACCAAAGACCAATAACAACAACCACAATGACAAACACAATGGCCAACTAACCTCTCAAATAAAATACAAGCCTTTTCTTTATACATTTTTTACCCATTTCAAATCTACAAGTGACAAAGTCCTACCAAGATGCCGCTAGATGGAAAATATTCTTTTGCCATGCTTGAAATCTTCATGTAACTACAAGGAAAATGATTGTTGCAACTACCTTTACAAATAAAGATGAAGATATGCAAAAAATTCTTTGATTTCATGGTAGGATATTCCTTTCACATTATCTATAAGGGTAATATTCATGGTGGAGGGTTGAAAAAACTTTTTCAATATGTGGAAATACCTGAAGATGCCCTAGACCACTTACTTACATAGCTAGAACCTCTTGGATAGTTGTCCTTCCTCTTATGCATGCCATAGAACAACTTGATCTTGAAATTATGGTATGAGAATATTTTAGATCCATGGCTTCTAAATAGATATTATTTGGAGTGGTCTACCTTGGCTTTGAAAAATTGTAATATATCTCCTAGGAAAAATTTGGATAAGCATGCCAATGAAAAATACAAAAGACTTTGGTTATTTTTAACTTTCACTTTTTAGCTCCAAACTATCAGATCTAGCTTGGGTGATAAAACATGTTCCATCAGATCATGATCTAAGGGTGGAGTGTTTTTGGATACAACCTATACTTTAGCCTTGAGGATGTGCCACTTGGAAGCCTCATGAGCTTTCTAGGGTTTTATATAAATAGTCTCAACTACTTGAGCACTATTGAGCTGCATGGAAACACCTTAGGATTTTTGAAATTTTGACCTATTTATCTCACCATTAGATCTATTTTTGCCTTGATAAGATATTAACACTTGTCAATATCACATTTTTTCATAGGGTCTTTGACTACTTCAAATCTTCACTCATTATTAGATCATCTTCACTAAAGAAAATGCAATCCATGGATATGCCTCCATTTGAAAATAAATAGCTACTTAATGGGGCCTAAATTTAACACTCGTGAAACCATACTAGAACATTTGAATCTCAATGGCTAGTTGTTGTGCCTTAATATTGACATATGCATGCCTATCAAAAGATGTCCACAAGATTGTTGTACCTACAATTTAATCAAATTTCCTTGGGACTTTGCTTGTCATCACTTATGCTCTTGGCCTTCCTTCTTTCATCAGCTCTTTGGTCTTTGGAATAATTTTCTTGGGCTTTTTTCTTTCAACATTCCTATTTTCAGCTTTTCTTTATCTTCAACACTTCTACTTTGGGCTTTTCTTTAGCACAATTGTCTCACAATAATTATCACAAGCTTTTTTCTTCAGCACTTCTGCTCCCATGTCCTCTGTTTATCAGGAGAATTATTTCAAACATTTTGTCTAAAATAATTTCCTTGAATAAATTAGCCTTTGTACTTTTCCTGCAAGAATTGAGTCTCCAAAATTTTGTCATCATCAGGACAATTATTTCAGACATTTTGTTTGAAATAATTTCCTCGTAGAAAATGAACTTGGCATTTTCTCCAAAGAAATTAAGATTTTAATTTTTCTAAAGGAATGACTTTTATCAGGGCTTTCTCCATAAGCAAAATACCTGAAGGGTAAGTGCCCTTTGAACTTTTTACCATAGATAAAATCTCCAAAATAAATAAGCCTTTTGGACTTAACAATTTTTCCAAAACAAAGGATTTTTATGTGGAAAAAATGCCCGAAGGGAAAGTGCCCTTTAAACTTTTTGGGACGGATAAAAAGTCCAAAACAAATAAGGACTTGACTTTTTACAAACACAATGTAATTCTTTCAAACTTTTTGTAGTGGAAAAAATGTTTGATATAAATGGGCTTGATAATTTTGCTGAAGGAATTGGACCTTTGTACTTTTTTCAAAGGAAATGGAATTTGACAATTTTGCCAAAGGAATTAGACCTTTGCACTTTTATCGAAGGTTAAGTGCCCTTCAAACTTTTAGAACAACCTTTTAGATTTTTTAAAAGTGCCATTTGGACTTATTGAAAGTGTCTTTTACATCTATTGAAAGTGTCCTTTGGATCTTTTGAAAGTGCCCTTCAAAAATTTTACAAGGGCAAAATACTTGAAAGAAATGACCCTTTGGGGATTCTGCAAAGGCAAAATGACCTTTCAAAGATTTTATAAGGGAAAAATGACTGAAAATAATAGGGCAATATGTTTTACTTGAAATAAATAGACTTTATCAAGTTTTTTGTCATGGATAATTTACCTAATGAAAAAAATTCTTTGAACTTTTTGCATGAACAAAAATATTGAAGAAGTATTTTTGTCAGGCAAAATATCCCAACAAAAAACCCAAAGACCCTAAGGCTTGAAACATACTAATTAAAGACTAGATTAACACTAACCAATTAATTAATAAACTTGACCTTTAAAGGAAAACTTTAAAAATAGGAATTTAGACTAAGGACTTAGGCTTTTATACTTGGCAAGGGCCCAATTACTTCAGTGCAATTTTCACCACTAACACTAACTCTCTCCCAAATATGTATAACCCTTGCAAGTGTGAAAATAACCCTAGAATATAAGATTAGGTGCCAATCCATTGGGCTATGGAGTCAAGACTTAGCAATTTTTAGCAAACATCTATGAAGGCTCAACAAAACATGGTAGACTGGAAAAAATAGATCAGGAAGATCTGAAAATGAATATATGACAAAAAACACAAAATGAAACTATATAAATAAGGCCCAAAGTAAAGGGGTAGCAAATCAATAAAAGGATAAAGTAATAAAACACTATACATTATGTACACAGTTACATGCTCAATCGAGGAAATGCTTTAGATATTTGTCATTAACTAGAAACTCTATAATTCTACCATCCCTTAATCTCTTTAACTTTTCCAGTAGCTTGGTGGCCAAGATGAAGTAAACCCATCTCTGCACATGCCTAAAGGTCTTACTACAAGGTTCTTTTAGGATGACACATTAAAGCAAATCATCTTTGCATAATCTCAAATCTGGCTAAGACCATGCTAAAATATTTTGGTACTCCTTTAGAAGTTGTAAATAAGATTATTTCCTAGCTGCAATCAAGTGAGTAGTAAGCAAGAGTGCACTATGATCAATAATGTCATTTATGCACTCAAAGTACTACTTAAAAAGGGTCTAGAACTTTTCATATTCTAGGCCATAAAAGATAACCCCATCTTCATTGAATTACATCTTTCAAATAGCAACCTTGTTATCAACCCCAGCATCAAGAACTATTGGTTGTTCAACAATATCCACATTCCCAATGGATTCACCCAATTCTACATCCATGTCCAGTACTTCTTTCATATCACACTTCTTATATTCAATCACATCATGATTGGTTAACTCATTTACTTGTGTTATACTATCATCACAAGAAAATTCATACACTGGTACATTCATGACTACACTCCAAAACTGATCAGTAGTAGTATCATTTATCATTTCCATAGAAGTAAAAAACTTACATGGGGAGTCTTGATAATTATACATCATAATCTCATCATCATTAGACATAGACTTAAGATCATTTGCATAATCATCATTGAGTTTAGTTGTATCACATGGGGGATGTGGAAGGAAATACTTGTCACACCAATCAATGTCAAAATCAAAATTTATATTATTTATCTTAGTGTTAAAGGGATTAAACACTTTCTTTACATCCCCACTATTTTTACATCCAACATCATTTTAAGGCCTATGAGGTAGCCACTTATCAACTCTAGATAACTTGTAGGACATCTCTTTGATAGTGGAGGCCAAAGCCTTAATATTTTCCTCAAGCTTGGTTGCCTTAGACTGTGTCTTTTCTGGATCAACCAACTTTGCATTAGCCTGCTTATTCATGGGCATACCCATAGCCTTTATGTTTTTTTCAATTTGTATAGCCATATTGAATGCCAATCACAAGTTCATGGGAGCCTTGTCCCTCAAGTAATATGCATCCTTCTTATCAAATGCATCATAGTATTTGATCAAGCATGTTGTCTCACTAGGCCTAATATTTTTAGGCAACCACACCATACCTTTGTTAAACCTTGTGTTGAAGTCCTACACACACTCATTAGGAAATTTTTTTAACTCAACTAAAATAAATATTGGATCAATTCTACCTCTATACTAAGTTCTAAAAGCATTCTTCATTTCTTCTCACGAATCAATACATCTATAGGGAAGAGAATTAAACCACTCACTAGCATCTTCCTCTAGCATGTGTATAAATAATTTAATGCACACATCCTCTATCCAACCTCATAGTCTTCAATGATATTGTGAAAAGCACTCAAATGTTGATCACCACTAATTGCATTATTCTATTGGAATCTTAAAGGCATTTTCTTACTTTGTTTGAGACTTCATTAGGATAACCTTCCATGTCATCAAAATTTATAGGTCTAAATCTAGGAATTCTAAATGTAAGATGCTCATTCTCATTTTTATCCCTATGCCTCATGAGTTATTCAATGGTAGGTTCATTAAGAAATGGAAAAGGGATATGAGGGAATGAATGAGGTGGACTTGGTGGATCAAACTGACATTACCAAGCTATGCCAGCTTTTAGGTGAAGAGCATAAGATTAATAGAGCTTTAATTTCATCATCAAACACTATTTTGATTGAATTTAATTGATTTGCAATTCCATGAAAATCATTTAGATGATTAGATACATATCCACCTTCCTGCATTTGCAAATTAAATAACTACTTCATAAGATATACCTTATTTGAAGCTGAGGGTTTTTCATATAAATTTGCTAAAGTAGTCATTAACTCTACCGTTGACTTTGCCTGTGATAAATTAGATATCATAGTAGATGCCAGACTCAATCTTATAGATCTAAGAGCCTTTCTATCAAGAACTTCCCATTCTTCATCTTCCATGTCTGTGGGCTTCTTTGAAACCCCACCTAATGGTAAGTATAGATCTTTCTGATACAGATAATCTTCTATCTGCATTCTCCATAATTGGTAATTCTTGACATTAAACTTCTCCATTCTTAGTTTACTTTCTTCTACCATTGCTTCTCCCACTCAAATAGAAACCCCTGTGAGTGACCTGTAATCAACAAACACTAACCAGATTTGAAACACCTGTTAGTCAACCTGAGCTTTGATACCACTTGTTGGGGGTCAACCAACAAACTTGATTACTTTTATGTAAGCAACTAAACATGAAATTAAACCAAAATAATAAGTAACTAGAATCAGAAATAGCAAAGAATAAGAGATACAAGAAACTACCCTAAAAACTTGTATTAAACTCTTCCAGAAGGAAATACAATGAATAAAATCACACTTTCTTCTCACACCTCTCTTATGTATAGATCTCTTTCCCTCAAGAGTTCTCTCTCTCAATTACAATCACAATTCAGCTACTTGAATTGTCTATCTTACATCTTACAAGCTATGAAGATCTATCCCTATTATAAAGAATTAGGGATCATGAGCAATGCATTCTCAACCGTCAGATAAACCTCTTAATCAAGGGCTCAAAACAGTCCTACCAAAAATAAAAATGTAGACTTACAACTAATAGCTAAACTAATCATGCAAATAATTTATTTCATCCATGAAAATAGACTTTCTAGACGCACAGGTAACTGACATCAGTTCTTGCCTATTTGCACATGACCGACATCGATCGATCTATAACCGATGCTGACAACTCCCAGTCAACCCCTAACTAACGTCGGTCGCTCCTGACTGATGCTGATGACTGTGTAACTCTAACAACCTGCAATTTACTCATTTGGTGAAGCTTTTAGCTCCACAACTCAGCAATCTCCCACTTAGAGATAAATAGCTGCACCAGTACCTGTACAGCAACATCTTCTAGCTTCTCCATCTTCAAACTCAATCTTGAAGACCAACAAAAGTTGAATGAAGATTCAAATTCTCCTTTGTTACCATCTTGGTTAACATATCCGCAGGGTTCTCATCTATATGGATCTTTTCCAGCTTCAACTCACCATCCTCCAATACCTGTCTAATGAAGTGGTACCTAAGCTGTATATGTTTGGTTCTTGAATGAAAAGCTGAATTCTTAACCAAATGAATTGCACTTTGACTATCACTGTATAATTTGCAACTCTCTTGCTCCTTTCCTAGCTCTTCCATGAACCATGTCATCCATATCATCTCCTTGCTAGCCTCTGTGACTGTAATGTATTCTACCTCTATAGTAGATAAGGCAACAACCTTCTACAACTTTGAAATCTAGCTAATCGTCATTCCACCAATAGTGAACACATATCCTGTGGTGCTTCTCCTGCCATCCAAATCACCTACCATATCTGAATCTACATAACCATGTAGAGAAGTGTTTGACCCACCATAGCATAAATGCCTATTGTTGGTCCCTCTCAGATATCTGAGAATCCACTGGACTACTTTCCAGTGCTCCTTCCCTGGATTGGCCATATACTTACTGATAACTCCCACTGCTTGGGCAATATCTAGTCTAGTACATATCATTGCATACATTAAGCTCCCAACTACAGAAGCATATGGAACTCTACTCATGTACTCTACCTCATCATGTGAATTAGGACACTGTTCTTTACTCAATTTGAAGTGTCTAGCCATAGGTGTGCTTACCAATATTGCATCCTACATATTGAACCGTTTCAACACCTTGTTCACATAATCCTCTTGAGACAAAATCTACCTATGACTTTTCCTGTCTCTCTTAATACTCATGCCAAGGATTTTCTTTACTGCTCCCAAATCCTTCATGGAAAATGTGTGAGCTAATTTCACCTTAAGCTCAGAGATATCCTACATGTGTGATCCTGTAACCAGCATATCATCTACATACAATAATAGAATAATATATCTGCCATTATCCAATCTCTTAAAATACACACAATAGTCAGATTGACATCTACTATAGCCATGCTCAGTCATAAACCTATCAAACTTCAAATACCATTGTCTAGGAGCTTGCTTGAGACCATACAAGCTTTTCTTCAATTTGCACACAAGTTTCTCCTTACCTTTGACCTCAAATCCTTCTGGCTGATCCATATATATTTTTTCATCCAAATCTCCATGAAAAAACAATGTCTTAACATCAAGCTGCTCAAGATGCAAATCCTCAATAGCAACTAAAGACAATACAGTCCATATAGAAGTCATTTTAACTACAGGAGAAAAAATCTCACCAAAATCAATACCTAGTTTTTGTGCAAATCCTTTCACTACCAACCTGGCCTTATATCTCATTTGTCCATTCTCTCCTTCCTTCAATCTATAGATCCATCTATTCTTTAGTGTCTTCTTTCCCACTGGCAACTCAACCAAATCCCACATTTGGTTCTCTTTCAAGGAATCAATTTCCTCATTCATGCCTAGCTCCCACTGATTCTTAGATTCCACCTATATTGCTTCATCAAAACTCTCTGGTTCTCCACCATCAGTGAGCAATAAATAGAATAATGAAGGAGAATATTGAATTAGAGGTTTACTTACCCTTTTTGACCTCCTGATGGGCATCTGAGACTCATTCACAACACGTTGTCTGCCCAAATTCTCTGATAGTGACCGTCCTCGGTCACCTCTAGGCCTGTAACTGATCGACATCAATTCTACATGACCGACGTTAGTTCCTTCTTGACTGATGTCAGTTCCTATCTGACCAACATCGATTCTTGTATTACTGACATCAGTTCTTGCCTAACTAACATCGGTCTCTGTGTTTTCCTATTTGTGATAATTCTTTCCTACGAGCTCATTTTGGACCATCACCTCATCTAAATCTCCATGGCCCTGCTCAGAATTCTTTAGCTTCTTGAGCTGATCACTATACATCACTTTTTCATTGAAAACAACATCACAGCTCCTAATTATTTTGTTAGTTCCTAGATTCCAAAACCGGAGTCCAAAATCTCTAGAGCCATAACCAATAAATGTGCACCTCATAGACTTAGCATCCAGCTTCTTTCTATTTTCCTTATCAATGTGCACAAAAGCTTCAAAACCAAAAACTCTGAGAAATGAAAGATCTACCTTTTTACCCATCCAAGCCTCTTCTATAATTCCACCATCCAGAGTAGTAGAGGGTCCTCTATTAATCAGGTAAATTGTAGTATTTACAGCTTCTACCCAAAACTGTAAGGGCAAACTAGTATGCAACCTCATACACCATGCACGCTCCAATATTGTTCTATTCATCCTTTCAGCAACTCCATTTTACTGAAGTGTCCTTGGAACCATCCTTTGCCTGTGTATTTCATTCATATAAAAATACCAATTGAACTTATAGCTGTAGAAATCACCACCATTGTCGGATCTAAGGCACTTCAATCTCCTACCTGTTTCATTCTCAACTAAAGCTTTCCACATCTTAAAAGTGTCAAAAACATCAGATTTCTTCCTTATGCAATAAACCCATACCTTTCTTGTAGCATCATGAATGAAGGAAACAAAATATTGTGATCCTCTAATAGAAGCAACGTAAGCTGGTCCCCACACATCTGTGTGAACAAGCTCCAACTTGTGCTTCTTCTTTGTTGACCCAGTCTTGAGAAAACTCACTCTCTTTTATTTCCCAAAAATATAGTGCTCATAGAAATCTAGATCTATGCTTTTCAAATCTAAAAGCTTACCTTTTAACTTAAGAATAGACATTCCCTTCTCACTCATGTGGCCAAGCTTGTGGTGCCACAACTTTGCATCTACATCTGAAGTAGATAATACAAAAGGAGAATTATCAGTAATACAATTACATAAATAGAGAGTACCTACTCTCTTACCTCTGGCTAATACAAGTGCACCCTTGGTAACCTTCCAAGATTCAGTTATGAGAGTTACTGTGCAACCCTCATTCCCCAACTTTCCTATAGAAATCAAATTCCTCTTCAGGATGGGAACATGCATGACATCTCTCAACACCCATGTGTTGTTATTCAACATTTTCAGCTACACTTTTCCTTTGCCAACAATTTTACAAGGCTCATCATCCCCTACATAAACTATTCCAAAATCTATATGGACATAGTCACTGAAATATTCTCTATTTGGGGTTACATGGAAAGAGGCACCAAAATCTAAAACCCAAAATTTTATATTATTATGCAAAGAGAATATAAGAGCATCTTGTACAACAATACCTGTAACTTTTGCTTCTTCTTTACCTTCTTGCTGATTGTCTTCTTTAGGTTTTGACCAGCAATCTTTGCTTATATGCACTATCTTTCCACAATTTCAGCAGGTTATCTTCCTGTCATTTTTGGATTTGGATCTACCTCTCATCTTTGACATAGACCTTGATCTCTGATGCTTGCCCTTCTCTTTTTTCCTTTCCCTGCTTTCAAAACTTAAAGCATTCGCTGATGTTTCCTCTATGCTTTTCTTGCAAATTTATTCATTCAAGATTACACTAACAACATCTACTTTTAAAATATTTAAATCAGATGCAGTATTACTAACTACCATTACCAAGCTATGCCAGCTTTTAGGTAAAGAGCATAAGATTAATAGAGCTTTAATTTCATCATCAAACACTATTTTGATTGAATTTAATTGATTTACAATTCCATGGAAATCATTTAGATGATTAGATACAGATCCACCTTCCTACATTTGTAAATTAAATAACTGCTTCATAAGATATACCTTATTTGAAGCTAAGGGTTTTTCATATAAATTTGCTAAAGTAGTCATTAACTCTACCGTTGACTTTGTCTGTGATAAATTAGATATCACAGTAGATGCCAGACTCAATCTTATAGATCCAAAAGCCTTTCTATCAAGAACTTCCCATTCTTCATCTTCCATGTCTGTGGGCTTCTTTGAAACCCCACCTAATGGTAAGTATAGATCTTTTTGATACAGATAATCTTCTATCTACATTCTCCATAATTGGTAATTCTTTCCATTAAACTTCTCCATTCTCAGTTTACTTTCTTCTGCCATTGCTTCTCCCACTCAAATAGAAACCCCTGTGAGTGACCTGTAATCAACAAACACTAACCAGATCTGAAACACCTGTTAGTCAACTTGAGCTCTGATACCACTTGTTGGGGATCAACCAACAAACTTGATTACTTTTATGTAAGCAACTAAACATAGAATTAAACTAGAATAATAAGTAACTAGAATCAAAAATAGCAAAGAATAAGAGATACAAGAAACCACCCTGAAAACTTATATTAAACTCTTCCAGAAGGAAATACAATGAAGAAAATCACACTTTCTTCTCACACCTCTCAGATGTACAGATCTCTTTCCCTCAAGAGTTCTCTCTCTCAATTACAATCACAATTCAGCTACTTGAATTGTCTATCTTAGATCTTACAAGCTATGAAGATCTATCCCTATTATAAAGAATTAGGGATCATGAGCAATGCATTCTCAACCATCAGATAAACCTCTTAATCAAAGGCTCAAAATAGTCCTACCAAAAATAGAAATGCAGAGTTACAACTAACAGCTAAACTAATCATGCAAATAATTTGTTTCATCCATGAAAATAGACTTTCTAGACGCACAGGTAACCGACATCGGTTCTTGCCTGTTTGAACATGACCGACATCAACTGATCTATAACCGATGCCGACAGCTCCCAGTCGACCCCTAACTAACATCAATCGCTCCTGACTAACGCTAATGACTATGTAACTCTAGCAACCTGCAATTTACTCATTTGGTGAAGCTTTTAGCTCCACAACTCAACATAAAAGATATTCAAATGTAGCACAAAAAGATAGAGAAATTTAAAAATGACAACAATTCTATGCAAGAGTCCCTAACAACACAAGTGACCTAAACTTCAATTTAATCCCTAATAATGGTGCTAGAATGAGTGTTGGTTCCGAGTTGTCTAACTGATACACTCGACCTTGTACACTTGAAAAAAAATGGAAAACAAAGATGAAAAACCTATTACAATGTCATTGTAATTAGGAAGGTTTTGGAATTAATATTATACCAAATGCATAAAATGACTAAGAGGCACCTACAAAGGGTATGGTTAACTCCCTACTACTTTTGGCTCTACCTGAACCAAGGTGAGAGGACCTATGGAGTAGCTTGCTCACATGGAGAGATTCTATAATTTAACCTCCATGGGGATTTTTGGCACAAGGAACAAATATTACTAGGCCATAACCAAGTTTTCACACTTTACCTATGAAGGGTTATCACACAAAATGCACAAATGATCTAAGTCATATATAAGATACTAAAGATAGATATAAAAATGACTGCAATCTTGATTTGAAATAATTTTCAACAACATACGGGTTGAAAAAAAGTTACAATGGTAGGTTTCAAATTACAAAACATAGACACATGTTAAATATACAATGTTTATGCATTTGTAGGTAAATAACACTTAATATATGCAAATAGAATATTATTTTCAAGGTAGGATAAGGTAGGACAAGTTAGATGATTATAATAAAGAGGATGGGTGTGGTGGTGTGCTAGTAATTTTTCTAGTAGTATGGATTCTTTCAGCATACATGACATCATTTATTACAAAGATGTAAGGAAATTTAAATGCAAGACATGGAAATTGAAAGGAGAAATTTACATCCATTGGTGCCAATAGAATGCAAATGCCCAAATGATCCCTAAAACCCTAGAACATATACTAAACTAGAATCTAAAATACTTTCTCCTACTAAATTCATGAATCTAGGGTGCCCTTAAAAGGTATTCAATAATACATTTCCAAATATGATTGTAAAAAGGGATTTATAGCCTAGGTACATACTTAGAATGATAACTAGTAATGAACACAAACACAAATTTCTAGTTAGTAAAACTTGTAAAACATATTATTACATTTCATTAATAGGATACAATAAAGAATCACAAATATTTTCCATTGACTTGAAAAAAAACCTCACATACACTAGTGTTTAAAAATGCTACCATAGGGACAAGCATGGTGGATTTGTTCCATGTTGGACAAGGGAGATATAAACATGCTCTCAAATATTTATAATGGCTATACAACTACAACCACCTTAGAAAGGGAGACAAAATATACACATAGCAATTGATCCCAGAATGTGGAAGAGTCTATACTAAGAAAGAACCAAAAACTAACATCAGCAACCACAATGACCAACACAATGGCCAACCAACTTCTCAAATAGAAGAAAAGCCTTCTATTTATATATTTTTTACCCATTTTCAATTTATAAGTGCCAAAGTCCCACCAAGATGCCCCTAGCTAGAAAATATTCCTTTGGCACACCTAAAATCTTCATGTAACTATAAAGAAAATGATTATTAAAACTACCTTTACAAAGAATGATGGAGATATGTAATAAACTCTTTGATTTCATGGTAGGAGATACCTTCAACATGAGTTGGAAGGGGAATATTTGTGGTGGAGGTCCTGACAAAAAAATTCATAATTTGTAACTTCATGAAGATGCCCTAGACCACTTGCTTACATAGATAGAATCGCCTGGACAACTACCCTTCCTCTTATGTATGCCATGGAGTAACCTAATATTTAAATGATGGCACAAGAATATTTTGGATCCATGGTTACTTAAGATATATTCTTTGGAAAGAGTGTTGGTTCTTAGTTATACACTTCATACACTCAACCTTGCACACTTAAATAAAATGGCAAACAAAGATGAAAAACCTACTAGAATGTCATTGTATCTAGGGAACGATTTTGCATCAATATTAGATTGAGGGCAAAAAATGATTGAGATACACCTACAAAGGGTATGGTTATCTCCCTACTAATTATACCTCTACCTAAACCAAGGTGAGAGGACCTATAGGGTAGCTTGCTCACATGGAGAGATTCTACAATTTAACCACCATGGAGATTTTTTGTACAAGGAAAAAATATGACTAGGGCATAACCAAGTTTACACACTTCACCCATGAAGGATTTTCACAAAAAATGCATAAATGATCTAAGTCATATACAAGCTACTTAAGATAGATATAAAAATGACTATAATCTTCATTCAAAAGAATCTTCAACAACACAGGGGCTAAATAAAAGAATGCAATGATAGGATTCAAAGCACAAAATGTAGACACATGTTAACTATACAATGTTTATGAATCTATATGCAAATAACACTTAATATATGTAAATCTCATATTATTTTTAGGGTAGGATGAGTTAGATGATTATAATAAAGAGGATGGGCATGGTGGTGTGCTGGTATTTTTTCTAATAGCAGGGATTATTTCAACATACATGACATCATCTATTTCAAAGATGTAAAGAAATTGAAATGCAAGCCATGGAAATTAAAAGGAGAAATTTGCATTTATTGGTGCCAATGGAATACAAATTCCCAAATGATCCCTGAAACCTCAAAACATACACTAAAACTAGAATCTCAAATACTTTCTCCTACTAAATTAATGAACCCGGAGTACCCTTAAAAGGTATTCAACAAGACATTTCCCAATATGACTATAGAAAGGGATTTATAACCTAGGTATATGCTCAGAATGACAACCAGTAAAGAATATAAACCTAAATATCCAATCAATAGAAATTATAAAACATATTATTGCATTTCATTAACAAGATATAATAAAGAATCACAAATATTTTCCATTGACTTGAAATAAAATCTCACATATACTAGTGTTTCAAAATACTACCATGGAGAAAATCATGGTAGATTTACTCCATGTTTGATAGGGGAGACATAAACATGCTCTCAAATCTTATTAATGGGTGTATAGCTAAAACCACCAAGGGAGTCAAGATCAACACACAGTAATTGATCCCAGAATGTAGAAGAGCCTATAATAAGGAAGAACCAAAAACCAATAATAGTAACCATAATGACCAATATAATGGCCAACCAACCTCTCAAATAGAATACAAGCCTTATATTTATATATTTTTTACCCATTTCAAATCTGTAAGTGACAAAGTCCCACCAAGATTCCCCTAGCTAGAAAATATTCCATTGTAATGCCTGAAATCTTCATGTAACTGCAAGGAAAATTATTATTGTAGTTGCCTTTACAAATAATGATGGAGGTGTTCAACAAACTCTTTCATTTCATGGTAGGAGATTCATTTCACACAAGATGGAAGGGGAATATTCATGGTGGAGGGCCAAAAAAACTTTAACATAATGTGGAACTACCTAAAGATGCCCTAAACCACTTGTTTGCATGGTTGGAACCTCTTGGATAGTTGCCCTTCCTCTTATGCATGCCATGGAGCAACTTAATCTTAAAATGATGGCATGGGAATATTATGGATCCATGGATACTCAAGAGATCTTATTTTGAGTGTTCCACCTTATATTTATAGACCTACAATACATCTCCCATGGAGGAACTTGGACAAGCATGATAATTAAAAATGCAAAAGACTTCAGTTATTTTCAACTTTTACTTTTTGGCTCCAAACCATTATATTTAGCTTGGGTGAGAGAACACACTCTATCAGATCATGATCTAAGGGGTGGAGCATTATTGGATATAGCTTGTACTTCAACCATAAAGACATGCCACTTGATAGTTTCATGGGAATTTTGGAGTTTTTTTAACAACAATCCCAACTACTTGAGCATTATCGAGCTGCATGGTAGCACCTTAGGCTTCATGACATTTTGACATATTGCACTCACCATTTGATCCATCATTACCTTCTTGAGATCTTCACACTTTTTTATCTCATAGGTTCTTTGACTACTTTGAATCCTTACTCACCATTGGATCATCCTCGCTTGAGAAAATATGAGTTATAGATATGCCTCTATTTGAAAACAAATGGCTACTTCATAGGGCCTAAATTTGATGCTCGTATAACTATTCTAAAACATTTGAATCTCAATAGTTAGTTGTTGTGCCTTAAGATTGACATCTATGTGCCTATCAAAAGATTTTTTTGAGACCTTCATACCTACATTTTAGGAAATTTTCTTTGGGATATAGTTTGTCAGCACTTATGCTCTAGGCTTTTCTACTTTCATTGTCGTTTTGGTCTTTGGAATAATTTTCTTAGGCCTTCTATCTTTTAGTGTTCCTATTTTTGGATTTTCTTTATCCTTGGCACTTTTTCTTTAGGATTTTCTTTGGAAAAATTATCCCACAATAATTTTTGTGGACTTTTATCTTTGGTACTTCTATTCCCAGGCCTTTTATTTATCAAGAGAATTATTTAGAACATTTTATCCAAAATAATTTCCTTGAATAAATTGGTCTTTACACTTTTCCCACAAGAATTGAGTCTTCAATATTTTTTCATCATTGGGATGTTAAGCATGGGATATACTGAGACGGTGGGGGGGTGAATTAGTATATCATATATCTTATAAAACTTTCCCTTAATTAAATTCCACTTAATCAAACATTCAAGATATGCAATAAAACTAAAACAATAAACACCACACAAGAGAGAGACACCAAATATAACGTGGAAACCCAATGTGGGAAAAACCACAGAGAACAATATCAAGTATATGAATGAGCACCAACCCAAACAATATTTGAAAGCACCAACTTGTAGGAGCACCAACCCAGCAACTATTCATGAGCACCAACCCCTTTGTTGAGCACCAACCTAGCAACTATTCATGAGTACCAACCCATAGAAGCACCATCCCCTTTGCCTAGCACCAACCCACAGGAGCATCAACCCCTTTTTCAAGCACCAACCCACAGGAACACCAACTCACAGGAGCACCAACCCTTTTGTCGAGCACCAACCTAGCAACTATTCATGAGCACCAACCAACAAGAGCACCAACCCTTTTATGTATATCACACAACTATCTTTCAATGTTGTTATCTCAACAAATGATAGTTCATTACAACATCTCTTTCCTCTCTCTCACCTTTACTCTTCTAAGCTAGATATAACAAATACAAATCATATTCATCTCTCACAATTGCTCTTCTAAGCTAGATATTACAATATCAAATCAACCTCTCTCACACATATTACAAATGGCTTCTCAAGCCTTTATTTATAGCTTTCCAAATGACCTTTGGCCTTCCCCCTTTGTGACCCTTCAATCCTCATGAAAAATGGTGCCAAACTTGTATGACCCTTCATATCCTTGCCTTTGAAAAGTCATGTGGTGACCCTTCATGAGCAAAAACATCCCTCCCTCTTTTGTCCTTATCTTGGTGACTTTTCATATTCCTCAAAGTGTCCCTTCATGAGAAATTGTACCCTTCCTCTTTTGTCTTCACTTGGTGACTCTTGGAATTCCCCAAGATGACTCTTCATGGGAAAATGCATCCCATCCTTCTTTTGTCTTTACCTCGTGGCTCTTTGACTTCTCCATGGGCCCTTCTTTTGTCTCATATGCAACCAAAAATATATTTGTTAATATTAAATAAATATTAACACATATTAGCCAAGATATATCTATTACAAACATCATTAAATGCAATGGGGCCTTTATCACCAATAATGCTAGACCTTTGACATCAATGACAATATTTTGAACATGGGACAATTATTTTAGACATTTCATTCGCAACAATTTCCCCACAAAAATTGAACTTGGCATTTTCTCCAAATAAATTAGGCTTACACTTTTTCCAAATGAATGACTTTTGTCAGGCCTTTTGTCACAGGAAAAATTCTCAAAGGGTAAGTTCCCTTCATACTTTTTACCATGGACAAAATGTCCAAAATAAATAAGCATTTTAGACTTAACAATTTAATTAAAACAAAGGACTTTTGTATGGATTTTTGTGTAGGCAAAATGACCAAAGGGAAAGTGCCCTTTAGACTTTTTGTCCTGGATAAAAAGTATGAAATAAACAAGGACTCACTTTTTCCTGACATAATGCAATTCTTTCAATTTTTTGGTAGCAGACAAAATGTTTGATAGAAATGGGATTGATAATTTTTCTAAAGGAATTGGACCTTTGCATTTTTTCCAAAGGAAATGGACTTTGATAATTTTTTTGAAGGAATTGGGCCTTTGCACTTTTTCTAAAGTGCAAGTGACCTTTGGACTTTTGGAACAGCCCTTTAGATCTTTTGAAAGTGCCCTTTAGACTTATTGAAAGTGTCCTTCAGATCTATTGAAAGTGTCCTTTAGATCTTTTGAATGTGCCCTTTAGAAATTTTTCAAGGAAAAAATGCCCAAAATAAATGACCATGGATTTTTCAAAGGCAGAAGGACTCTTCAAATATTTTGCAAGGGAAAAATGACCAAAAGAAATAGGGAAATATGTTTTACTTGGAACAAATAGACTTTGTAGGGTTTTTTGTCATGGATAATTTTCTTGATGAAAACAAGTCTTTAGAATTTTTGCATGAACAAAAATCTTGAAGATGTATTTTCATTGGGCAAAATGTCTTGATAAAAATTTGATGACCCTAAGGTTTAAAAACATTAAGTAAAGACCAGATTAACACTTAGTTGATTAATCAATAAACTTGACTTTTGAAGGATCACTTTTAAAATAGGTATTTGGGATGAGGACTTATGATTTTATACTTGACAAGGGCCAATTTCTTCATAGCAATTTTGGGCACTAACAATGGGTAAGAGCAAGAGTCAAGTATATAGACAATACCTAAAAGGCCTAATTTGGCTAGTTAGAATATTGAGCATGTGAACGAAGGATATAGAGTTTATTAAAATAGGAAAATGACTTTAAGATAATAATAGATGTGTTTTAAACATGTCATGAATATCTAATTATGTCTCTATAGGTATTGAACAAGGTTATTTGACCTAATTCTACCCAAAAAAAGGTCTAGTTGAGCGAGAAGGCTTAAGAGGCTATTTGAGAGAGTTTGAAGAGTGAGAACAGAAAAAGAAGGAGTTCATCTTTATTTGAATGAGAAACAAGTGTCCAAGGTTGATCATATATTTAAGGTAGCTGAGTTTTTTTTGAGTTACCTAGGGGGTTGGAGCCTACTAGTTGAGTTGGTGCTTAACTAGTGAGGGGTCAGTGTTCCTTATGGGGTTGGTGCCTCACTAAAAGTTTTATCCATTACTTATAATATAGTATTCCAAGTAGTGTTTTAGTGGGTTTTATTCCCATAGAGGTTCTCCCACATATATCTCATATCCTTATGTTGTTTGCTTTCATAGATACTTGTGTATGCATTGATTGATGTATGTAAGTGAATGAATGATTCATGAATGTTAAGTGAATTAGAGGACTATTTTAAGACAAATAATTCACCCCCTCTCTTATTATTTTTAATTAAAACATTTGGTATCATATTAGGTCCTTTAAAGGATGTCTGTGTCAGGATCTAGAACATAAAGCTCTGATACCACTTTGTTAGGATTAGAAGCATAATTGATTACCTTTGCATAAGTAACTAAACACAGAATTTAACCAGAATCAACAAGTAACTAGAAATTAGAAACAACACAGAATTTGAGAGACAATACAATCTTGTATTCAACTCATCTAGAAAGAAAATACAATAAAGAAGATGCCACTTCTTCTTACACCTCTGAGGCTTCCCACACCTCTAGGACTTCCAGTAATTCTCGATCAAGAGTTCTCTCTCTCAATTATGGTCACAACAATCAACTCAAACATAGAGTTGTTGTTCACCTCCAACCAGTCAGTAACACTACTGCCAGTACCAAGTACTCCACGTACTCCAAATAGATCTCCCTAATCTTATAATAACCTACAAATCAATGACCTTACTTACCATGTAGATCTTCTCCCTGATCTTGCACAACCTGCAGATCAACCTGATCTTACAATTAGAAGGATCTCTTCCTTGTCCTTAATTACAATACAAGCCCATGAGTCTATTATATAGATCCCATGCAAACAATAATTAGACACCTAATTACAATAATTAGACACGCAAATCAAGACTAAAATTAGCCTTTTACATGTAAATAATCAGCTCATTAACAAACTATCTATGAAACTCATAGTTCACGAACTATATAGGTGACCGACATCAGTCACTGTCTATCTGGAGATGACTAACGTCAGCCAATTCTTGACTGATGTTGGTAGCTTCCTATTTACCCCTGACCGATGTTGATTGGCCTAATCGACGTTGGTGACTGTGACATTTAGCAACCCTCCATGTTTGCATCTGAGTGAATCTTTTAGCTCCATAACCTAACAATCTCCCACTTGGAGATAAATAGCTGCACCTATACCTATACCTGTACCTTTACATCCTCTAATTTTATTTCCTAGCTTGTATCCCTCTTCAAGCTTAATCTTAAAGACCAACCACCACATAACCTATGGTGCTACACCTATCATCCAAGTAACCTACCATATCTGATTCTACATACCCATGTAGAGAAGTGTCTGACCCTACATCACATGTATACCTATTGTTGGTCCCTCTCAAATACCTGAGAATACACTGAACTACTCTCTAGTGCTTCTTTCTTGGATTGACCACAAACTTTCTGACAGCTCCCACTACTGGGGCAATATCAGGGAGTACACATGTACTCAACCACATCATGTGATTAGGGACTCTGTTCTGTGAACTATCCATCCATAGGTGTGCTTTTTGGTTCTACATCTTACACTACCTTATTCACATAATCATTCTGAGACAACATCAACCTATGATCTTCCCTATCTCTAGGAATACTCATGCTAAAGAATTTTGCTACTTCCAAATTTTTCATGACACACCTCTAAACTAACTTTACCTTTAGCTCAGCAACTCCCTGCATGTGTGACCCTACAACAAGCATACACACTACATACAGTAATAGGATAATGTATCTAATATTATCCAACCTGGTAAAGAAACCACAATGGTCACACTGACATTGACTAAAGCCATGCTTTGTCATACACCTCTCAAACCTCCATTGTCTTGCAGCTTTCTCAAGACCATATGCACTGGCCTTTCATCTCAGGTATCCATTCTCTCTCTTCTTTAACTCAACTGGAAACTCTACCAAACCTCTCATTTGGTTCTCTCCCAAGGAATCAACTTCCTCATCCATGCCATGCTCCCATTGTTTCTTGGATTCTACCTACTCTGCTTCTTTAAAACTTCCTAGTTCTTGACCATCAGTGAGCAACAAGTAGTGTAAAGAAGGGGAATAATGAATTTGTGGCTCACTTACCCTTTTAGTCCTCTTTATGGGCATTTGAGACTCCTTGATAGCTTGTTATCTGCCTAAAATCCATTTTCTAGTCAACCCTGGTCTGCACATGACTGATGTCAAATCCTCCTGATCACCGACGCTAGTTCCCTGACCAACGTGGGTGTCCTGTCCACCGACATTGGTTCCCTAATCAATACCAGTGTCCACCTATTTGCCAATGTTGATTCTACTTGACTGATGTTGATACCTATGTTTTCCTGTGAGTGATGACTTTTTACTTGCGATCTTAGTTTGAATCATAACCTTGTTCAAACTGCCCTGCTCAAAATTATTTAGCCCCTGTGACTGATCTCTATCTGTCATCTTCTCCTTAAACACCAAGGCTTTCTTGTTCTTGCCAAAAACATCAGATTTCCTCTTTTTTCAATAAACCTGATCCTTTCTTGTAGTAGTAGTTTCAAGAAACCTTACTTTCTTTTGTTTCTTACAGAAATCTCAATCTATGCCTCCCAAATCTGAACTCTTACTTTTTGACTCAAGAACATGCATCCCCTTCTTATTCATGTGACCAAGCCTACGAAGCCACATCTTCAAATCTACATCTAAAGTAGATAAACCAAAAGGAGAATCATTAATACAAGTAGATAGATAAAGAGTACCTACTTTCTTACCTCTTGCTAACACAAGTGCACCCTTGGTAACTTTCCAAGAGTCTGTTGTGAGAGTTACTATGCATCTCTCATCACCCAACTTTCCTACAGAAATTAAATTTCACTTTAGAACTGGGACATGCATGACATCCTTCAACACCCATGTGTTGCCCATCTATAATTTCAGCCACACTTCCCCTTTGCCAACCATTTAACAAGGCTTACCATCCCCTAAATAAATCTCTCCAAAGTCTCCCTGGACATAATCATGGAAAGATGCTCTATTTGGGGTTACATGGAAAGAGGCACCAAAATATAAAACCCAAGATTTCACTTTATCCAAGGAACATACAAGAGCATCCTATGCAACAATATCTGCAACATCTGCTTCTTCATTTTCTTCATGCTGATCTTCAACCAACCAACAATCTTTCTTTACATGCCCTTTCTTTCCACAATGCCAGTAGATTTTCCTATCAGGCTTGGATCTAGGTCTCCTACCTTTCTTTGACTTCCCTTGCTTGATCTTCTCTCTTTTCTTTTCTCTACTTGTAACACTCAAAGCATTCCCTAATGATTCACCTGTGCTTTTCCTACGAATTTCTTCATTCAAGATTACACTAACAACATCATCCACTTTTAAGATATTTGAAGCAAACACAGTATTACTAACTGCCATTACCAAACTGTCCCAACTTTTAGGTAAGGAGCACAAGATTAAGAGGGCCTTAATTTCATCATCAAAAACTATATTGACTAAAACTAATTGATTTACTAATCCATGGAAATCACTAAGATGACTATGTACCGATCCACCTTCCTGCATTTGCAAATTAAATAATTACTTCATAAGAAATACCTTATTCGAAGCTGAGGGTTTTTCATATAAATTTGTTAAAGATTCCATTAACTCTACTATTGTCTTAGCATGTGATAAGTTGGAAATCACAGATGATGCCAGGCTCAACCTTATAGTTCTTAGAGCCTTCTGATCAAGAACCTTCCATTATTCATCTTTCATATCCATGGGCTTGCTTACAACCCCACCCAATGGTAAGTATAGATCTTTTTGATACAGATAATATTCTATCTACATCCTCCATAATTGATAATTCATGCCATTGAATTTCTCCATTCTTAGCTTACTTTCTTTTACCATTGCTATACTCCCACTCGAACAGAAACCCCTGTGAGTGAACTATAATCAAAACACAAACCCCTGCTCCCTACAACTTGGCTCTGATACCACTTGTTAGGATCTAGAGCATAAAGCTCTAATACCACTTTTTTAGGATTAGGAGCACAATTGATTACCTTTGTATAAGCAACTAAACACAGAATTTAACCAAAATCAACAAGTAACTAGAAATTAAAAACAACACAGAATTTGAGAGACAATACAATCTTGTATTCAACTCATCTAGAAAGAAAATACAATAAAGAAGATGCCACTTCTTCTTACACCTCTGAGGCTTCCCACACCTCTAGGACTTCCAGTAATTCTCAATCAAGAGTTCTCTCTCTCAATTATGGTCACAACAATCAACTTAAACACAGAGTTGTTGTTCACCTCCAACCAGTTAGTAACACTACTGCCAGTACCAAGTACTACATGTACTCCAAGTAGATCTCCCTGATCTTGCAACAACCTATAAATTAATGGCCTTACTTGCCATGTAATATTCTCCCTGATCTTGCACAACCTATAGATCAACCTAATCTTACAATTAGAAGGATCTTTTCGTTGTCCTTAATTACAATACAAGACCATGAGTCTATTATATAGATCCCATGCAAACAATAATTGGACACCTAATTACAATAATTAGACATGAAACTCAAGACTAAAATTAGCCTTTTACATGCAAACAATCAGTTCGTTAACAAATTGTCTATGAAACTTGTAGTTTAGGAACCACACAGGCGACCGATGTTGGTCGCTATCTGTCTGGAGATGATCGATGTCAGCCAATTCTTGACCGATGTCGGTAGCTTCCTGTCTACCCCTGACCAATGTTGGTTGGCCTGACTGACACCGGTGACTGTGACATTCAGCAACCCTCCATGTTTGCATCTAGGTAAAGCTTTTAGCTCCACAACCTAACAGTCTGATAACCTAAAAGAGATCCTAAGCAAGCAAACATGACTAGTCCAGCATAAGATGGTTTTTCTATAAGTAAAGCTCTATTATTTAATGGATCTAATTATGACTTTTAGAGTGTCAAGATGAGGACATAGTTTATGTCTCAATGTCATGATGTTTGTAAATTAGTCTTTGATGGATATACTTCACCCTATATTCCTCCTATAGATGTAGCATGCAAGAAGGCTAGTGACAATAACTCAAAATTAATGAGTGGTATTATGGGTGGTCTATCAGAGGTAGAACTTGTGAAAGTAATACATTATATGTCTACCAAATAAATGTGGGACAAGTTGAATACTATTCATGAGGGATACTCTAATGTCAAATTGGCCAAGTTATTGACCCATAGAAGAAAATTTAAAAACTTAAACATGAATTAAGATGAGACCATTGCAACCTACTTGTTGAGGGTTGATGAAGTGGTCAAAATCATAAGAGGTCCAGGTGAAGATTTAAAAGATTATACTATTTTTCAAAAGGTATTGAATTATATAACTCCCAAATTTTATTATAAGGTATCTATCATTAAATAAATACAAGATCTAGATAAGCTAGAAATGGATGGACTTCATGACACCCTAACAGCCCTTGAGATGAGGACAAGTGAAGGAAGACCTACAAAGAAGGAAGCTACATTCAAGGCAAAAAAAAAGACAAAGGAGAAAAAGACACAAGGTAATAAATTTGTATAAAATTATTAATCTCATATTGATGATGATGAGTTGATATCTATGTTTGCAAGAAAATTGAAGATAGGCTCAGGTAAATACAAGGGCAAATTGCATTTTAAATGCTTCAATTATGGATAGATTGGACACTTTGCTAATAAGTTCCCTCGTAATCAAAAGTTTAAGGATTATGAAGAGCATTATAAAGGTCATGATGATGATAAAATCTCTTATGGGTCTAATAATATCAAAAAAATCTTTATAAGGTATGATGATAAGAAGTTCTTCAAAAATAAAAGAAGTTTTTACACCAAGGAATATTGTAGCTCATCTAATGAAAGTGAGAGAAGTGATTCTAAGAGTGACCATGAAAGTGATGGACTTGATGTCAACAAAGTTCTCTTCATGGCCAAAACATTAAGTTGCTCAAATCAAGAAGAGTCTATATGGATTGGAGGTGTTGTTAGTGATTCAGATGAAGAAGGAGATGAGGTGGACTTTGAGGTTAAGTTGATGAATGCTCTAGAAGAATTGAAGATTATAAAGAATAAGAATAGGGTGAAGAGGTATCTTATCAAAGATTATGGTGATCAAATAAACTTATTTGAAGCTATATTGAGCAATAACTCAGACCAAGGAATAAGAGGAAATTGTCAAATAGGTGGAGAGTCAACTTAAAATCATGGCTACAGGCCTAGAGGCCAAAGAAGATGAATTTGAAAGGTATGTAGTTGAAGTGAATTAATTGATATCTAAATTCAAAGAAGCATAAAATAGTTTTAAGTCCTTTATGAGGTTTTAAAATATTACCAATGACCTAGACAACATTCTAAGTAGTCAAAAGATTGCTAATGATAAAACAGGCCTTGGTTTCAATGGAGACCAAAAAAGTAACACTAATGTGACCAAAAACGTCAATGATCAACCAAAGAATGAGGATGATGAAAAAATGAAGGTTAATAATATTAGACAGCCTAATAACATAATGTATTCTAATCCTTTTAATGGTTATTGTTATTCACATAACCAATTTGGTCATAGAGTAAGGCATTATAGAAGGCCCTCCAAGAATGAATATGCAAGGAAATATGAGTAAAGTCATCAGTAAATAGGTATGGGTCATTATTTATTTCTATCAATAATAATAATAATAATAATATGTTTCTATTATCATAAGTTTGGTCATGTTTAAAAATATTTTAAGAATGATTTTTTGAGACAAAACTAGCAAGTTGAGGCTCCTAGAGTATAATAAAAAGATAAGACAGGAAGTGGAAACCCAAGGTAGCTAAAGTTGATGACTATTCTATAAGTACAAGTGGGATATTATCCATGTTAGAGCATAGTCAAGATGCAAATGAGTTCCAATAATTCTCTCTGTCAACTTAGATTATGGATGAATAAGTCAAGTCAAATAGATCAAAAACAGAGATTACAGAAGTTAAGTCAAAATGACTATTCAAACCTAAGAGGATCATAAAGAAATTTTAGTATAATAAGGACATGGATATATGGGAATATTCTAAGTTTATGTTTTTCTAGTTCACTAGATTAGAGGTGACTCCATTAGGATTCATGGAGGCACTCGACTACTAAGCAAGAAGTAGGAAGGATGCTTAGTCATAAGGGGAGTTTTATGGTCTTTGGTGACTTTAAAATTAAAATTTTAGTCAAGATTTTATCATAGGTGTGATCACAAGAGACAATTCACAAAAAAATTGTATGATGACTTGATCAAACCAAGTCATAATTTTTTATAATGTCTAAAATTCTCATGGAGACAAGGGGAGCCCGGTCTATGTTGAGTTTCTATCAAAGAGAGTTGATGAGTATGTTTGAGATAAAAGGTATGTTTTTATAGGTCCAATAGTTATATAGTTGCTAAGAATATTACTATTTGTCTTTAATGCCAAAGGTGGTCAAATTTCATGTTTAAGAGAAAGACTAAGTATTAAAGAATGATCTGTTATGTTATAGTGTTTTTTGCCATCAATGACAAAGGAGGAGATTGTTGAGGTATGTTATTTCTATTGGTGATGATGAATTATTGTTATGATTGATGTGAAATTCATTATATATGTCATTAATTTCAATTTTAAGTTTAATAAATAAAGAAAACATATTGTTGACCACTAATACTAAGGAGCATACAAGGTAAGCATACATAGGTTAACAAGTCTATAGGTTAATAAGTATTTGAGTTATATAAGAGTTTTTGACACAATTTTTTTATATTATAAGCTCATAATTATTTTTAATAGTACCCATACCTTCATATAATCATGTTTTAATAATGACATAATTGAGAGTTAGTTGGTTTGAGTCCAAACTTTGAGCACTAGGTGTCTTGAGAAGCCTAGTCTAGCCCTAAGATAAGGTGTATAAATGAAGCATAGTTAAGTTTTATTATTTATGTCATTATCGGCATAAAATATTATTTAAATTTTTTTTAACATGATAAAGATGCAAATAATCCTATAGATGAGTTTCAAGATCTAGTTTTGAGGCTTAGTCTTTACTTAAAGACCTAGTAAAAAGGCATAGGCTTGGTAGCATGATGAGTTGATCCATATGAGACTTATGTGAAAATATTTGGTAGTATGTGAGTGTTTTATGATCTAATTTCACATGTGGTTGAGGTATTTTTAGTATTTAAATAGGTTTCAAGTCATGATCATGGTCTAAGTATGATTGGTAGTGTAAGACCTAGTGTACAAATAGACCTAACATGGCCTAATGAGGGGTCAAGTTCATTTACCAAGGTGTAATAGATATAAATAGAATTGAAATAAGTTTTATAGGTTGTGTTAAGTATTTTTACATATTTTTATACATTTATTATAAATAAAAAATCATGAAAATTGGTGTTAAGGTTTTAGTGTGCACAAAATGGTGTGTTGCACACCCAAGAAGGAATTTCTTATTCTCATTGGCACATGAAACCTTTGCATGAGATCATAATAATTTAATGTAATTTGGGTAAGTTACATGTATTTAATTTCCTATAATTGGATTTGGATTTGAGGGGCAATCCTTTATGAACAATTTCTAAGAAAAGAAACCAATCAAAACCCTCTTAAAACCCTCATACTGACTAGATAGGAAAGATATTGCCATTTATGGCTTAGAATTATTTTTTTGACCTATTTTTATGTTTTTAAAATTTAAATTAATATTATATGTTTCTCCAGGTGGTTTTGGTTTGTCATGACACTAAGTAAAAGCTACAAGAAACCCTTGTTTCTAGAAATTTTGATGTAGTAAGGAGGGTTAACCAGGTCAAAGCATGAAAATGGATGGAGGATGGTGTTTAATAATTTTATTTTATGCACATGAAATTTTATAATTAGGTTTCATACCTATAATTTTATAAACTAGTCATGGAATTTGGTCTATCGCTAAACAAGCCTAATGAGCAAGACAATGAGAAAACTAGGCAAGAATGAGATTAGGGATTGGTTACAAAACATTAGGGATGGATCCAAATACATGGGGTCATTTTTAAATACCTATACCTCATATCCCATTTGTTTATAAATTTTTATAATGCTCATAAACAAGCAAAAAGTTGTCATCAAAATGGTATGTCTAACATAGTGAAGTTTATGTAGAGTGAAGTTGTGAGATTGGTCTATAAGACCATTATTGATATACAACCATGTAATATATATTTTAAAATATGATATAAGGATGATTAATTTTAATTTTAACCCATTTTAATATTAAAAAATTATTCCCATATGTGTTCTAAGACTTGATCTTCTTGACTGTGTTTTTGGTGTTACAAGCAGTTTTCTGTGTATAAGTGATAATGATATTTCTGAGTCATTTTGCATGAAGATAAAGAATCCAATGCTCATGAAGGTGTTATAAAGTTATCATAGTATCATGTGAACATATTTATATTAATTATAGTTCCCTTTTCAAGTATTTAAATTCAAATATTATTGAATGTATGTTGATCAAAGTTTGGTGGTTCTAAGTAAGTCTTTTACAAGAGTGTTCATGCATCATATTTACAAAATAGACTTTCTAGAAGTAAGAAGGCCTAATTGTGAGTAGACATAATTATTTGGTTTAAGGAGTGAAAAGAGACAAATGGTTTTAAGGAAATAATATGATATTATCATGGGTATATTAAAGTGACATGTGAAGTGATTCATCCATTTGTGGAGGCTCAAAGTGTTCCAAGGAGGTCTAAGGGAAACGTGTGCTTAGAGAAGGCATAATTGCATTAGGTCTCTATTGGGAATAATGGTGGTTTTATCCTTTAAGGGTAATTAATGACCTATGTAGTGATTTTTCCACTTTTTAAATGTGTGTATTTATCCATTTAAAATATTATCCAAGTGTGGTAAAGTTCTCAACCAACCAAGATGGGTAAGATCAAGAGTCAAGTATAAAGACAAGGCCTAAAATGCCTAATTTGACTAGTTAGAATATTAAGCATGTGAATGAAGGATATAGAGTTTTGGAGAATAATAAAAGGACTTGAAGATGATAATATATATATTATAAATATGCCATGAGTATTTAACTGTGTCTCTATAGGTATTGAGTAAGGTCATTTGACCTAATTCTGCTAAAAAAAGGGTTAGTTGATTGAGAAGGCTTAAGAGGCTATTTGAGAGAGTTTGAAGAGTGAGAAGAGGAAAAGGAGGTCATCTTTAGTTGAGTGAGAAATAGGTGTCCAAGGGTGATCAAATATTTAATTTAGTTGAATTGGTGTTGAGTTACCTAAGGGGTTGGAGCCTCCTTGCAAGTTGAAGATTGATAAAAGACTAGTTGAGTTGGTGCTTGACTAGTGAGGGATTGGTGCTCCTTATGGGGTTAGTTCCTCACTAAAATTCTGATCCATTATTTATAAGATAGTATTCTAAGTGGTTTTTTATTATTTTTTATTCCCCTAGAGGTTTTTCCACATATATCTCATGTCCTTATGTTGTTTTCTTTCATAGATGTTTGTGTATGCATTAATTGTTGTATGTAAGTGAAAGAATGCTTCATGAATATTAAGTTAATTTGGGGAAATATTTTAAGACAAATGAATCACCCACCCTCTCAATAATTGTATTTAAAATTTTAATTACCATGAATTATGAACAAAAGGAGAGAAAAATCAGTCTAAAACTAGATATTACCTTCATTGGAATCACTAAATGCTGAGTAGAACATACTTATGCAGCTGTGATGTTATCAAGACCAACATTCACCTTGATAAGACATGCTTGAGACAATAGTCCCATCAAGAATTTTATAAGTATTGTCACTCAATTTTTCACCCTTAAATAGGTAGATCAAGGATCTTATAAATTGAATGGAACATTGGATTACCTCTAAGCCTGTGGGTTGCCTATAGTAGAGGTAAACCTCTAGATTAAAGGGCTAGCTCCCTAGATATATTCATTATAGCTCATCACCTATAATACTTTCTTGCTTGGGGTTGAAAATAAGTATAAGTAACATGAAATTAACCTATAATAATTAGGTTATGCATCAAGTTTATCTCCACTATACTACCATATACTTTCACTATGAAAGATGACTCACAAGACTAGCTTTAACATCCTAGATTGATCTAACATAAGTATTTTAAACATGAAGGTGATAAGCAATGCACTTATCAAGGTTAATAATTAAGAGGTCTTATTTTAGACACTAATTCAATTCCTTACACTTATATATATATATATATATATATATATATATATATATATATATATATATATATATATATATATATATACACTAAATACACTTCATTTGACCTATTAGAGAGTAGACTACTTGCATAAAACATGATAGAGTAAGATGAACACAAGGATAGATGGTTATCACTAGTCATTCAACTATGCACTACTTCGCAAACTTAGACAAGAATTTATGAAATAAAAATCAGATTTAAAATATTTGTTCAAAGGAAAATATAGTACTCAAACCATCAAGGCTTCACCATACTAGGTGTGGATCTTACAAACTTAGCCAAATGTGGTTGTTTATATAGAGAAGTGGTGAAGAGAGAGAGAGAGAGAGGTGTAGTATAGGAGTAACAAGTGTCCATTATAGTTAAAAATATTAAAAAAAAATATGATACAATATAACATACTTCTAAATATATTTTTCTAACTCTTGAAGATGTTCTGAACCTCTATGTGGTGTAAGGGTTACAATTTGGCTTTGACACCTTGACTAGTTCCTTAGAAATTTCCTTTATTTGCATGAAAGCAATTACAAATGGACTTAAAAATCATGAATTAACTTTTATATTGTCTAAAACCACTCATTTAACATCTAAAATTCCTTTAGAAACTCCTCTGGCCTGCTATTCCATCATTAAAGTGCATAGGTGTCTTGTAACTCTTCATTTCCCACACCTAGTTTGGTTTAAGTAGCTCAAAACACAAGTGAATATTTTTAAGATTTTAAAAACTACATGAATGGTCTTAAAATATTTTATTAGGTCTGAAATACACCATTTTGTTTCTTGAAACAACTCCCAAAAATTTATTTTGCTCTTTAAGCCCTCATTAGGCCTAGTTCTCATGTAGCCCTAAAAACTTGTAAAGTTCATTTTTTATATATTTTTATGGATAATATTGATAAAAAATGAAATATTATATGATCCATTATTTAATTATATATCCATGTCAAATTTCATCCCCTGAATCTGAGTGTAAGCCCATTTTATCTATCTTTTTCTCTCTTAAATTAGGCCTCAATTTGGCCTCCTTATGTAGGACCCTATTTTATTTATCCATAACTTTAAAACACATGTTAAATCACCCAAAATAATATTATTTACTTTAATTATGACATCACCAATCCCAATGCCAATTTTTTTGTCCTTATACTTATTGGAAGTATGCAAACCAAGAAATGGCCTTACCACCTAATCTCATTTTGAGCCTGTTTGAGATTACTTTGAAAAATGGGTCTTATTTGATCACCTCAAAAATATACTGTGAAATTTTTTAGACTTAAATTTATATTAAAAATCCTAAATTACCTCATACCATGATTTTGAAACTTTGACCTTCTCATAACACTTGTAAAACACTAAAAACATGGTATTTGTTGAAATCTGTACAAGTGACATCACCATCAAAGTACATGTGGGTAATCTTATTGGAGTCATAAAAAACATAAAATATTTTTAAGGATAAAATTATGTCATTATATATTAATTTAATTCATTTTATCCTTGATTAGTCACTATCAAGATTTAAGGGAGGTTTAAGACATGTTTAAAGTCTTAATGATTGTTCATAAAGCACATATCATTATATAACCTCCTTTCACTTGGAAAACCTTATTGATATATCCCTTAAACTATCACAAGTGGATAATATTCCCATGAAAAAAAAAATTAATAAAAATGTCTGAGAGGGAGGGTGAATCAGTCTTCAAAAACTTCATTATCAATGTTACTTAAGCAATCATGAATCATTCAAACAAGCATATAGATCTAGCAAGCATAAAATCCTATCCATATAAGCATGAAAAAAAATAAAACATCACATATGTGTGAAACACTCATTGGAAATAAAATCCTCTTATATCTAAAAATGGACTATAATCCTATAAGACAAACCCCAGATTTAGTGAAACACCAACTTCACATAGAGCACCAACCCCTACTAGCTGAGCACCAACTCAGTTAGGATTTAGCAAGCACCAAATTACAAGGAGGAATGAAACCCATATATGAATCATATAAAATTCATACATATAATTTATTTTATCACCTTCATGACACCTTATTTCTCAATCAACTGATGATGACCACCTCTTCAGTTATTCACACTCTTGTTCTTCTCAAACTACTTTCTAGGTCTCTTAGCTTAAATAGATATCTTCAAAAATGATTAGGTAATATGACCTTTATTATCATACATATAACCTATATAAAATATTAATAACATATCCTCTACACTCCTATGATGGTCTACAATACCTCCTATTTAATAATATGTTATGTTTTTTTAGTTTTTCTCTGCACTATTTAATAGGCCTAAATTACCTTATATTTATACAAGCCTCTTGATCATATCCATATTGGTAATATATAAAAACTTGCATACTTTAATTAACCTTTAAATATTTCTTATAACATGTTTAATAAATTAATTAATAATTTCAATAGTTTAGTCACAACATATAGAACTAAAAGCTTGTTTAGGCCTTAAGGAGACCTAATTCAATTAGGCCTTAGCACACATTACACCTTGAACTCCTTGGATCACTTTAAAAATATAAAAATGATAGTAATACTTAAAATAAAACTCAAATATACCTCAACTAATCTCATATATACTCCATAATATTTTTTATATCCAACCACCACTTGAAGCACAATATTTATATTGTTCATAATTAGACCTTCTCATATACAGAAAGTTTTTTTTGAACTCTTGAAGATTAAACACAAATTAAATTTTAAAAAAATGGAAATAAATCTCATTAAAAAAAATTAATTACCTTAACAACATCACCATGTGATTTATACCTCACAACTCAGGGCAAAAGGACTCAAACACTTCTCTGTAAATAGCCCACTTAGAACTGCCAGAACACTCCAAAACCTAGACATGAACAACTTGATATTAAAAAATTGAAAGAAAAATTCCCATAAAAAATAATACTTTAAAAAAATAATTTTACATATATATACCACTTTTAAATTCAAATATCACAAGTTCTAATGTCAAATATTTGTCTTGCAGACCAATCTTTTGATCTCAGTACACAGTCAAACCAGAACTTGTCAAGCCATTTTGGCTTCAACATTTCAATCACTTTCATTGATTATAAAATATTATACAAAGAATTTATAGGACATAAATTTTAAAAAAAACAAAACAATGTGTATTATATACTTTAATTCATGGCATAGAGTCTCAAACTCATCACTGCAACTTGCATACCCAGAACTTCTAATTTACCTTAAAGTACGGTCATGGTGAAAATGACCTTCAACACCTATATGACCATTTCTAGATACTTATAATGTATATATATGATCCTATAAGATCATTATACCATTCTAATATATAAATATAATATTTTAAAATGGAAATATTGATATTTTAGACCAATTTCATAACCTTGTACCTTATTATTTTATCTAAACTAGATAGGTCAACTTGTGAGTAATGTTTTCACTATTATAACTATCCTCCAAAACTTATACCAAATATGATCATGTCTTAAAATTCCTTAAAAACACCTCCATGAACTTGGTTCCATCATTATTCCATGATAACACATCCCTAATCACCTTCTCATTGTTACCTGGGTTTCTCACTATTTTCACTATTATGCCTATTAGTGAGTGGCTATCTTAGATGATAAGGGTTAGAACCTATCAATAAACCACCATGAACATCATATACAAGTTTAAAACTTATCCATCTAATTATTTTTATAATTTTACTTGGTCAACTTTGACTACTATAGCAAATCTTTGAGAAACTAACATTTTTTTGTAGGGTCTACTCACACACCTCACAACTCAATCACACCTAGAGGTGCTTGGGAGAGTTGAATACATTATCCAATATTTTTTCTAGTAATTTGATACCACTATGGGATTTTTTTAACAATATCTTAAACATCATATCATTATTAGGGTTTTAATAAGGTTTAACACATGTTTTGGTGTTAATGATTATTCATAAAGGATTGCCCCTCAATCCAAAAACAAATTTTTAAAATTTTGATCTAAGACCCTTACCTATATACCATGAATATCTTAGGTTCCCATTTAGAGGTTACATGTGAGAATGAACACCTAAAAATTCTTCTCTAATTTTCATGCCTTCATTTTGTGTACTCGAGAGACTTCAAAACCATTTTTCATGCTTTTTCTTGCAAACCATGACCTAAAAATTAGTGATAATTATTGAAACAACATAGCATTCCTACTTTCCTTGTAAATATAACTGCATACCTCATTATACCATACTCTCTCTCTTTTCTTGCTTATACATTATCCTACAAACCATATTAGGCATTGAAAGTGACCTTCATGCCTCTTTCTATGTGTTCTCTACCTCACTCACATACTCAATCAACATCTTTCATGATTAAATAGTGACATACATCATTCATATGCCTTGATAATAGATCATTGTCCCTCCTTAGGCCAGGTTGGGTCTAGAAATGGTCTAGTTATAGACTTGATCTATAGGTCCTACCCCCATAGGATCACTTTGAGACTCTTATGAGTGATCCAATGATTCATATGCATGATCAAACAACCTTTTACAACCACTCATACCTATGTACAATCATCTTCCTAATTTATCATACTCATACCTTCTCATAAGGTCTCTTCATGTTATGACTAGTGCCATGATTAGGCTTTGTAAGTATTTAAAACATGATAACTAACTTTGAAATACTTTGTAAAGGTATCTAAATTTAAATTACATGATCATACAATTCCAAAAAACCTCTTACTATCTTGTGCTTAATTACTTTACCAAACTCCAATATGCACACCTACTCACAAGGTCTAGACTGGGCTTCTCAAGACAACTTGTACTCAGAAACTAGTAATAAGTATGTTTATCTCAAATCTATCAAACAAAAACACTCATAATACATCACTATCATACCACTATAATATAAAAATTATTAGGTTTCCTTCAAATTCTCTCTTTGATCTGAGCCTTGACCTCTTTTTGATCTAAACCTTGACATCAACCAATAAAAGAATCATTAAGTTGCCTTCAAATTCTCTCTTTGATCTACACCTTGACATCAATGACAACACTTCTCAACAAACTCCACCCTTGTCATTAATGTAAAACAAACTACAATTTGATCATTATCATCTCATCTCACCTCCCCTATTCTGGTCTTTCTCCCTTCTTGAACTATCTCCCCTTTGACATTAATGACAAAGGTTCTTCCACAATCTACCATCTAAAAGCACACCTTCTTACAATAGAATATCAACAAATAGAATATGAATCATTATAGTAACATGCTCCCTGTTAATACATACATACCTCCTTTAAATGAACTCAAATCTCAAGACCACTCACTTTTTCATTGACATGACTTGATATGATATAAATCTTTGATCACACACTAGGCCACCATATTCATGTAATTCACTACACTTGGAGCTTATTAACAACCTGAATAGCTCCCCCTCAAATCAAGAATCCACCATGATTACACTACCTAAAGAGTGTCTCCATGAAGCCTAATGGAGTCACCATTTTCCATAGGGCATTAAAACAACACAAGCTCAAGAGATTCTCAAATCTTCATGCTCTCATAAAACTAAATATCTTTCAGGATCCTTTTAGGCTTGATTGACACCTTAGGCTTGACCTCTTGATCAACCATTTGATCAATAATATGATCTTATAATAGACATTCCTAACTTGATTTCACATCTAAGGTATGTTCTACCATAGAAAGCAATCCAATTGGGTTTCTAGATTGACCATGACTAACCTTTATTGTATTTGGTCTTCACACATTCATTTTCCTTCTCTCTTACACTCTAGGGGATTTAAACCTCTTATTTTTATTTTATGACCTTCTAAATTTATTAGGACATACTCATATAATGTGTCCCACATTATGACTATTATAGCAAATAATCTCATTAATACCTGTTTATTGATAATTCCATGCATATTCATTTTTAGAAAGTCTTCTACACTCTCTTAATCTATGACCAAACTAATTGCATGTATAACAATAACCATTGGATGAATTATCATAACTTATAGCATTAGGTTTTATGATTAGTCTTTTTATGTTGACGTTCTTGTCTTTATTCACCTTCTTTCTGACTTAAGCTACCTCCTTTTGGTATTCTTTGAAACCAAGACCTGTCTTATCACTTGCATATGTTTGACTACTCAAGATTTCATCTAGAGCCTCAATGATTATTTCAAACTTTGTAAAGGTCTTCACCTTGTTAGATGCTTGATCCAACTCAGCTTTCAAGGATTCTACTTTAGTTTCATACCTGGTGCATTCTTCCTCTTTAAATTTTAATCTAGCAGTGACTATCTCCATCAGTGCTTTAATGTAATTTATGATTTTATCATACTCCTTGGATGTGTTAATTAGTCTCTCCTCAAATAAACTAATCTGATCTTCATAGTCTTTAACTAATGATCTTATTTTATGATTCTTCTTTCTTTGAAGCTTCAAATCCTCTAGATCACTCACCAATTATGCCTCAAGGTTTACCTCAACCTCTTCTTCATTTGATTCTTCATTATCCATAAGGCCTTTCCCATTTGAGTAAACCCTCATTATCTATTTTTATATCCATGTATAGGGTTTCATTATTATCATGTTCATGTTCATTAATATTATTAAGACTATCAAATAAATTTGTATCACTTACATCATATGAGTTATTATCTTAATTGGTATATAAACTTCTTTTATTCTTGGATGACCCTTTCCTTCCTTCATACCTCATAATATCTTTCTTGTTTTTTGTCAGACTTATATACCTTCTTATCATCTCCATAATGTTTATCATGTTTTTGATCATGCTCAGTCTTATCCCTATTAGGATACTTAGATGCAAAGTGACCAATCTTTCCATAGTTGAAACATTTGAAAGGCAGCTTACCCTTTGATCCAGTGAATTTTTTTATGGTTTGGGAAAATGTAGAAAGGACAAGTGTCATAATGAAAAATCAACATGTGGTAAAAATATAAAGAGGTTATACAATTACTTTTTATATTGGAATTTTTTTGATATGTTGTTGATGGGTGTTATGTTTCAAATGTGGGACTAAACTAGCCATTTACCCACATTAACTCATAACTATTCACCATTCAATTTTACCAACTTTGTCATAATTCTATTGAGCCACTAAAATATTACACATATCCAATTAATTTTACATTGTAATTCCTCTATTTTCTCATTTCTAAAATAATTCTAATGTTCTATTTTATAGTTATTAAAAAAACCATGAGATATATTTTAAATTAAATCTTAATTTAATTTATCCTATTTATGATTTTATTAAACTATTGGATATTTTGATCTTACCAAATCCCAAAAAAATAAATTTTATTCCACTCCCACATGGATGGAATTTGGTATTATTGAGAGATATTTTTTAAAAAATACATTATCCTTTATCCTTTTAACATGCATGCTTTATCTCCTACGTGGGAAGTAATTTGGTGTTTGTTTTATGTGGGAGATATGTTTTTTTTTAACTAAAGTTTTAAACATTGCCCCCATTTCCCCCACATGGAATTCAATCCACTTTGGATGGGGGAAAAATACATGGGATATGTGTTTTTTTTAAACTAAAGTTTAAATTTTAATTTAATCTTCATATGCATTTCATTTCAATGTGAAACTCCATCTAAACATGCACATGCACATGCACACTTTACTCCTTAATAACCACCTTTTATTCTAAGTGGCCCACTTTAGTGTGGTTGGCGGTTGGTGGGGAGATTATATTTTTATTTGAGGAAAATTATTTTATTAAATAAAACATGGCATTAGAACTTCTCTTTAATTATGGTATTTTTGTTTCTTTATCAAATGCATGTAGTTTATTTGGAGTTTAAAAGTACTTTGGGTAGAAATAAGAAATTGATAGCCAACATTGGCTATATGGCAATTTTTTTATATTGAGGATTTTTTTAATTATTCTAGAGAGCTTATAGAGAGCAAGTAACTTACAGAGATGGACAAGTTTCTTATTTTTTAATAGAGAAGGAATGTTATCAAGAATTTTAAACATGAACAATCCATATAAATGAAGATCTATTTTGCTTGAAAAATACATGTTATTTAATTTAGTGAATTGATCGTGTTTTAATTTTATCTATTCTCGAGTCCTTTTCAGCTTGTATAAATTATAGAGATTTGTAAGTCAAGGATATTTTTATAAATCCTTTGAGATTATTATTTCCTCATATTGAGAGAATTAATTAGCCCATTCAGGAGAGTTATAAACATTTGTTGGTATTTGTTTGGGTGAAGAAAAGAATGTTTATGTGATACAGATGAGTTCTTTATATCACACAAAACTACATGTTTTCTTAAAACTATTTAGGGATGTAAGTTTTACATCTTGTTTATAATGGAATAGTTCAAATGAACCTGGAGATGTAGCCAATTAGTAAACCACGTAAACAATCTCTTGTCTCTATTTTTTTCATTTTTTCAATATTACATCAGTTTTAAATTATTCATTGATATCTAAGAATTAATTATGGGAAATTTATTAAGAGATATTTGAAGGGATAAAAATACAAATGGAATGGTTTAACTAAACAATAGAGTTGTATGAGTTTTAAAAATACTCATATTCAGAATTGTTCAGACAATTCACATTCAGATTTAAAAGTCAATCCTTTTAATTAAATTTTGGAAAATGACTTATTATATTTTTAAAATTCATTTTGAATAAAATAGTATTATTTAGCAAGAGTTAAATTACTATTCACAGATCAATTTGAATGTAGAATCATATTTCTTGAGTTATTATTCACTTAGGTTTGATTCTTGAATATTAAATCCATTTCCTATTTCTATTTAATTAAGAAATTGAGAATTTTGCATCCAATTCTATTTAATATTGAGTAATTGAGAATTTTAGTATTTAATTATTAAAAGCTATTTGATTTATCAAAAAATTAAACCCAATTTTTGGATCACCCTTATACTTTCTAGATCCAAACCTCAACTTCCTAGTAAACATATAGTTCATCATCATCAACATCTAAGCATTCATCATCCTTGACCTTCTTGGTTCTTGACTTCTCAAATTTAAAGGATACTTCTTTCTTGAGAGGTCTTTATTTATTTATTCTCATCTCATAAGCAATCAAGATGCCATGAATCCCATCTATCTCCAGCTTGTCTAAATATTAGATCTCTTCTACTACAGACATCTTAGAATTAAATTAGGAGTTAGTGATCTCAATAACTTTTTAACAACTATAGACTCTTTTACTTCTTATCCTAATCCTTTGATGGCATTGACCACTTCATCAACCCTAAATAGGTAAGATGCAATGGTTTCATCTTCATTCATTTTTAGACTTTCAAATTGTCTTTGGTGGATATACAACTTGTCCATCTTCACCTTAGTGTCTCCTTCATAGATAGTCTTTGATTTATCCCATATATTTTTATATGACACATAGTGAATCACCTTCACAAACTCTACCTCTAATAGTCCACATAGAATGGCACTCGTTAACTTGAAATTACTCTAATTTTCCTTTTTGTCTATTGCATCAGTTGGTGGTGTAGGAGGTGGAGTGTATACATCCACAACTAAATTCCATACATCATATCCTATTGACATTATATATGTCCTCATTATGATGCTCCAAAATTCATAATTAGTCCCATGGAATAATGAAGCCTTACTAGTAGAGAAACCATTGTTGATTAGTCATCCTTGCTCCTAACATTTCATTTAGACTATTAGGCCTAATTCAAAGGACCTACTTTGATATCAAATTTTGGAATCAAAATGACTAAGAGGGGGGTGAATAAGTATTTAAAAACTTCTTTATCAATTTTCCTTAATCAATCATGAATCATTTAAACAAGCATATAGATCTAGTAGGCATAGACTCCTATCCATATAAGCATGAAACACAATAACACATAATATATGTGGGAAAACCTCAAGGGGAAGAAAACCTATTGATATATGAAAATGTACTATATTCCTATAAGACAAACACAAAATTTAGTGAAGCACCAATTCCACATAGATCACCAACTCCAACTAACTAAGCACCAACTCAGCTAGGCTTTAGCAAGTACCAACTTTCAAGGAACCATCAATCCCCTAGATGACTCAAAACCAGATCAAATACATAATTTATTTGGTCACCTTTAGGACATATTATTTCTTAACCAACTGATCATGACCACTCTTTAGCTCTTCACACTCTTATCCTTCTCAAACTACCTTCTAGGTTGCTTAGCTCAAATAGGTCTCTTCAAGATTGATTAGGTCATATGACCTTGATTATCATACATATAACCTCTATAAAATATTAATCATAGATCCTCTACACTGATTTTATGGTCTATAAGACCTCCTTTTACTCAACCATATATTATATTTTTTTATTTTTTCTCTACACTATTCAATAGGCCTAAAACTGCCTTGTATTTATACAAGCCTCTTGCTCATATCCCTCTTTGTTGGATATACACACTTGACTATTTTTATTACCTTTTCAATAGGTCTTATAACATGTTTCATACATAAATAAATCATTTAAATAGGTTGATCACATCATATAGGACCCAAACCTCTTTTAGGCCTAAGGTTATATACTAAACCCAAACCATAATATCACACCTCAATACATATAATTCTAAAAATCATATCCCAATCCATGTATGCATATTCTTTGTCAATTACTTAACCAAACCAACATTCCACAACAAACCATGCCTCCATTATAACCTAATCAAAGTAATCCAGTTTTGACCGCTTGACCTCCACCTCAGGCTAATATTCCATTCATTTTCCTAGCATAAGAAATTTAGAAAATAAAAGATGCAATTGCCTCCATCCAAGTTGGGAAGCATACCTAGAATTTTAAGTTAGATGATGTGTGTTCCTAACCATTAAACATGGAGTATCTATACATACCATTTCCTCCAGGGTACAAACCATAAAAGTTTAACAAATACAAGGGTAAAGGAGACCCTAAGGCCCATTTATCAAAGTTTTTTGTTTCTTACCAACTAATGGATTACAATGAAATATATCTCTTACTATTTTTTCCTCAAAGTCTAGTATGCCAAGCTTTAGATTGGTTCCTAAAATTGTTGAAGAACTCATTATATAATTTTGATGACCTTTCAGATAATTTTATGCAACATTTCTCCTACAATCTCAAACATGAGATTTCATTGGTATATTTGACTCAAGCCAAGCATAAGGCCAGTGAAAGTTTTGCAAATTATCTATAGTGATGGAGAGCACTTTCTACTGATTCACTCATATTTTACCAGACAAGCAATTAGGTGCTATGTTTACAAAAATTTGAACAATGAGATATCTTACCATTTGGAGCTATAACCTGCCCATACTTTAAAGGAAATCATCAAAAAAGGTTTGCTCATTAAAAATACCTTTATTAACAAAGGGATCATCAATCTTACCTTGTCAAATCAAAATTATAATGAAAACCAAGGAAATGGTTAAACTCAAAACCACAACATAGTCTGAGCATAAGTGTTGGTACCAACCTAGGCCAACATTGATGAAAAATACATGCAATTTAACCACAATAAGAATTTTTTTAGGAATGGATTAATTGAGTCATGACATTTCCAAATAGTGTAAATACCATCTACTCAATATAAACTATAAATGCAAATTAATCCTCACTAATAGCCTATTCAGCAAGCACAATCATCATAGTAGCCTATACCAGCTCAACAAATGTACCAACCTTTGCCTTTGCAAATGCCTCTTTCAAGATAAAATGGGCCTACTTATCAAGTTTGTAGTGACCTTGGAGAGATTATTAAATCTATGTTTCATAAACTATCCATCACTAATATGATTAGTTGGCCCATTTCAAAGCACTATCCTGAGGGAATTCTTTATCCAGATTGGTATTGGGAAAAATGAATACCATCGGGTTAATGGACATAACATACATGTATGAAAATTATACATCTCATTCAGAATATATTGGAAAATGGGGAGATAACATTGGATAATGGAGCTTCTACATCCAGTCAAAATCTAGGTATTTATCAAAACCCTTTTCCTCAACATAATAATAATAACCAACAACCATAACAATAAAGGATAGAATAACAACAACAATATCAATAATCAAGACAATAAAAATAATATCAATATTAATAAAACCAACATCAACCAAATGAATGGAACCAAGGCCAAAATGATACCAATAACCAATAGACTTACCATGTAGTTGCACATGACTACAATAAATTTATAGGCCATATTATGGGAGGTCATATTTTCACCATCTCCATCAATCCAAGACCAAGTAAAAAATGAACATGACTATTTATAATCAATCTCAACCAAACAACCTATGCTAGTGATCCTTCTTTGACTTGAGATTGCATGTACGCATACCACAAAATAGGGATTACTAATTTTAGACCTTATAACGATAACTCATCATTTTCCCATGAACACATACAAGTGAAAAAAAAATTAGACTTATCTTATCTATCCCCCCTCCACCATAATTTGCTAGCAATAATGGTCTTATCTCTAATCCTGATTATGCAATCACAACTCAATAGTCAAAGCTTACCATCTCATGCCCATAACCATTTACCACTATACCCATCCAACCCATTGTTATGGCTAGGAACAAGCCATATACCACTGAGAAGGACAAGACGTTTGATATTATGGAACAACTTTAGAAGATGCCTACATAAATTTACATTTAATATTTTTTGCATACATCTACCATCCACAATAACATCTTAACAAAGTTTTTATGCCAATCACAATTTCCCATTGACATAAGACTAGACAAGTTCTAAGATTTAGTGAGACATCTAGCCTCAGGCCATCAATTATCTTTAAACTAAAGTGATATGTGGTCTATTAGACCTATTCATAACAATCTATTATACATCTAAGTTGTCATCATATGGCACAAAGTGAAGCATGTACTCAAAGATAATGGGTCAAGCCTAAATATTATGTCTCTAAATCTCATCAAACATCTCAGATACACAACAACCCATCTCTAACTAGAAAAAATCACAATCAAGGCCTATGACAATAAAGAGCGAGAATCATAAGGTACTATCAGCTTGCCAATTATCATTGTTCATTTGACTCATGATAAATTATACCATGTGTTAGACCTAGACCTATCATATAATTTACTCTTGGATAGACCTTAGATAAATGACATTCATACAATCCCTTCAACATTGTACTAGTGTATCAAGTTCTCTCATTCAGGCATGGAGGTCACCATTCATGGATATTGGCAAGCCTATGAACATTAAAAGCATTTGGAAACTAAGTACGAAAGCTATAACTACCATTTTGGATTGAATATAATTCACAAAAAAGACAAAAGGAATAAATTCTTGTTGATTTGCCAGAGGCTTGCATAGACCTAGATAGGCTTGATTCATCTTCCCACATGCTACCTCCTAAAATTTCCAATCATTTTAGCATCATAGATAATGACCCAAGAGAGTATTTGGCCCATGATACATTCCACATTACCAAACTTCCATAGAATCCCAAGTCCTATGAAAAACCTAAAGCCAAACCACCTTGCATGGAATGGTAATGAAAGGGAAAAGGCAAACTACATAGTCTAACTCCTATCATTTTCACATTGACCATTGGCCAAGAATAAGACCCACTTACAGATGATGAATACTAGTTATACAATGATAAACTGGTTGATTGTTATAAAAATTTCAAGTATCCTATTCCTAGTAGGATCATGGAGAAACATGCCTATGAATGAGATGGTCTTGGACCAAATCAACAAGGAACACTTGAGCCAATTTATACCACTTAGTATAAAGGAGCATATGGTATTGGATTTGAACTACCTGGGGGTGACCCCACACATTTGATTTGTGTTCCAACATAAATGAATAGTGATGATGATGCTGAAAATAAATTAGCATATGATTATAGCCCTTATAAAGACCTAACTAATACCAATATTTTTAACACCCATGTCATTTTTACCCTTAGACTAGTTATTCACCACAATCCAATTCCCCTCTATCACCCTCAACTTATAGCCTAGGAACAACAAGAGTCCATAGTGCCCATAAAAAAGTTTGAGAATGATGAGGCCTTTTGGAATTTTCTAGGCCTAAGAGACAATGTTTTGTTGGGAGACCACAAACAAGGGTTCTCAATCAAACTAGATCCTGTAACATATTTTGGAGAATGGGTGAACACCCTTAGCCACAAATAATTAAATAAAACATTGAGGTCCCAAAGTGAAAACCTTTTTGAGACACATTTGGACCAAGGTAAAAATAAAGAGAACAACCAGTCTTCTAGTGAAAATCTGGTTTAGGCATCATTAGATGAGGGTGTTCACCTTTCCTTAAATATAGCTCAGGAGACCACCAATAATCAACTCGCCTATGGGTTCAAGTTTAGTTATGCCAAACAATATGCCTTTGATCAAATCATTCAAGAGTTTCTAATAGTTTTTATGACATGGCCATACTTACCATTAGGAAATCTAGATTTATATTGCATAAGGGAACATGAAGATCCCATAAAAATAGAAGACTTTGTCATTACAGGGCAATTCAAATAATTACCAACCATTTTGGAAGATGGTTTGAATCTTCTTGTGGAGGATGTTGTAGAAGAAAACATCAGGACTCTAGATGACCCAAAATGGATCAAATCAGGTGCATCCCTCATCGAGGAGGAACGTGACATATTTATATCCCTTTTGAGGTAATTTGTTGATATATTTGCTTAGACCTATTTAGGCATGCCATGTTTGGACCCCACCTTAGTTGTACACCACTTGTGGTACACCCTGATTCTAAACCCATAAAACATAAATTGTACAAAATGCATCCTCACATTAATTTATTAGTAAGGAAAGAGTTGGAAAATATCTTAGAAGTGAGATGTATTCAACTTATTGAATACTTAGATTGGATCTCAAACATTGTGCTAGTTTATAATATGCCAAAAGGAATAAAAATCTACACTAATTTTAGGGATATAAACAAGGCTTGTCCCAAGGATGAATTTCCTCTACTAAAAATTGACATGATTATTGACTCCATAATTAGGTATGAAATGCTTTCATTGATGGATAGATTTTTAGGATACAACCAAATCCAGATTACACCAGAAGACCAACATAAAACAAAGTTCACCACTCCATGGGGAATTTTTTATTATTAAGTTATGCCATTTGGTCTCAACAATGCTGAAGCCACATAATAAAGATCTATAACCATCATATTTCATGATATGATGCATGGCATTGTTAAATACGACATCGATAACATTCTTGGAAAACTAATGACTAAGGCTAGTCATCCAGTAACACTACAAAGAATATTTGAGAGACTATATGAATACAAGGTCAAACTCAATCTTAAGAAGTTTATTTTTAAAGTTACTTTAGATAAATATCTAGGCTTCATTATGTCTTATATAGGCTTTAGAGTTGATCCAACTAAAGTAGAAGCCACTACCAAGATGCCACCATCATCTAATTTGAAGCAATTTCATAGGTTGTAGGGTAAGATTTAGTCTATCAGATGCTTCATTTCTTAGTTGGCAAATAAATTGCTTTTATTTACATGCATGTTGAATAAAGGTGTCATGTTTCATTGGGATAATGAATGCTAGAAATATTTTTAGCATTTAAAGGACTATCTTGCAAATATGCCTATTTTGTTACCATCAATGTCAATAAAGTCATTCTTATTGTATATATCTACCATATATAAATCCTTGAAGGAAAGTTTTGCTCAACATGATGATAATGGAAAGGAACATGTTATGTACTATCCAAGCTGTAGATTGGTCACATATGAGCACAATTATATGCCCATAAAAAATATTATTTAGCTATGGTCTTTGTAGCTCATAAACTATGACATTGCATATTAAATAACAAGACCATGGTTATTTCAAAAGTAGATCTACTCAAGTATCTACTATCTAAAATTACTTAACAAGGTTGTATGGTAAAATGGATCATGCTTCTCAATGAGTTTGAGATAGAATACATCAACCATAAGGCCATCGAGGGACAAGTGATTGCAGATCAACTTGTTGAAGCTCCCCTTGTAGATATAAAACATCTAACAGTCCAATTCCTACACTAGTCCATTATGAACATCATTGAACTACCTCTTGAGGAGCAGCATTGGAAGTTGTATTTTGATGGATCATTTATAGCACATAGATCAAGGGCAGGCCTATTGTTTATTACACCACAAAGGGATCTTATCCCTAAATCATTCCATATCAGCTTTCTTTGTACCAACAACATGGCTAAATATAAAAGATTTGTTATAGGGATTCATCAATCAGTAAAATGGAATATTCAACATCTCTAGGTTTATGGTGATTCTCAGGTAATCATCAAATAGGTTAGAGACCACTTTTAGACCAAAGATGATAAGATGTTACCATACAAGTCCACAACTAAGACTCTTAAATAATATATTGTCAACATATGATTTGAACACATACCTAGGGCCATTAACAGAATAATTGATGCCATGGCCACCATTGGCTCTTTGATCCATCATCCAGATAAGGCAAAAGAATATCAATTCCTTATTGAAAATATTCTATCAGCAACTCATGAATGTTTAACCATCATGATGATCTATGATATTATTGGTCCCAACTCTATATAATATTTAGATATTTATTCATACCTTCATGACTATATTATGCCACCTAACCTATCCCATAAATAATCCAAGACCTTTACCCATCCTACCACACATTATACCTTACTTAGACCAACCCTATAGCACCATAGCTTTGATGAAACTTTGCTTTGTTGTTTAAATTTGGTAGAATCAATATTAAAATTATGAAAAGTTTAGGGAAGAGTATTTGGAGCCCACATAAGTGGCAATATCCTATCCAAAATGCTTCTACATAGTGGGTATTATTAGCCTACTATGGATGCAGATACAACTGTATATGTTAAAAAGTGTGACAAATGTTATCGACATGCCAATTTGATTTATGCCCCTACCAAGACTCTAAAACCAATGATTACTCCATAGCCATTTACCACTTGGGGCCTTTATCTCATTGGGAATATTAACCCAACCTCTTTTAATGGCCATAAACATATCATTACCACTACTAAATATTTCACTAAATGGGTTGAAGCTATACCCCTCACTTACATGATTGGAAAATAAATTTCCAAATTTATATTCAACCATCTCATATGCCATTATGATATCCCATTCAACATTATATCTAATAATGGTAGATCATTCAAGAACAAGGATTCCAAATCATTGTGTGTCGAGTACAACATTACTCAAAAAAATTCTATGGCATATTACCCATAAGGTAATGGCCAAGAAAAAGCATCCAACAAAACCATTATCACATCCTTAAAAATATTGTCAATAATGTCAACCATGATTGGCACCTCAAAATATTTAATGCCCTATGGGCATACAATACCAATTACCATACCCCAATAAGAGCCACTCTATATTACCTAGTTTATGGTACTAAGGCCATTATTCTCATTGAGCTCGAGTTACCTTCTTTGCACATTTCATCGAAACATGTTCTAGACAATGAAGCTTACTGATTAGCTCACCTAAAAGAGCTAGAGTTACTTGATGAAAAATGCATGGCTACAGTTAATAACCTTCAAGCATACCAGAACCAACTCCATGACCATTATAACTAGTGGGTTAAACATAAATAATTTGAATTGGTGATCTTGTTCTCAAATAAAACTAATAAAATACCATGACTAAGAAGAAACACAAGGGCAAGTTCAAACCCAACTGGATAATCCCACTCATCATTTTTGCAAACTATGAAACTAGAGCATACATGCTCATTACACCAGATGGGGATAAACTTGATGAGCTAATGGACATTCTACACCTCAATCATTACTTCATTTGGGAGACCTGGAGTATTATTTATGAGGCCCATTTATGCTGTACTATAATATTGACATTATTATTTATACCATATACCATTCTAACATACATTTCTTATTGATTGAGTTGTTTTTACCCTCCCTAAACAAGCCCTTTGACCTTGGTTCCATTCAATTGGTTCCATAAGCACTTTCAACAAGAAGATTCTGATCAAGCTCAATACTTGATCTACTATTCTAAATAGAGGCCATGTTTGGAGTGGTATGATCATGGTTTGGTAGTTGAATCCTTCATTCCTTATTTTTTTCTATTCTTGTACTTTTTATTATAACCACCCTTGGGAAATTTAGAGTACCAACCATCGTGATACTAATTATAACGTCCTATGGGCAAATTAGTATAATTGACCTATGCCATTATTTACTAATTATAACTACCTATGGGAAATCAGAAATAACATTATTTATCATGCCTTGAAGTACCACCTTGTCATTCCTATGCCATCTTGTGCCATTTTATTACTTTGCTTATTTTATGATTTTGATGCTACACTAGTCAGATTCCTCTACTGCAAGGTAGAACTATAGTGACTTGAGGTCCTATCTTGGGAATATGTAGGTAGCGCTCGATTTACATTAAATTTAGTATAGTCACCCCTTGCCATGTTCTTGCCATTTTTTGAGAAATTTTATGTTTGAATGCTCTCTCCATTTTATGAGATTTGAGCATTTAGTATCTCATCATCATTAATCTAGTTGAGGTACTCCAAAAATTCCAAAAAACATTTGTAAAAAGATCTCAAAAATCCTAAATAATCAACCACTTCTTTGCCTTAAGGATGTTGGGAACCCTAGCTAATTCAAAAGAAACCACTTGTTATTTAGTTTCCCCATCTTTATTGGTCTTGCATCCCACATTCTCATTATTTTGTGAGCCCATTCCCATATTCCCATATAACATCAATAATGTTTTATTTCCATAATTTTCTTCTATCTCATTTCATAGGAGAACCACATTTAGCCTAAAGTTTTTGTTAGAATTTACATTTATGAAACTATGTAAGCAACATCCACGTGCTTAGTACATCTGGAGTCAACTTGACTACCCCTTTAATTTCTTCTATTCCCCCATTTTGTTTGTTTGTTTCATTGTCTCCTATGGCTTAGGAGCAATTCTCGTCGTCTTATTTGTTCTCTATTTGATCTAACTTTTTTATTCACCATTGTTTATATTTGTTTTATTTTATTTGAGTTCTCTTTATTTTGTTTTATTCTTTTGTTTCTTCATGTTTTGTCTTTCTATTTACCATTTTCCTATTTGTTTGCTTTTTTATTGTGCATTGACGTAGTATACCTATGTCCATTGGGTGATTCATTGTGCACTATAATTAAGTCCATACATATTCATACATCAAAATTTTCATCATGGTTTTTACCATTAGTGTATTATTTTCAATAATTTATTAGATGACATATCAGTCCTTATGCATATTTTAGCTAAGTCATCATGGTGTTCTATTATGATGAATAACATTACTTGCTATAGAAAAAATCAGCTCAATAATTCTTACATGCAATGCAACAATGATATATCTTCTTGGCACCTAAAAAATTATTGATCTACCCAAATCATTCCAAATATAATGTAATTAAATCATGTCATGAATTTTAATCCTTGTTAGTTAGGACCTGCATCTTTATACTAGGAGGTTACCCAAATTCATCTTTCTCCTGTGTCCCAATTTGTCATCATCATGGTACTAATGATTATAACTAACTTTGGTCAAATCATTATATATCATCCCACTTATGATACCAATGATTATAACTACCTTTAGGTAAATCATTGTGTATCATCCCACCCACTAAGCCAATGATTGTAACTACCTATGGGAAAAATCATTGTGTTTTAATCTATCTAAAGCTTAGTCATTAAAACCACCTTTGGGTAAATCATTCTCTTTCTTCTACCTAAATAGGGCACATTTTCATTATGATAATACTTATAACTACTTTTGGGCAAACCATCATCTCTATCCACCCAACTAGGGCATGTTTTTATCCTACCAATGATTATAAATGCTTGTGGAAAAATCATTATTTTCCTTTTTAATGATTATAACTACTTTTGGGAAAATCATTCTCTTGTTACCCTAATAATCTTTTCAATGATTATAACTACCTTTGGGTAAATCATTACCTTTTTTATCCTACATATGTCGATGATTATAATTAACTATGGGAAAATCATCCTATTTGTCTATCCAATCAGGGTAGCTCCATGTGCCATTAATGATAACCACCTATGGGAAAATCAGTCATTTTCACCCCATTTTATCTCTTTGGTCCCATCATTTCCTCCTTTTGAGGGGCTGATTACGAACCCCCTTTGCCTATCACTCCCTCGAGGGGGCATCTATAGTTCATCCATTATCATTAAAGTAGTAGGTATACAAGACCTTTTCATTCTTTGAGAAGATGTTAATGTGCCTATATCTTATAACATCTTCCCAAATAGGGGAAAACTATAAATACCTAAAACTAGTAACAACTGGCTCCCAATTAGACTTTAGACCAATTCCTACCAACCATTGCAAAGTAAGCATATGAATCATTTAATTTCCCAAATTTATTTGTGTATAATTCATTAAATCTCATAATCATGTTGAGACATCCCTAATTGGGATATTCTATCATATGAAATAATAACCTCTCATGAATTCATCCCTAATCACCTTGCAATATCACAACTATCACTTTGGCCTATGGATCTATTAAGTGGGGCACTTGCACAATTAAATCAAGTCTTGAAATAGATAAAAGACTAATCTAAATCAATTAAAAATCTAAATCAAATTAAATGCCTATTTGAATTATCCATTTTCAATTAATGAATATCTAAAAATGGAAATTCCAAAAATTCAAAATATCCTGGCCTTTCATCATTGCCTTAATAAGTTTTCAAGCTCTTTGAAAATATCCTAAAATATCTAATTTTGAGAGCCATGCCTATTAATTATAAATCATAATTACTTGAAAATTATTAACTCTACTAGGGTTATATTTGACTCATTTAATTTTAATTTGAACCCATTCCAAGCCTTAACCTAGCCCTAACTCACCTTACATGAGAGTTAATTCGAAAGGCTATAAATACAAGGCCATACCCATTCCTTTCTAAGCTATTATAAGACAAATTTATAATGCTAATTTGGAGAGAGACAAGCTTTGTAAATAAGGTTATGATGATAAATTATTAATCCAAGCAATCATAAGATAAGGGGCCAAGGAAAGAATGAGCCAATAAGCTTCATTTTCCAAAGACTTCTTGATGCATAAGATGAGCAAGCCACTCAACAAAGCATTTTGAGCTCCCAAGGAGGGTAAAAGATTTGTGTCTTTTATGTTTTATTTGTCTTTTCAATTATCTTTTGTTACTAAGATCCCATCTAGAATCTATGCTAGGAGCGTAAGTGTTAGTGTATTTTTATTTGAGTTTTATTGATTAAACTAACACTATACTAACCTCCCTTATTGGATTCCTATGATCACACAATGAACCTTCAAATGAGAGATCATAGTTGTTTCTTTCAAATGCATGTTATACAGACTATAAGAATAAATTGAATATGTTTAGGAGTCATGGAAAATAGGCATAATACATATCTTCATGTATGTAATTACCTATAGATACCTCACTATCACCACCAAGTTGCTCTCAACAGACTAGAATGCTCTAATTCACAACTCACAGGGCTTATGCATAAGAGTACTATGTATATAGTCTATACATTATTGTAAGGTAATTTGAGGATGACTGTGATGATTTTATTGAGTTTTGTGAACCATTGAGTAATGGTATAAGGATGGGTATTGATTTGAACTATGTTTACAAGTCTAAAGACTCAGGAAAGATGAGCTTGTGTAGTCACTTACAGCCAAATGAGACCTATATGACCTAAGCCTATAGGTCCTCATTTGGACCTAATCAATATCAAAAGAACACAAAAAAAAATTAACTTTAATGGTATATTCTCCAAGACTCCTTAGATAGATGCAAATAGAGTCTAACTCCTTGAATAGATACTAGGTCACTTACCTAATTGCTCAAGGTCAAGAAACTAAGTACACAGTCTAAGGAGCATCTACAGGAACCTTATATAAAAACAAAAAATTAAGGATGGTTTAAAAATGCTAAGAATTATGTAGATCTTTTTTTTAAAATGTAATAAATATTATTGATCTTTAAAACATCATGGTATTGAAAGGAGTTAAGGTTCCTAGAAACACTTTATACATAGTTATACCTTAAGAGGCTACTTATAGGCCTACTTTATGGTCATTTCCTTCTTCAAGACCAAAAGATGAAAAGGAAAGTAGAGTAGTTTTTGGAGGTTTATTTAACACATTTAATAATTCAAACAAGTTCATGAACTAGTGAGGAGGTCAGAATGTGAGAAGATGTGAGGATTTAAACACCTAACACAGTCAATAGCTCTAATAGATACCTACAGGTGGTTGTGAGAGAAGTTAAACTAGCCTCAAGCCTAAAATAAGAATAAGAGAGATCTTGAAATGATTTTTAGTCCTATTTGGGACTCCCACTAAGTCTATAAACTATTTAATAAGTCAGAATGAGAAGAATAAGGTCCTAAAGCACAAAAAATGTAGTCAAAATCCTCTAAAAGCACCTACAGGCTGTAGGGTTAGTTTATTTCCAAATCAAAATGAAAGAGATATAGGTATGAAGGGTGATTTAAACCAAATAATAATGTGACCAAGTTTATGTAAAAATTTCAAGGACTTTGAGAGGTTAGAAATAAAGTTGATTAGGTCTCAAACCCAAGCATGATAAGCAGAGCCCTTGAGCACCACCTATAGGGTTGTTTAAAGGGCCAACTTAGTTTCAAACCTAAAAGAGAATGACATGAGTGTTTTAAATAAACTTTAACCTATTTTAGACTTTAATAAATAATCAAGACCATTGGAAAGGTCATGTATGTGGGATATGAAGTCTTGAAATATAAGGTGCAGTCAAGTGACTCTCTTAAGACACCTACATGCATATAAGCATAGGCTGGTCTCAAATCCTAAGTGAGAAACCATAATGAATATAGGTAATATAAGTTATATCTCAATTAGATCATAATTTCATGTAGGTTAAATCTAAAAATAAAAATAAACAAAGTGAAAATGAGCCAAACTGAGTTTTACCCTCATACACAATCAACATAACCTACATGTCTATTTTTGAGTGTTTTACTTGTTTTGAGAAAGGTGATAACTGAAGAAGAGTATAAAAGGATGAAATATATTTGGTTAGTGTTAATATAGTGTTGTAAACACCTCAATATGAATACGTAGGTCTGATAATAAGGTGGAAAGGTCAAAAACCTAGTCTAGACCTAATGAAGAAAAGATACACACAACTAGGCTATAACTAGTCATGAGTAATTGATGTTTTGAGGATATTATATGTGTGACCAGAAATTGATATTTGGTAAAAACCATTTTAATGAGTTAAAAAAGGCACCCATGGTCACTTTAATTCCATAAAAACACTGTAAATACCACTATTTTGTCTTAGACCTTGACCACTCCTTGGGTGAGGGGCAGTCAATAGACTTAGGGGTCCACTTGAGTTCAAAATATGAAGAAAGCATTTATAGACCTCAAAAATTATCATAAAGGTAGTGAAAATGTGTAGAAGAGGTATACATACACTCTAGGTGTCATAAATACTCAATGTTCCGTATAAGTGCCATTGAGGGCTAGCAAGAGGGTGACAAGATATAAATCCCAAACACCTTGACCAATACACTAATTACATACATAGGGGTAATAAATATTATTTCAAGAAATGTATAATCCTTTTTAGGGATTTTTTTATATATTTATAAACCTATCATAATATTTAGATGAATTTTTGAGACCCAAAACTCAAACTTGACCTCTCTCTAGCCTAATGAATGCCACCTAAAGAGCAACTTTAGATGCTCATACCATTACTCACACTTGTTGAGAAGTGTTGTAATTAATGTGAATTTTTATTTCATTTATTTTAAGGTAAAAATAAAATAGATAATTTTAATGCAACCTAATTATTCTTCTATTGGTTTATGTCAAGATTGATGTAAAGGTTCAGATCAAACAGAGGTCAAGACTCAGATCAAAGAGAGGATTTGAAGGCATCCTAATGATTCTTCTATTTTAGTGGTGTGATATTTATGTATAATGAGTATTATTATTTGATATATTTGAGTTAATAATGTTTTAATACTAGTTATTGAGTATAGGTATCTTGAAAATCCCAATCTAGACCCTATGAGTAGGTGTGCATAATGAAATATAGAAATGTAAGTAAGCATAAGCTTATGAGAGGCTATTTGGCATTGTATGATCATGTAAGTGAAGTGTAGATAAATTTAATAAGTATTTTAATGTCAATTATCATGTTTTAATTACTTAATAAGCCTAGTAATGACACTAGTCATAACATGAAGAGACCTTGTGAGAAGGTATGAGTATGATAGCTTAGTAAGATGATTGCACACAGGAATGAGTGGTTGTATAAGGTTATTTAAGCATGTATATGAATAATTAGATCACTATTAAGAGTATCAAAGTGAGATTATATGGGTAGGACCTATATATTAAGTCTATAATTAGACTATTTCTAAACCCTTCCTCACCTAATGAGGCATCATGATCTGTTGTCAAGGCATATGAAGGATGTATGACATTGTATAATCATGATAAAGGTTGCTTGAGTATGTGAGTGAGGTGGATAACAAATGGAAATAGTAATTAAGGTCAATTTCAATTCCTAATATGGTTTACAATATAAGGTTCAATCAAGCAAAGAAAGAGAGTATGGTTTAATGAAGTATAAGGTTCTATTTCCAAGGCAATAATAGATAAGTAAGTGTTTTTATAGGTGTGTTATGTTGTTTTAAGTTGCTCACAAAGTTTGGTGTGTACTAAGATCAAAATATTGGTCTAAAATAAAAATATTTGACATTATACCTTGTGATGTTTTCATTTGAGAGTGGTATAGAGATGTAAAATGATCTTTTGAAAGTATCATTGGTCATGTGAAGTGTCCTTTTAATTGTTGAATATCAAGTTGTTCATGATTGGGTTTTGGAGTGTTCTGACAGTTCTGAGTAGGATATTTATAGAGAAGTGTTTGAGTCCCTTTTTCCATGAGTTATGAAGTATAAATCACATGGTGATGTTTTTAAGGTCATCAAGTTTCTGTTCATGAGATTTATTTTCATGGTTATTTAGATAATTTGTGTTTAATCTTCAATAGTTCAAAATAGACTTTCTGTGTATGAGAAGGCCTAATTGTGAAGAATACAACTAGTGTTCTTCAAGTGGTGGTTGGATCTAAAAAGTAATATGGATACTATATGATCTTATTGGGGGTCTATTTGAGTGGTATGTGAAGTTTTCCTTCCATGTGTGGATTTTTAAATTAATCCAAGGAGTTCAAGATGTAATGTGTGCTAATGAAGGCCTAATTGAATTAGGTCCACCTAGTTTTGGGGAAATTATGGTTGAGATGGAAGGATATGGATTTGAGTGAAGTATTGTGCCTACTAAGTTGTATTGTGCCTACTAAGTTTTAATAGGGACTTTATACCAACTAGTAAAACCTAGATAAATAAAGGGAACTTGTTATGAATCAAGGCCCTATCATTGGATTTATGGCACATTTGGAATAAAAGGCAATTATTGTCTGATTAGTATTTATTGAGAAGTAGTACCTCTAGTTGTGCAAACACTTGTTGTGAAGTAGATGCTTATTGAGGATTTAACATTTTTTTTGACTAATAGACATATGTTGTTTAATTAAAAATGTTTATGAAGGCATGTTAGTTGGCAATTGTTGAGGTATACTTGTCACTACCTAATGAGGTGGAATATTGGTTTCCCCTATTGTGGAAGCAAAATGTTTGGCCTATATTTTGTTGGTATAATATATTATGCCTATTTTTGTGGAATGTTAGTCATCACCTATTGTAGTGGATGCACATTATTCATGTTCTATTAATTCAAGGCACTAGTTTGATTTTGACTACTTAATCCTTGTGGTTTCATGCTTGAAGTAGTTGGTTGAGGATTAGAGGCAGCTTATTTTGGTTGGGAGGTATAAGTTCCTACCTCATTCTATTGTGAACCACTCATGGTGTTAACTAAAAGCACTTGTGGACTAGTTGTTTATGCATTTAAACCAATTTATCTTAGATTATATGACACTTTTGTCTTATCTATTATGTTTGGCACATTTATCTGCATAGAAGTAGTAGACACTTCTTCGATGTTGGGGGCATTGAACATGTATCCAACTAAAATGCTTTGCGTGAATGGGATTATACCCAAATTTTCTTGGCTTGTAAATTTGATTAAGACTCCTATTAAAGGAGATAGCTTGATAAGTGGAGTATTTGACATGGTCATGTTATAAAAATCATACACTAAGATTAAATAGGTTTTGTATGTTATTTACATCTATATAAAGTGGTCCTCCATGAGACCCTCTCCTACCCCAAGCATATGTGGGTCCTAATACAACATCGGTTTTAGATTTTGAGTATTAATAGAAGAGGTAGGTTTGATGTTTTGATTATAAATCATGTTGTAAGTCACTCTAACTAAACTTGGAAAATTTTCATGGGGGGAGTCTACTATAAACTTGGCCCCTACCTCTACGAATCTAATTAAAACTTTATCCTTGTTTACAAATAAGTGATGATCAAATAAATAGGGATCATTTGTCAATGGAATCATTACATATTATGGTTGTTGTTAGACTTGGCCTATAACCTAAGGTACACTAGCTAGGTATTATGTTATTTGTTTTTGGTCTTGCTTCAAATATGGAGGTGTGTTAACCAAATAGTGAGCTAAATGATCTTGGTTTTGTTCTCTAGATTGAGTGTTTTAAGGTGGATAAATATCCATCTCACAAACTACATCATCACCATAGGGATCTTGAATAAATTCTTCTTATGTGATTGCAATATCATATTGTGGATTATAGATGGCTCCACTAGGAGTATAGTGAGACATATTCAAATCAATGATGAATGTTTCACAAAATGGTTTAGAGTTATACAACTCTTAAAATAATGTCCAAAGGACAAATGGTTCAAACTTGGTCTAAATTGGTTAAAATAATGGATTTGTATCTCCAAAAAGTTTTATGCTAAAACTTGGTACAAAATACTCTAATATCAAATGTCTAACATCAAATGTCTTCCACAAAATTTTAAGTGGATGAATAAAAACTAGAATGCCAAACTCTAGGTTAAAAGTGTTTCAAACAAGTCTAATCTAAGGAAAACAAACATTGTTAAGTCTTTTAGCAAAATAGAGCACAAAAGCGAGGCTCAAAATAGGCATATGTTAGGTCCTTTGGAAAAGGCACAAAATCTAGACTTTAAAATAAAACAAGGTGAGAAATTTAATATAATAAGTCTAAAAACTTTGGCATAAACTAGGCATTCAACATTAAACATGAACTTGATCAATCGGTATAAGGCATGAAATAAAATGCATATGGAAAATGGGATATTTCTCCTAAATCTAGGCACAAACAATGTTTTCAAATTAGGTAAATAATTAACCTAAGTTGCACAACCTAAAAATAAAGATAGATGTCTAGGCCAAAATTAAATGAGGCACAGGTAGAAATCAATCAATGTTTGTATTTGAACTTGTCAAGGTTAATTTTGAACTCAATGTATAAAACTAGGCTTATTTAAATAAATAATAAGCTAGACAAATATGAACAGCATAATGAAACTAGGGAAAGATCCAAAAGACAAATGTGGCTTTGATTTTAAAATGTGGAAATTTGGCACAAGGAAAACAAGTCTATGAAATGATTTGAGAAACATAATGATGTTACCATGCTTTAATCAAATGATCAATGGTTTAGTTTCAAGACTCCAAGGCACAATATTCAAAATGAATTGAGCATCGTAACATTACCATTTCCAATCAAATGAAAAACATAAATGAGATTGATAAAAATGAATAAGGCATAGGTATGGTGTCAAATGGGATATGTAAATCCTCCTCATAAAAATTAGTGATGTAGAAAACAAGACTCATTTTGGCATGTCAAGATAAACAAATAATTTAGACTCAAAACCATGTAAGAAAAGGATAAAATGACATAAACACCTAAGTGTAATGTCCTAAATATAAAAACTAACAAGGTTACATAATACCATTAAATTCTATTAATATACTAGCTCTTGGGAGGATTTAAGTATTAATCCAAAAATAAAAATGCATGAAAATTAGGGTTTTTAGGCCCCCTCTTCTCCCAAGATTTTTTACTATGACATAAAACTTTAGGATATACACCCTATTAAGCATGAAATATACTGAGAGGAGGAGGGGGTGAATTAGTATATTATATATCTTTTATTTAATCTGATTTCTTTTCTTTAACCACTCAATCATACATTTAATAGATGCAATAAAACTAAAATAATAATTTGCACCACACAAGAGAGAGAGAGAGAGAGAGAGAGAGACCATATTTTTATGTGAAAACCCAAAGTGGGAAAAACCATGGAGAACAATCTCAAGTATATGAATGAGCACCAACTCAAAATATAAAGTTTGCAATCACCAACTTGCAGGAGCACCAACCCCTTTGTTGAGCACCAACACAGCAACTATTTGTGAGCACCAACCCCTCTTGTGTATAAAACACAACTATCTCTCAATTTTGCTTACTCAACAAATGATATAACTCTACAATATCTCCTACTTTTCTCTCTTCAAAAACAAATACAAACCATGCACTCTCTTGCATATTCCAAATGGCTTCTCAAGCCTTTATTTATAGCTTTCTAAATGACCTTTGGCCTTCACCCTTTGTGACCCTTCAATCCTCATGGAAAATGGCACCAAACTTGCATGACCCTTCATATCCTTGAATTTGAAAAGTCATACGGTGACCCTTCATTAGCAAAAGCATCCTTTCCTCTTTTATCTTTATCTTCATGACTTTTCATATTCCTCAAAGTGTCCCTTCATGGAAAAATGCACCATACCTCTTTTGTGTTTACATGGTGACTCTTGGAATTCTTCAAGGTGACTCTTCATGAGAAAATACATCCCATTCCTCTTTCATATTTTACACCGTAACTCTTTGACTTCTCCATGGGCCCTCTTTTGACTTATATGCAACCAAAAATATATTCATTAATATTAACTAAATATTAACACACATTAGCCAAGATATAAATATTAAAAACACCATTAAATTTAATGGGGCCTTTATCACCAATAATGCTAAACCTTTGACATCAATGACAATATTTCCAATAATCTCCTCCTTTGTCATTGATGGCAACCTCAAATGAAATTGCCACACCTTAAAATTTGCACATACTACCATCTAAAAAACATACAGTAACTCCCCCTTATTGTAGCATCCTATATCTATTACCTGTACTTATTTTTACACCTATACATGTACCTATACCTATTATTCTTCCCTTTTGACATCAATGGCAAAGGGCCTACTTGGAGGTAACACTTATCTCCCTCTCAACTGATGCTAAACCTCAATGGCAGGAAGTAAAAAAAATTACTCTCAACTTCTCTCGTAGATACTCAAATGTGTCTTTTGGTATTGCCTTTGTGAAAATATCTACAATATTCTTTGTAGTACTGATATATTTCATCTTAACCTTTTGATCTGAAACCTTCTCTCTCAAGAAGTGATATCTAATGGGAATATATTTTGTTCTTGAATGCATCATTGGATTCTTCAAAATATTTATAGCACTTGTGTTATCAAAAAAATAGAAATAGTTCATCATACTTTACCTTGATATCTTCCAAAGTTTGCTTCATCCAAAGCACTTGAGTACAACACAATACTACTACAATATATTTTACTTTTGCTATAGAAATTGATACTGAATTCTGCTTCTTACTTAGCTATGATACTAAGCTATCACCAAAGAAGAAATCTCTTTCACTTGTACTATTTCTATCATCTAAGCACCCTACCCAATCTGAATCTGTATAAGCAACCAAAGAGAAATGTTTACCTTTGGGATACCATAATTTGTAATCTAATGTCCCCTTCATATATTTGAATATTCTCTACACCAACTAAACATGACTATCTTTTAGAGATGACTGATATCTTGCAACCATACCTACTACATACATGATGTCTAGACTTGATGCTATCAAATATAAAAGACTAACAATCATAGATCTATACAAATATTGATCTATAATAGGTGAATCTTCATCCTTGCTCACCTTATTTCCTATACACATTAGTGTACCAACTGGTGCACAATCCTTAAAACCAAATTTCTTCAACATTTCCTTGGCATATTTATTTTGAGATATGAAAATTCTTTTATTTAATTGAAATATTTACAATCCTAAGAAAAATGATAATTCTCCAAGCATAGACATCTCAAATTCTTTTTGCATATTATAAAAAAATTCTTTTGTCATCTTTTCAATATTTCCTCTAAAAATGATATCATCAACATATACCATAACAACTAACTGATGCTCACCTTCTATTTTGATTTAGAGATTACTATCAGCAAATCCTCTCTTGAAACCTTGATCCTATAGGTTCTTATCAAGTCTTGCATACCAAGCTCTAGGAGCTTGTTTCAATCCATACAATGCCTTATTCAATCTGCATACATGGCTATTAATATTTGAGAGAATAAATCCCTTAGGCTACTCAATGTAGACCTCTTCTCTTAGATTCCCATTCAGGAAGGTAGATTTGATATCCATCTAAAACACTTTGAAATTTTTAAACACTTCATATGCAAGAAACATTCTAATAGCCTCGAACCTTTTCATTGGTGTAAAATTTTCTTCAAAATCTATTCTCTAAATCTGAGTATATCCTTTACATACTAATCTTGCTTTATTTTTGGTCACTTCTCCATTTTCATTCAACTTATTTATATAAACCCATTTTGTTCCTATCACATTGTGATCTTTTGGTCTAGGCACTAATTCTCAAGTATCATTTTTTTCTATCTGATTTAATTTTTCATCCATAGCCTTAACCCAATGCTTATCATGTCTAGCTTCTAAAAAAGTTCTAGGCTGAATTTTCGATAACAAAGAAAAATTAACTTTCTCAAATTCACTTACCATCATTATTCTAGTGCGAATTCCTTCATTTATGTCCCTAATGATGTCACTTTCATTATGATTTCTCTAAAAATATTTGGATGGATTTTTGGTACCCTTTTTCTCCTTCTTCTCATCTTCATCTGATTCTTCAAAACCTTCCTCTTCAATGATTTTAGGAATGTCTATTGGATCACTGATTCTTTGTGTTCCGTCTTTTTTTATCCTTACACTTGCACTTTCAACAATTTTCTTAATTCTTTTGTTATAAAATTTATAAGCTTTACTTTTGCAAGAATAACCAAGAAATATACCTTCATCTACTTTGGATTCAAACTTTCCAAGTTTTTCATCTATTCTCTTTATGAAGCATCTACTATCAAAAACTCTAAAATAATCAACTATTGTTGGTTTGTCTTTCCATAGCTCATAAGGAGTCTTGTCACTATTGAATCTCAATAATGATCTATTCTGAATATGCACTATTGTATCAACTGCCTCTCTCCAATATTTATCTACTATCTTGGATTTATTTAGCATTATCCTCACCATCTCCTGAACTATTCCATTTTTTCATTCAACTACTCCATTTTGCTATAGAGTTTTAACTGTTAAATAATTTCTCTTTATTCCATGGTCTTCACAAAACTCAATAAATTGATCTGACATGAATTCTAATTCTTGATATGATCTTAGACACTTAATCTTCAAATTGGTTTCATTCTCAACTAATGCTTTGAATGCTTTGGAATGTCTGAAAGCTACTAATTTTTTATTTAAAAATATTACCCAAGTCATACATAAAAAATCATAAATAATCAATATAAAATACTTCTCACCTTGAGTACTTTGAGTTCTCATAGGTCCACATCGATCAGTGTGAATAAGATCTAGCATCTGAGTAGTCAAGTACTCTTTTGTTTTGAACCATCTTCTAGCCTACTTTCCATGTTGAAAAGGTTCACAAAGCATGTTGGATGGCTTTGTAATCTTTGGAAGATTTCTAACTGCTTGCTTCTTGCTTATGTTGACAAGATTGTCAAAATTTATGTGCCCCATTCTCCTATGCCATAACATGTTAGATGGCTTTATAATCTTTAGAAGATTTTTGACTGCTTGTTTCTTGCTTATGTTGACAAGATTGTCAAAATTTATGTGCCCCATTCTCCTATTCCATACCCAACTTTATTCAATCTGACTCAAACAACATCTTTGACCTTTGATGTCTCATTGCATATACAAATTATTGCATATTCTCTGAGCATCTACAACCAACATATCTGAATATTTTCTTCTAATTTCACAATCTTATGCATAAAACTTTAGTATGTGCCCCTGATCACATATTTGACTTACACTCAAAATATTATTCTTCAAACCTTCTACATACAAAATATTTTCAATTTTAATTCTACCATTATCCAAATTTAGTGTACCTTTTTTAGAAATTCTGGCAGTAGTATTGTCTCCTAATTTCACTGTGCCACCATTTATCTTCTTCAAGGTTATGAAATTTCTCTTCTCCTATCATGTGTCTCAAACATCCACTGTCAATGAACCATGGCTTTTCTTCATTTCTTGCATGTAAAGCAGTCTGAACCAACATAGATTTTTTAGTTTTTTTCCTTTGCCATGAACCTATATGAACTTTCTTCTTGATGAATGAAGCCCTAAAACTCTAGTCTTTCTTGACTGAATCAAATATTATTATATAGTACCAGGCTATGTGTCTAAATTTTTTGCACTTTTAACATATTATGGCCTCTTCATTAAAGCCTGATAGAGGAGTAAAAGAGTTGTGGTTTCTGCTTGACTTTGCATGACTTTCCTTCTCATTATTTCTAAAATTGTTAGCTCTTTTTCAACATTCTAATTTATTATGACCATATCCATTACAATAAAAATAGTAACCATAAAAATAGGACATGTTTGTCTATCTCTAACCTGATTACCTTTTGTAGCTCTGTTCCCTCTAGCTTTCTTTATTTGAGATGTCCTGTATATTCTTAACTTCTTCTCTTTTTATTTCTTCTTCTGTAAGAGCTTCAGCATAGCTCTTTCCTTTTCTTGTCTATGAAAGTAGTGACCTCCTCTTTCTCTTTTTTAAATCCAATACCTATCTTATCTAACATTGATCTTTGATTTTCTAATATCTTATTCAACATATTAGTGTTATTCTCAAATTTTGAATCATTGGCTACTCTATCATTGATTGATTTATTTTTTTTCTCAAGATCTATTTTTAAAGAAGTAATTTCAATAACATACCTTTCAAATTCTTTACTTACTATTTTCAACTATGTTGTTAGATCTTCTTCATTTTTCTTGCCTTCTTCAAAGTGTGCTTGTAGATCTTCAATTATTTCCTTTGACTCTTTTTTATTTTTCTCAATCTGGAGCTTTAATCTTCGATTCTTATTTTCAAGAGCTTTTAACTCTTCTAAGGCACAAATGATTTCTCCTTCCAAATTCACTTTAGCTTCATCTTGTTCTTCTTCTTGATCATTTTTACTTTTACTTATAGAGGCATCTTCATGTTTGGCCATGAATAAAATATGTTCTTATTATGAGTCACTGACTCCACTATCTTTGACTGAGCTAGGATCTTTAGAATACAAACTCTTTTTCTCAAATTTCTTCTTGAATCTGCCTTTGGAATTATTCTCGTATGTAGACTTTCCTTCTTCATTGTCATCATTACCCTTATTTGGGCATTTATCTACAAAATGTCTAATCTTTCCATAATTAAAACATTTAAAAGATAATTTTTCTTGATATTTACTTATGCCCTTTTTTGGCTTATGAATGAATAGAGCTCTATTGTCATCTTCATCATAATGAGAATTATCACTTGATTTTTGAATTTTAGCCTTCTCTTTCTTCGATGTTTTGAAAGTTGCTTCTCTCTTTGAAGGTTTATCTTGTTTAGTTTGCATCTCATATGTCATAAGAATAACATGAAGCTCATTCATCTTTATCTTGGCTAAATTCTTCATCTCTTCAATTGCTAAAACTTTTGCATCATATCTCAATGGTAAAGATCTCATAACCTTTTGAACCACAGTTGATTCTTTTAAATTTTCTTTAAGATCTTGAATCTGGTTAACTATTTGATTAACTCGTAAGAGATAACTTTCTATATTTTCTTCTTCCTCCATCTTCAAAATCTCAAACTATCTTCTGAAAGTCTGAAGCTTAGCTTGCTAAACCTTTCCATCACCTTTGTAAATATTTCAAGTTTTACCCAAGTTTCATGAGCATATTTACATTGCATAAATTTAATAAATTTTGACTCACATAAAATAGTATTTAAAGTTTGAATATTATTTTTACTTTAATTCTTTTCTATCGAAGTAGTTACAAGTGTCTGTGGCTCTTCATATTCCTCCACCACTGCTTGTCATATAGTGAATCCAAGGGCTATCAAATAAGTCTTCATCCTCATGTGCCAAAAAAATAATTCATCCAATCAAATAAAAGTGCCTTATTTATAGAAAATATTTTATGTGATCCAGCCATCATGCTTTCTCAATATGCCTTCAAGCTGTAAAACATTTTTAAAAGGAACCTATTCTAATACCAATTGTTAAGCAAAAAATATACCGAGAGGGGGGTGAATCAGTATATTATATATCTTTTATTTAATCTAGTTTCTTTTATTTAACCACTCAATCATAGATTCAATATATGCAATAAATCTAAAATAATAATTTGCACCACAAGAGAGAGAGAGAGAGACCATATTTTTACGTGAAAACCCAAAGTGGAAAAAACCATGGAAAACAATCTCAAGTATATGAATGAGCACCAACTCAAAATACAAATTTTATAAGCACCAACTTGTAAGAGCACCAACTCCTTTGTCGAGCACCAACATAGAAACTATTTATGAGCACCAACCCATAGTAGCACCAACCCCTCTTGTGTATAAAACACAACTATCTCTCAATGTTGCTTACTCAACAAATGATAGAACTCTACAATATCTCCTACTTTTCTCTCTTCAAAAAAAAATATAAACCATGCACTCTCTTACATATTACAAATAGCTTCTCAAGCCTTTATTTATAGCTTTCTAAATGACCTTTGGCCTTCACCCTTTGTGAACCTTCAATCTTCATGGAAAATTGCACTAAACTTGCATGACCCTTCGTATCCTTGCATTTGAAAAGTCATATGGTGACCCTTCATAATTAAAAGCATCCTTTCCTCTTTTGTCTTTATCTTCATGACTTTTCATATTTCTCAAAGTATCCCTTCATGTAAAAATGTGCCACACCTCTTCTGTCTTTACATGGTGACTCTTGGAATTCTTTAAAGTGAATCTTCATGAGAAAATGCATCCCATTCCTCTTTCATCTTTTACCCCATGACTCTTTGACTTCTTCATGGGCCCTCTTTTGACTTATATGCAACTAAAAATATATTCATTAATATTAAATAAATATTAACACACATTAGCTAAGATATGAATATTAAAAACACCATTAAATACAATGGGGCCTTTATCACCAATAATGCTAGACCTTTGACATCAATGACAATATTTCTATCAATCTCCCCCTTTGTCATTGATGGAAACCTCAAAATAAAACTACTACACCTTGAAACCTACACATAATACCATGTAAAAATAATATATTAACTCCCCTTTACTGTAGCAACCTGTATCTATTCCTTGTACCTATTTTTGCACCTGCACCTATACCTGTTATTCTCCTCCTTTGACATCAATGGCAAAGTGCCTACCTAGAGCTAACACTTAGCTCCCCCTCAACTGATGCTAAACATCAATGGTAGGAAGTAAAAGAAATTACTCCCAACTTCTCTCACATACTTAAATGTGTCTTTTGGTAGTGCCTTTGTGAAAATATTTTCAATCTACTCTGTAGTACTAATATATTTCATCTTAACCTATTGATCTGTAACCTACTCTCTCAAGAAGTGATATCTAATGGGAATATGTTTTATTCTTGAATGCATCATTGGATTCTTTGAAATATTTATAGCACTTGTGATATCACAAAAAATAAAAATAAGTTCATCATACTTTACCTTGATATCTTCTAAAGTTTGCTTCATCAAAAGCACTTGAGTACAACACAATACTACTGCAATATATTCTAATTCAATTATAGAAAGTGATACTAAATTTTGCTTCTTACTTATCCATGATACTAAGATATCACCAAGGAAGAAAGCTCCTCCACTTATACTCTTTCTATCATCCAAGCACCCTACCCAATTTGAATCTGTATAAGCAACCAAAGTAAAATCTCTACCTGTGGGATACCATAATCTATAATCTAATGTCCCCTTGATATATCTAAATTTTTTTTTTACTAATTAAACATGACTATCTTTTATAAATAACTGATATCTTGTAACCATACTTACTGCATGTATAATGTCTGGCCTTGATGCTATCAAATATAAAAGACTACCAATCATAGATCTATACAAAGATTGATCTATAACAAGTGAATATTCATCTTTTATCACCTTATTTCTTATACACAATGGTGTGCCAATTAGTGCACAATTTTCAAAACCAAATTTATTCAACATTTCCTTGGCATATTTACTTTGAGATAGAAAAATTTCTTTATCTGACTGAAATATTTGTAATCTTAAGAAAAATGACAATTCTCCAAGCATAGACATCTCAAATTCTTTTTGCATATTATCAAAAAATTCTTTTGTCATCTTTTTAATATTTCCTCTAAAAATGATATCATCAACATATACCAAAATAATCAATTGATGCTCACTTTCTATTTTGATGTAGAGATTACTATCAGCAAATTCTCTCTTAAAACCTTAATCCTATAAGTACTTATCAAGTCTTACATACCAAGATTTGGGAGCTTGTTTCAATCCATACAATGCCTTATTTAATATGCATACATAGCTACTAATATTTGAGAGAATAAATCCCTTAGGCTACTCAATTTAGACCTCTTCTTTTAGATTCCCATTCAGAAAGCTAGATTTGACATCCATCTGAAAAACTTTGAAATTTTTAAATACTGCATATGCAAGAAACATTCTAATAGCTTCTAACCTTGCCATTGGTGTAAAATTTTCTTCAAAATCTATTCTCTTAATCTAAGTATATCTTTTACATACTAATCTTACTTTATTTCTGGTCACTTCTCCATTTTCATTCAACTTATTTCTATAAACCTATTTTGTTCCTATCACATTGTGATCTTTTGGTCTAGACACTAATTCTCAAGTATAATTATTTTCTATCTGATTTAATTCTTCATCCATATCCTTAACCCAATGCTTATCATGTCTAGCTTTTGAAAAAGTTCTAGGCTAAATTTTGGATAACAAATAAAAATTAACTTACTCATGTTCACTTGCCATCATTCTTCTGGTGTGAATTCATTCATTTATGTCTCTAATGATGTCACTTTCATTATGATTTTTTTGAACATATTTGGATGGAGATTTTGTGCTCTTTTTTTTCTTCTTCTCATCTTTATCTAATTCTTCAAAACCTTCCTCTTCAATGATTTCAGTAATGTCTATTAGATCACTAATTCTTTGTGTTCCATCTTCTTCTATCCTGACACTTGCACTTTCAACAATTTTCTTGGTTTTTTGTTATAAAATTTATAAGCTTAACTTTTGCAAGAATAACCAAGAAATATACCTTTATCTACTCTAGATTCAAACTTACCAAGTTTTTCATATGTTCTCTTTATGAAGCATCTATTACTAAAAATTTTAAAATAATCAATTGTTGTTGGTTTGTCTTTCCATAGCTCATAAGGAGTCTTGTCACTATTAACTCTCAATAATGCTCTATTATGAATATGCACGACTGTAGAAACTACCTCTTTTCAATATTTATCTACTATCTTGGATTCATTTAGCATTGTCATCACCATCTCTTGAACTATTCTATTTTTTCATTCAACTACTCCATTTTGTTGTGGAGTTCTAACTGCTGAATAATGTCTCTTTATTTATGGTCTTCACAAAACTCAATAAATTGATATGACATGAATTCTCCTCTTTGATCTGATCTTAGACACTTAATCTTCAAACTAGTTTCATTCTCAACTAATACTTGTAATGCTTTGAAATGTCTGAAAGCTTCTTATTTTTTCTTTAAAAATATTACCCAAGTCATACGTGAAAAATCATCAATAATCAACATAAAATAATTCTCACCTTGAGTACTTTAAATTCTCATAGGTCCACACAGATCAGTGTGAACAATCTCTAGCATCTGAGTAGCTGAGTACTCTTGTGTTTTGAACCACCTTCTAGCCTACTTCCCATGATGACAAGGTTCACAAAGCATGTTGGATGACTTTGTAATCTTTGGAAGATTTATGACTACTTGCTTCTTGCTTATGTTGACAAGATAGTCAAAATTTATGTGGCCCATTCTCCTATGCCATAGCCAACTTTCTTCAATCTGACTCAAACAAAATCTTTGACCTTTGATGTCTAATATCATATATAAATTATTGTCTTTTCTCTGAGCATCTGCAACCAACATATCTAAATATTTTCTTCTAATTTCAAAATATTCTACATAAAAATTTAGTGTGTGACCCTGATCACATATTTGACTTACACTCAAAATATTATGCTTAAGACCTTCTACATATAAAACATTTTCAATTTTAGTTCTACCATTATCCAAATTTAGTGTACCTTTTCTAGTAGTAGTATTATCTCTAAATTTCATTGTGTCACCATTGATCTTCTTCAAGGTTATGAACTTGCTCTTATCTCCTATCATGTGCCTCAAACATCCACTATCAATGAACCATGGCTTTTCTTCATTTCTTGCATGTGAAGCAGTCTGCATCAGCATAGATTTTTTAGGTTGGTTCCTTGATCATGAACCTATCTAAAAAAATTTCTTGATGAATGGAGCCTTAAAACTCTGGTCCTTCTTGAGTGACTTGAACACACTTCTACAGTACTGGGCTATGTGTCTGAAGTTGTTACACTTGTAACATATTATGGCCTCTTCATTAAAGCCTGATAGAGGAGAAAAATAGTTATGGGTTCTGCTTGACTTTGCATGACCTTCCTTCTTATTTCTGAAACTATTAGCTCTATTTTGACATTCTAATTTCTTATGACCATATCTATTATAATAAAAATAGTAACCATAAAAATAGGACATGTTTGTGTATATCTAACCTGATTGCCTTTTGTAGCTCTATTCCCTCCAGCCTTCTTTGTTTGAGATGTCTTTTGTATTCTTAACTTCTTCCCTTTTTATTTCTTTTTTTGTAAGAGCTTCAGCATAGCTCTTTCCTTTTTCCTTAACTATGAATGTAGTGACCTCCTCTTTCTCTTTTTTAAATCTAATACCTATCTTATCTGACATTGATCTTTGATTTTCTAATATTTTATTCAACATATTAGTGCCATTCTCAAATTTTGAATCATTGGCTACTCTATCATTGATTGCTTTATTTGTTTTTTCAAGATATACTTTTAAAGAAGCAATTTCAATAACATACCTTTCACATTCTTTACTTACCATTTTGAACTATGCCGTTAGATCTTCTTCATTCTTCTTGGATTCTTCAAACTGTGCTTGTAGATCTTCAATTATTTCCTTTGACTTCTTTTCATTTTTCTCATTATGGAGCTTTAATCTTTGATTCTTCTTTTCAAGAGATTTTAACTCTTCTAAGGCACAAATGAGTTCTCCTTCTAGATTCACTTTAGCTTTATCTTATTCTTCTTTTTGATCATATGTACTTTTACTTGTGGAGGCATCTTCATATTTGGCCATGAATAGAATCTCTTCTTCTTCTGAGTCACTAACTCCACTATCTTCAGTTAAGCTAGGATCTTTAGAATACAAACTCTTCTTCTCAAATCTCTTCTTAAATTTGCCTTTGAAATTCTTCTTGTATGTAGACTTTCCTTCTTCATTGTCATCATTGCCCTTATTTGGGCATTTATCTGGAAAATATCCAATCTTTCCATAATTAAAACATTTAAAAGGTAATTTTCCTTTATATTTACCTATGTCTTTTTTCAGCTTGCAAATGAATAGATCTCCATTGTCATCTTCATCATCGCTAGAATTATCACTTGATTCTTGAATTTATCCTTCTCTTTCTTTGATGGCTTGAAATCTGAATCTCTCTTTAAAAATTTATCTTATTTAGTTTGCATCTCATATGTCATAATAATACCATGAATCTTATCCATCTTTAGCTTAGTTAAATTCTTCATCTCTTCAATTGCCAAAATCTTTACATCATATCTCAATGGTGGAGATGTCAAAAAATTTTGAACCACAGTCGATTCTTCTAAATTTTCTCCAAGACCTTGAATCTGATTTACTATTTGATCAACCCGTTAGAGATAACTTACTATATTTTATTCTTCTTCCATCATCAAACTCTCAAACTATCTTCTGAAATTCTAAAGCTTATCTTTTTGAACCTTTCCATCACATTTGTAAATATTCTCAAGTTTTACTCAAGTTTCATGAGCAGATTTATATTGCATAACTTAATAAATTTTTATTCACATAAAATAGCATTTAAAGCTTTAGCATTATTTTCATTTGCCTTCTTTTATGTCAAAGTAGTTACAAGTGTCTTTGGCTCTTCATATTCCTCCACCAATGCTTATCATATGTCAAATCCAAGGACCATCAATAAGTCTTCATCCTTATGCTCCAAAAAACATAATTCATCCCATCAAACAAAAGTGCCTTATTTGTATAAAATCCTTCATATGATCCAACCATCATGCTTTTTTGATCTTATTTCAAGCTATAAAACTTTTTCAAAAGGAACCTGCTCTGATACCAATTGTTAAGCATAAAATATATTGAGAGGGGGGTGAATCAGTGTATTATATATCTTTTATTTAATCTAATTTCTTTTCCTTAACCACTCAATCATACATTCAATATATGCAATAAAACTAAGATAATAATTTGCACCACATAAGAGAGAGAGAGAGAGACTAGATTTTTATGTGGAACTCCAAAGTGAGGAAAACCATGAATAACAATCTCAATTATATGAATAATAACTAACTCAAAATACAAAGTTTTCAAGCACCAAATTTTAGGAGTACCAACCCCTTTGCCGAGCACCAACACAGCAACTATTTGTGAGCACCAACCCATAAGAGCACCAACCCCTTACAAATATTCATGAGCATCAATCCACAGGGGCACCAACCCCTCTTATGTATTAAACACAACTATCTCTCAATATTTCTTACTCAACAAATGATAGAACTCTACAATATCTCTTGCTTTTCTCTCTTTGAAACAAATACAAACCATGCAGTCATTTGCATATTACAAATGGCTTCTCAAGCCTTTATTTATAGCTTTCTAAATGACCTTTGGCCTTCACCCTTTGTGACCCCTCAATCCTCATGGAAAATGGTGCCAAACTTGCATGACCCTTTGTATCATTGCATTTAAAAAGTCATATGGTGACCCTTCATAAGCAAAAGCATCCTTTCCTTTTTTGTCTTTATCTTTGTGACTTTTCATATTCCTCAAAGTGTCCCTTCATGGAAAAATGTGCCATGCCCCTTTTGTCTTTACATGGTGACTCTTGGAATTCTTCAAGATGACTCTTCATGAGAAAATGTGTCCCATTCCTCTTTCATCTTTTACCTCGTGACTCTTTGACTTCTCTATGGGCCCTCTTTTGACTTATATGCAACAAAAAATATATTCATAAATATTAACAAACATTATCCTAGATATGAATATTAAAAATATTATTAAATGCAATGGGTCCTTTATTACTAATAATGCTAGACCTTTGACATCAATGACAATATTTTCAACACACCTTGCATCAACTAGTATGTTCACATCAAGTGAGGTTATTCTAATCTATCAATTTTCACTCATTTCTATATGGTCTCAAGTATGGCTAATATAAAAGATGTAATCACATCAATTGGATCCACATCAACTAGCTTGTTGTGAAAATGTCTTTTCTTTTTCACAACCACTACATCCATCACTTGTTCAATATAGTATGATGTCTGAGTTACCCCTATGGTTTGAGATGGAGTACCACTAATGGAGTTTGTTTAACCACTCAACCAAGCATTCCAGTGGGTCACCCTCAATTTATATACCCCATTTTAGAGTGGGAATGAAGTGATATCAGGAGATTAATTCCCACGTCAACACTTCCCTTGATAATCTATGAGGAGGTGATGAACTCCTGCTCACAAGCCAAAATGCATGAAAATAAAAGATAATTGAAAAGACTTCATGGTTGCATTTGGATCACCCAAGCTATATATATTTGGTAACGACCTTAACAACATTATTTACATGATTTTGGATTAAATCAACTAAGGTAAATAATGAGCACTTTTCATCACTCAAGTTCCCTAAAGGGGACAGGGGGAGAGCATACATGTATCAATCATTTTGCTCAAATAAACAACTTTGAAAGAATAATCATAAAACAAACTACTCTTAAGAGCACGTAACTAAGTGTGATAATTTATTTTATTACACCAAAGTGAGATGTGTTGTAAAATTTTGGCCCCTTTGCATTAATTAAAAAACTTGTAAAAACTCTAAAAGTAACAAAGGCATGAAAAAGAAATAAGTTCATTTTAAACACCAAGGACAAAGTGTGAAATATTTAACCATGTTCAAATGTTATCTTTTTCACCTTAGGACCTACAATTATTAGAGGGTTTTCACCTATTTAGAAGCTCAAAAGTGAATGAGAAAACAACATTTAAAAATTTGCTCTCAGGTTTCTCTATCTTAGAGATCAATGTTGATCCATGCAAGTATCGATGTTAGTCTATAGGAATCAATGTTGATTAACACAGATTGGCATCAATTTCTCAAAAAACATAGAAAAACATGATATAGATTTCACAAAAAGATTTTTAGCAAAATCAAGCCTATAAATTTAATATATCTCTAGATCCTACCAAAAAAATGAATAAATAAATAGCATATAGACCCCAAAAACACAAAATGAAAACTATAAAACTCATGAAAACTCATTAATAACACTTCTAAAATTCTATATTCTTCACATAGTTGTTGACATTCGTTCTATTAGGATTGACGTTAGTCAGAAGGTATCAATGTCAATATCTATGTAAATTATGTCACTGAAAAAAATAGAATATGTGAAAGATGAAGTTAAAACTTGAATTTTGAATATTCTTAAGCAATCATTAGAAAAACTAAAAATTGCATATTAGTGTCCTTTCTTATATGGGATGATTGAGGTCCCATCGGACCTGCCATTAATGTTCATAAGAGTCCAAGAAGGTAGGTTAGTATAGTGTTAGTTTAAGCAATAAAATTCAAATAAAAACACACTAACACTTACACTCCTAGCCTAGATACTAGGAGAGCTTAGTAACAAAATATAATTGAAAGGACAACTAAAACATAAAAGACACAAATCCTTTACCTTCTTTGGTAGCTCCAAATGCTTTTTTGAGTGGCTTACTCAGCTTGTGCATCAAGAAGTCTTTGGAAAATGAAGTTTGTTAGCTCTTTCTTTCCTTGGCACCTTGGCTTGTGATTACTTGGCTTAAGAATTTGGAATTATAAACTTACTTTAAATTCTTGTCTCTCTCTAAATTAGCATTATAAATTTAGATTATGAGAGCTTATAAATGAATGGGCATGACCTTGTATTTATAGCCTTTGGAATTAACTCTCACCTAAGGTGAGTTAGCATTGGGTTAAGGCTTGAAATGAGTTCAAACTAAACTTAAGTGAGTCAAATCTAACTTGATTAGAGCTAATATTTTTTGAGTAATTATGATTTTCAATTACTAGGCATGGATCTCAAAATTAAATATTTTAAGCTATTTTCAAAGAGCTTGACAACTCATAAAGGCAATGATGAAAGGCTAGTATATTTTGAATTTTTAGAATTTCCAGTTTTTAGATATTCATTAATTTAAAATGGATAATTCAAGTAGTCATTTAATCTAGTTTAGCTTTTTAATTGATTTTGATTAGCCTTTTATCTCTTTCAAGATTTTATTTAAGTGTGTAAGTGCCCCACCTAATAGGTCCATAAGACAAATTGATAGTTGTGATGCCACAAGATGATTAGGGATGAATTCATAAGAGGTTATTGTTGCATACCTTATAATATCAAAATTAGGTATGTTTCAACATTATTATAAGCTTTGATGAATGATGCACAAGCAAATTTAGGATGTTTAGTGATTTATAAGCTTAACTTGTAATGGTTGGTAAGAATCAATCTAAAGTTTGGTTAGGAGCTAGTTGTGGCTAGTTTTAGGTGTCTACATATTGAAATACCATTTTGAACCTCTCATGATTCAAAGTGTCTAATGTGATCTCAATAAATTCACACTATGATATATTACTAGTGTTTGAACTAAAATGGTAGTCAAACCTCCATCAGACTATTCAAACATAAACTATGTCTCCCAAAGAGTAAATATTTGAAGATATGAACAAGAAACACATTTAAAATAAGTGAATAATGAATCCATGAAACTAAGGGAGTATCCATAAACACTGAAACACTATAAATCTCTTAAAATTAGTACCATGAAGATAAAACAAATACTTGCTATAGAATTTATTAGAACGACCTGTATACTAAGACATTCTTCCTTCAATTAAAATCACCTCATATAGATGATTTGGATAATTAAAAAATTATTAAATATAGATCCAAGACCTCTAAAAACCATGCTCAAAATCATTTCTCTCCATTGATTTTTGATCTCGAGAAATAGGTGCAAGAATATACCCCTCTCGAATGAATAGGCCATAGTGACTTGTTGTCACTGTTAGCGATTGTTTGTAAATAATAAGACACCAATATGAAAAATAATGCTATTAAATTAAATATTACTTGGAAACATAATAATGGCAAAAGTTTTAGATCCTAACTCTCTCTCTTATTTGTACCATTCAATGCAAAATTGCCTTCTTAAGCTTGTTAAAGTAGTGATGGAGGAGAAAAGTGGTTTGGAGTGTCAGTTCAACTTGAAACCTTATCTAGAGATTTAAAAATATCTAACAGAGCCCAAAGTACACTTATAAACCATTTTAAATTGAAAAGTAATTTTTCAAGGCCATACAAGTGCTTAAAAGTATCTTTTTTCCAAGATTAGGTGTTGAACTATAGGTTCTATTAGAACCTGTCTATTAGTGAACCATATCTAAATTTTTTATGACACCATGAACATTTTTAATCTTCTTGAAACACTCTCTCCTTGATGTGTCATGTCTAACTCTTCTTCATGGGATAAAAGGTGGCCAAATTATGATTTTTTTCATATAGAAGCCAAATAAACATTAGATCATGATAGTATGACATAAAGGACATCCCAATAACCTTTTGATGTGACTTTATATCATACTAGACCTTTGAACATTTACTTAACCATAATACTAGACAAGTGAACATAAGACTAAAACTTGGACAATGCTAGATAAGGACATATATGACCATATGGGACTATTTAGGATCACTAAAGACCATGACAAGAACATGACAAACATTAGACACCTATATAAAATTTTAACCTATAAAGGGTGACCAAATTTTCAATTAAAATTTGGTCAACATTATTAGTGATTCACAAGGATAGTATGCTTATAAGCTCATGGACCAATAGCCTTCTCCTTCCATTGGGATATGGAGTCACTCTTCACTACAATCTAAAACTAATATACCTTTAAAATATTTCAAACTCACACAAAACACACAACAAGTCTGAAACACACACTATGCTTCAAATCATTTTGGGAAAACACACACAAAATACTCAAAAAACACACCTAATCTAATATATACAGACCTTAAAACATGTTTGAAAGGATGAAACCTTTTCTCTTGCTTCAACCAAGATCAAACATAATGTTTCTTAAGTCATATTTATTCTATGAGATTAAGTCACCACATAATGGATGATTTTTTTTAAAAATTACATGTAAAGATGATCAAGAGACTTACCACCAATCACATGACCTCTTCTAGTTACAAGTTGACCACTTAGAACTCCATAGAATGGTCCTCCTAGTTTTCTCTAGTGACCTGTTATCACTCTTAGTAATTGTTCATAAATAATAAGCCACCAATATGCAATGTAATGCCATTTATTTCAATCTTACTTTGACCCCTAATAATGGTCAAAGTTTTAGCTCCTAACTCTCTCTCTCCTAGTCATACCATTCAATGTAAATTTTCCTTCCTAAGCTTGTGAGAGTAGCAATGGAGGAGAAAATTAGTTTGGAGTGTCAGTTCAACTTGAAACTTGATTCATAGCTATAAAATTATTTGAGGGATCCTAAGACACTTCTAAGCCATTTTCAACTTAAAATTGATCTTGCAAGGCCATACAAGTGCTTGAAAAGTGTCCTTTTTCCAAGATTAGGTATTTAACTTCAAGTTCTATCAAACTCTAATTAATATTGGACCATCTTTGAATTTTTTCTAACATTAGGGTCATTTGGAATCTTCTTGAAAGATTCACTCATTGAGGTGTCACATCCAACTCTTATTCATGGGCCAAAAGGTGGCCAAATTGTGATTTTTTGAATATAAAATCCAAATAAAGGTTAGAGCATAATAACATTATATAAATGATATCCTAATAACCTTTTAACATGACTTTAGACCATACTAGACCTTTAACAATGTTTGACCACATACTTGACCATAAGAATAAACAAGTGAACATAAGACCAAAACTTGTATAATGCTAAACAAGGGCATATATGACCATATGGGACTATCTAGGATCAATAAAGAGCATGACAAGGCCATGATAAACATTAGACACCTATATGAAGTTTTAACCTATAGGGGATGACCAAATTTTGAGTAGGGTCAAATTTGGTTAATAGTCAATTATTACCCAAATCAATTATATTTATTGCATATTTCTACCCTAATTTACTATACTCAAACCCTTTAATAACATAGGATTTACATTCCATAAATCCTTTAAAATTTAAATCATTTAGTGAACCTAAATTACTTTAAACATATTACTTAAAACCCTAGTGTACCATTAGGGTATCTCTCTTATTTCCATCATTTTCTTAATTTTTAGTTTGTAGCCTTTCATCATGATTATCATGATGGATACCAATTTTTAATTTTTTGTACAAAGTCTTATGGTTTTTCTTGCATGCCTATTAGCCACCATTTGTATAGTGATGCACATATATGTCACTCCTCTCACGGATCATGTTATAACTCATTGTATTTCATACATTTTCCCACCTTACCTTGAGACCCCCTTCTATGGAGAACATTGTTGCATGGCCAATTTTTATTTACCTCTGGTTACTACTCAATGGTAGAGGACTCAAATGACTCTTTTTATTCCTCCTCTACCTAGACCCATTGACTATCTTTGCTCACATTCTTCCTCTACTACTTGCCCTCAAAAATAGTATACCCTATGGTTTGATTTGTCACTAGATGAAATTGGATGATCCTTAGCCTATACAAGAGTATCATAACCCCATGTTCCCTCCTCATCCCCAACATAATACAATGGGGCCTTTAGATCAGCACAAAACATATGATATTATGGATTGGTTGAGAAATATACTAGATAATAGTTATATATTGTAATTACTTTAAAAGGAAACCATTTTCAAATATATTCTTTCTCAAAAACTCAATCATAAATCTTTGCCTCCTTATACAGACCCAACTTGTTTTGTATATGTCATGAACATTATCAATGACATTGATGATGATTTATCTTTTTCCAATGAGGATTTGCCCTTATATTTAGTTATTAATCATAATCTTCCACTCTTCATCCAAGCATAAATTAAAAACACCACTATTAAATGAGTCCTAATTGATAGTGGCTTAGGACTTAACATATGCAACCTCACATTCTTGTAGACTATTGGGGTTGACATAACATCTATTCAAAATACATATAAGAACATAGAGATTTTAATGACATTCCTCAACAACCATTAGGTATTATTATATTGGGTATCATAATTGAGCCAAAAAACCTATCCACACTCATTTGTATTTCAATTTATACTTGGGAGACCTTAGATATATTCCATGGAGGTTGTATCATCTACCTTGCATAGATGTTTGAAATTTTTACATGATAGATAATTATACACCTACCCAGCTAATAACAACCCATTTAAATATTTCAAAGACATAGAACCTACCATTCTGAGTGCATATTTATATGGGAAACCTCATGTTCTCATATATTCCACACCTCAAAATATTTTTATAGAGCATATGCATACATATGAGGTCAAGGAATCTAGCACCAGTATTCCTACACCTATTCTAGATAGTCTTACAACATAGTTACCTTCACACATGAAGGCAAAGGACACTCATATAGCATAACTATCTAATCACATGGTAGATGATGGGATTCTCATAGGACATTTACCATTAATTGTTAATTTAGAGGAAGTATACATCATAAACTTAGATAAAAATTCCTAAGCCACCACAGAGGATGATCTAACACCCATTGACACTGATGATTATTTATGTGGATTGAGATTCACACCAGTAGGTGATAGAGAGTACATATATAATTATAAGACACTTGTGATTTTGCTTATATAGGCATCACCACCAATTCATAGTTCCATAAATATAATCCTTGAGACACTCACTTTTAGTTAAAGGTAGATTATTCTATACATTCAGTACATATGGTCACATCTATGGATATTGACCTAGTTATTCAAATTTAGGTAGGAAGTACATAGGATAGACCATAGTCGATGTTATAAATGTTATATAATAGATGATTTATGGCATTACCCATAGTTCATCATATAGTTAGAAGATTACCACAACAGCATGATAGACCATTTTGTCATTTTCATAGGAATACTAGACATGATACAAATACATGCTTAGCATTATAACATAAGTTAAACAAACTCAAGACTCAAGGAACTATCCATATTCCACAACCTCTACCTCCACTAATATAGGAACCATGATGGACTTTTCACTGACATAGACATTTAAGAAATTATCCATTGACTATCCATATTTTTTTAGTGACACATACATCCCTCATGTTGTTATAGATGAGTATTTTGATCTTAATACTTGTACCTCATCATTATTATATCACAAAGGAAATTAGGAGAGTGAGATACAACATGTTATACATTATAAATATTCCTTGGGATATATCACACTACCATTTGCATGTGGACCTAAGGTGGTCAACACACTTCTTTTTGTCATGAGCATGGACACTCACATATAGGTTACACTTAATAATACATGGTTACAGGTAATGGATGACATAATTGATCAGATAGATATATCTTTGACATTTATCCAGGAAGGACACATAGTCTGCATTCTACATGATGACATAGATGATAACCATAAGTTTCACATAGATACCCTGTGATCCAATGTGGTTTACTCTAAGACCACACAAGATGCTTATTACATAGTAGAGTAGCATGCCAATTGAATGCATAGACTAGAGTATCTCTAATAATAAGACCATAATTTTATTGACAGCATGATATGATGATCATAATGATGATGATTTACTTGAGTTTGGGAATATTTAGTATCCAACATTGGATGATCTCCCACCAAATCCACCATTTGACTATCCAAAACCTTTAGATGTTCTCTTAGGTCTCTATAGACACTAGTTTACATTTGTACATACTCATATTTACTTATACATTGCTAGCATACAATTTTTTTATCTAGATCCTTATATATAGTTTCATTTTCATTATTACTTATACATAGATTATACTCTGAAAGCACAAAAATAATATAATATGTTTAAAATACAAAATTTTAGATTGTATGCATTTTCATGTTTACATTCCTTCTATTTTATACGTACTACATATGATATCTATCTTATTATAGCTAGTTTTATTATACATACATGCATCAATTATTATTTTTTGAGTCTATAGATTTAGTTCCTCTACATAGATATAGATATGTTATTATCCACCCATTCAGGTCACATACACATATTCATCATTAATACATTCTCCCATTGGGGGCATCACATACATAGATTTTGGTTTTCCATGTTACATATTTATATTCTCTATATCATAGATTTAGTATTATTAATACCTTGATATTGACCATCCTATACTACTCAATTTTTTTTTTTTGAATTCTACTACTATAGACTCAATCTATGTACATCTTTTCTCTTATATAGATTTATACCACATGTTCATGCATACTTTCATTTATATCTTTCCAAGTTTAGATTTGATTTTGTTTCTTTAATTCTATGTCAACTTGAGGTCATTTGAATATGTCATTATCTTATAGTTCTACACCAATTCCTTTCATTGTGTGTATGCTTTGGACATGTTCCCATGTCCTTATGTGTGCTTTCTTGATTGTGTAAGTAGACATTTGAACATGTCCTTATATGTGGATCTAATCCAACCTTGCTTGTTTTTTACATATGTGTAAATTGAAACATGTTCTTATATGTATTACTTTCTTAGACTTAGTGACGTGTGCCCATGTCCTTTATATTGTGGCCCTTTGGCCTACTTTATGTGACTCATGTGTTTGTATGTATGCTTTCATGTATGCATCATGGCCATGGTACTTGTCTCTTGCTTGTTTATTAACTCAGTATTTCATAGGTATAAAAACTCCCCTCAAAAGAGGGTGCATTCACATGGGTTTGTCATAGAGAATAGGCCATATAAGTGTACTTAGATTATAGTTTTCAACACATAGACATAGAATTACAGAGCTCAAAATCAAGAAAACATAGTGGAAAATAGTCAGATAGAGGTCATAGTTAGTTTGGTATAAAAATAGCACAAAGGACACTAGTATGGTGTGTTATTGTCAAAGGGACTATGCTACTATCTAATAGCCCTAAAAATAGGAAAATCTAGATTTGACAGAAGAACATAGTAGTTACAATCCATATTTTCACCATTTCAGTCATAGATTGTTAGATTTGATCAATTTTACACATAATCATACCAAGTTTACTCAAATTGGATCCATCATGCATGACATGATCACTTCCATTTTAGTTTTAGATATACACAGATAGTTATTACTATAACTCAGTCTAGAATCCATATGCATAGATATTAGAATTGGGGGCATGTATGCAGCTCATTATTTACACATGATCAATTTTACACCAACTCATCCTAAATGGAATGATAAATCTATGTCATTCTCCACATTATATACTTCATACACCATTTGCACTAGGTTTAACACTAGAATGATGTCTTATTTTATCTATAGTGGTTGTCATTTCTACATAGTCCTTAGACTACATTCTTGAGTACCTAAGAGACCCCTTAGTAATTTTACATTTTGGAGCTTCTAAGTGGCCCTAGATCCATTATACATAGTTATAGTTACACCATATAATTTTAGTAATATATTCATCTACTACACATGGGTAGTCAATATTAGAGTCATAGCCTACTTTAGTACTTGAGCCACCTACATAGGAGGGTTATACAGACCATTAATCTAATCTAAGTTATTCATAGTGTATAATCCACTGAGCAAGGGTGGTAAATGATGGATTCAAAACTAAATTGAGTTCTTGCTCCACCCACACATGAGGATTGAGCAAGCCATCATCTCAGTCTAAGTTATTCACTATTTGATCACCATCTACATGCCCACACATAAAATGTCACTAGTTTTTTGCATTGGTTCACATAACCAATGAGGTGTATTCATTCATTTCCTCTCTCTTATCTATATACTTAGTATTTTCTTTGCTTTTGATATCTCTTAATTAAGGATTCATTCATCCATGTTTAATTTTTAGGATACGTAATAAAGCATGATTTACAAACCTAAACCTAGATTCATGGGTTTTACCTCATAGGTAAGTCTAGGTGCACTTATTTTTACTTTAACTGAGTCATTTCACTTTTTTCAATTTTTAAAATAAATTGGAGGCAAATGTAGTCATATAAAATGTCACTTGAGTGTAATGAGTGTCATTTGAGACCACCCATCCCTAGATTAGCCCTAGAGCTATCTTAGGGCCTCTTGCAACCCTTATCCATCTTTTGTGTAGGTATTACACATCCTTAGACATATCAAAATTAGTCTTAGACCTTCCCCTAGGGATTTAGGCCCCTAGTGCCCCAAGTTTTGCCACCTAGACACTAGTGCACCCCTTTGGACACTAGCACAATGTGAGAGTTACTAAGGGACCATGTTAGTGTCCCTTATCTAATTTTAACCCCAATAAATATATTTTCAATTCTTAAGATACCTAGGGTTGTCTTATACCTTTTAGTTCTTTACTCACTAGATGGAAATCATATGGAAATTAGATGTAACTATAAACAAACAAACTCAAAACAAGTTTTGCAAAATCAAGGTCATTGATCCCTATTCTAACCTACTTCTACATACAGCCATCTTAAGCTCAAATTACATAGATTTATAGTAGTAAGCCTCACTCAAATAATTCAATGTGACATTCATAATAACATCAATTGTAATTGCACCAACACTTATATTGGGATAACTACATCAAGATTGATCCCCTCTCAAGGTATTGGTATGTAGACAACTCTCAACATAGTAGGGTGTTGAGGACATCCAACCTACCCAACTAACATCACACTTTTGTTAAGTGTGCCACTCTTATACCCTAACAACATGAAGATCTAGGGTTTTCATACAAAATCAATCTAAAATAGGTCATAGACAGTGAAGTAAGTTTCAAATTTATAGGAATAGACCTATTAGAATTAAACATAGCTACTCCTGAAAGTTCACATCCATCCCTACATAATGACATTAGTGCATAATAAAAGATACTAGAATAATGCACTATTATTGAGGAAACGGTGTTATTGTCTAAAAGTAATTGTGATACATGGATCCTATTTATGAGACCTTAATCAACTTTTGTGCCAATTTTTAGCTTCTAGATCATTTATCTCAATCAATTTTTAGCTAATTACTTATTTGCGTCATTCATTATTATTTTTAAAATATCATATTAGGTCAATTCTTACATAAATCAGTAGTTGTATTTATTGAATATTTCTACACTAATTTATTGTACTCAGAACCTTTAACAACCTAAGATTTACATTCCATAAATCCCATAAAATTTAAATCATAATTCAATAAAAGTGAGGGAATCTTGCTCATACATGGCCATACAATCTATTCTACTACATATTTCACATTGACACATGCCGTGGATTATTTATATATGTATCCTTTATTCTTCATTTGACACCTTATTCATCACTTGTTTATGTTATTTTTAATTACAAAATTCTAAAAATACAATAAAAATAAAATATATTTAAAAGTACAAAAACATTCAAAAATTTTGAAAAATATAAAATTAAGAATTGAACATGATTCGATATTTAGTTACATCATTGTCATTTTTCATCTATCTCATTCTTATTAGATTACATATATTTTTTCTACCACACGTGCATTTCACTAGTATTCATGAGTGTTAAGCAGGATGTATAGACTTCTACATCAATTAAGGTGTTGAAATTACCTCTACCTAGTAGCCTTACTAAATTAGGGGCATCTTATCCACATATTATAGTATGTGTAGGTGTTATCATTCCATCACTCCTATACTATTAAGCTATATTCTATTACAAATTTATTTATAACATCTTTATCTTACATTGTGTACATAGTTATGTTATTTTCTAGGATATGATCCCATTACATAAACATGGTTTAGTTTGAATTTATAATTTTATGTTCCATTGATGTTATTAATTTTATATAATAGATTATATCTTGCTTACATGTTGTGTATGACACTTATCCATTACATGAAAACTTGTTTGAACATATACATGACATCTTGTTTGGTATGTGAGACATTTGAACAAGTATATTTGCTTTTGGCCCTTATCCCTATGTAGTATGTGATATTAAAATATTTCACTTATTTTTGACATCATTAATCTCCATTTCATGTGGCTCTTGATCTTGTACATGTAAATTTATACAATGTGACATTTGAACATATCCTTTGTATGCAACCCTAGGCCTTATTATATGTCATTGTGTTTGTTGTGGCATGTTCATACATGAGCATCATTAAGAACTATGTAAAGTTTACCTTATTTGGATTTGATAGATCAATTTTAGCTTTATAGGTCTTAGGTAAGTGTAAAGAGTCTTATTCTATCACGTTTGAGGTGTTATAATAGTTAGAGTTTCAATTATCTATCTTTCTAGCATAGTTTTGAATTTTCCCACCAAAATGAGAATTCAAATATTTGAATTGGTTGTAAGGGTTTTCAAGGGTTTTGGTGAATTGTGAAGGTCCTAATCCATTTTTAAAGGATATTTAGGGTCTATTTATATTAATTAATTATATTTTTATCATCATTTGAATGTAAATCTATCCTAAAGCCTATTTAGAAGCATCCATTGTAGAAGAAGACTAAACAAAACATGTTTTTAGGATAAGTTTAAGGTTGTTGATAGATATTTGGTGTAAGTGTATAGAAGAAGACAATTTTAGACACTTATTTATAAGTTATAAGGCTCTAATCAGTAAAGGAGGAGTAAATAAACATAATAATAATAATGGAGGATGAGTGAGGGTAGTAGGTATTTAGGTTTGGAGTAAGTATGCTACAAGTTTATAGAGTTGTATGTTTTAGATGACATTTGAATAAAGAATAATTTTCTATGATATTTGAATTCCTTTTTCAACCTTGGGGACGTATAATTAAGTGGTTTTGATTATTCTTTGCTCTCTTTCTTAGTGTACGTATGATTATTATGACCTACAGGGTCTAATAAAATAGCCTCCTAGTTAAACACAATCATAAAAAAGATGTCCTTATTTAAGTGTTAGAGTTGATTGATGAAAATAAGATAATTAATAATTATTGATTAATGAGATAATAATCTTCTCTAATATTAAAAAGTTATAAATAGGTCACAATAATTAAACTTGCATTAATTTTGAGCTTTCTATTATGTGACAATCTGTTAAGAGGCTTTAACAGTCATGGAATGTCTTTATTACTCATTTTTTATATGTAATTGGAAATGCGTCATGTCTATAAATCAATCCTAGCGTGAAGAACATAGAGCATACCTACACTTTAGATTGGAGATGCACTTGTTAAGTGGGAAAATGACCAATATGGGGATCTATTAGACTCAATTAGGGGATTACTTATCACAACATATCATGCTAAAAAGTGTTTAAAATCCTACAGGCTAACACAATCACACAACAACCCTAATGGATTCCTAAGGTTTAAAGCATTCACTCTATTCCAATAACAAGAAAGAAAAATATAATCTAGTGTACACCAAAGCTTGTGGCACAAAGTGGGGGTTAGAAACAATAAAAATAAATAAACTAAACATGTATTAGAAGACATATACTCACATCAATGTATATGAAATATTAATACATTGGATAAGAATACAAATGCATTATCTATCTACTTTTACAAAGGATAAATAAAGTCAGGAATACTTACCTTTGAATACAAACCCACCAAGCCTCAATCTCTCCCTTGGAAAAGGTGCTTTACAAGAGATTATTGTGGTATATAAGGATAACCAAGATAAATCAGCTCTAGGATACACAACCTATCTAAGCATATAAAAGACTTATTCACAAGACAAGATCTATATCTCCAAAGAAAGTATGTAACCCTAATCTTTATTCCTCAAGTAGAATGGTCAATAAGTAGATTTTTTTTCTCACTTCTTTGCTAATAATTATTCTATTATGAAATGATTGGAAATGAACTTGTATATATAAGTGGATCTTGCCCTAAATCCTTCCAAAAATGTTGGTTGTATAGGGTCGACCCTGTCGACCAATGTGCTTTTGGGGATAATTCACTAAGTCTAAGCTAGGTCAACCAAAAGGCTAACAAGCTAATAAAGAAAAAAATACCCTTAAACTATACTGGGTCGACTTAGTCAACTTAGTACATTTGACTATCCAAAAGGGTATTAAGGTAAGAAAAGGAGGGTAAAAAGAAGAAAATGATTGGAATGGGTAGAACTGATAAGAATAAGCTTAGGGTAAATGGTTTTAGGATACAAGTGTATAGATGGCAAGTGTCAAAAGGAATAATATTCTTATGAGGCACCGATGGTCTTCCCATCCCTTTTCCCATTTACCCCTTAAGACATGCACTCATAAATATTAAGACTCGATAAGTTCTTACAAGATATAAAGTGTCAATAATCAATAAAAGTTTGAAAGTATTATGTGTATACATATGTCCAACTCGAAGCTCATCACATGTTACTTTTACAAGGTCGACCCAGTCGACCCAATGTGTTTTTGGGGACAATTCTCTAGGTCTAACCTAGGTCAACCAAAAGGCTAAAAATCTAAAAAAGATAAATATACCCCTAAACTATATTGGGTCGACCTAGTTGACCTAGTACATCTGACTATCCAAAAGGGTATTATGATAAGAAAAGGAGGGTAGAAAGAATAAAATGACTGGAATGGGTAGAACTGATAAGAATAAGCTTAGGGTAAATGGTTTTAGGATACAAGTGTATAGATGGTGAGTGTCAAAAGGAATAATAATCTTATGAAGCACCAATGGTCTACCCATCCCTTTTCCCATGCACCCCTTAAGACATGCATTCAGAAATATTGAGACTCAACAAGTTCCTAAAAGATACAAAGTGTTAATAATCAATAAAAGTTTGAAAGTATTATGTGTATACATATGTCCAACTTGAATATCATCACATGTCATGTAAGTGAAAAATGAGATGGTTGCTTCGAGAAAAGAACATGATAACACACAACATTGATGGTAAGTAAAGTGTAGTAAGCCAAAAATAAGATAAATGAAAGGATTAAATTGAAAAACACATACTTTTAACTTACCTTAGTGTCGTAGACAAATAAGTAGACTACAAGAAAGTGTGAAGTCATCCAATGTAAAAAACACTAGGCAAACATATAGAAGTTAGTGCAAAAAATAGCTAAAAATAGAAATTTTTAGAAAATAGGCATACAGTGGTTAGTAGAGACAGAGATTTTAAAAATTGGGATTGATAAGGAAAGTTTTAGAATATTTAAGGCAAATAAATGACAAAAATATGATAAATGATAATAAATAAATGATAAATGATTGGAAAACACAGTAAATCATGTTGGAAAGCATGTTAAAAGAGAAATGACAAAAAAAATGTAGAACATACTAAATCACATTGGGAATCATGTAAAACAAGAATGACAAATAAAATATCAATGCAATAAAAACTTGAACAAAGATATGTAAGCAAGTGACAAGTAAGCTCATGTAAGATATGCATGTCAAATCGAACATAAATAAAAATATGAAGGAATGTTGAATGAAATGTAAGTCAAGATGTAAGACAAATAAGAAAAAGGCATACATAAAGATAAACATGTAAGAATGGCAAATGGGTGCAGACTCAGTTGTCCACAGTAGAAGGGTGGTAAAATAATGACAAATGAAAGAAAATAATGATCCGTAGTTACTCAAAAATGTTTTGTTCTAAGAATAGATAAATCTGAAACAAAGTAATGCTAGCATGTTTTTAAGATGTGAAGAAAAAATAATTATAGAATAGGGAAAATAGATTTGGAATCATAATTTACCTATCAAGGGTAGAAATGAAATGGGTGGAGGGGAGAATTAAGGAAAAACCAAGGTAGATAAACTCTTTATCAAAGTCAAGACACTCAAATTAAGTTTGTCAAAACAAGAGGAGTTGCAACCTTAAGGACTATGAAGAACTTATCTTAGCCACACAAGTCTTAGGCCAATAAATGGAGTATATAGATCATCCCATGAAGGCTATATGCATGAAAATTAAAATGGACATACCTTCCCACAATGTGTTTCCTATTCTTTAGGACCGCTTATAAAGTCATCAATATACTATGAAGATTGGGTACTTGCATAATAAATTAGGTATCACCATAGAGTTTGTTGAATTTCCTTATTCTAATCTACTAGCCTACTACACCCCAAATGACCTCGGCTCTATGTGAGGCCAACTATGGAGTTTGAGCTTCAATTAGATAAGAGATGTGCTTTTAACCATGTCTTTTGGTGTGAATTTGACTTTTGATATTTTGTATGTTTCCATTTAGATATCATTGCCTTTTGTTTCAAATAATATGGATTTTAACCTTTTTTATTTTGGATGGATTTTTTTATTCCTCCTCCATGCAAATCTGGAAACCCAAACATGGGTACTAAAGATGACTTTCATTTGAATAATTGGGACAAGGTTGCTAAGAGAGATAACTTCAAAGAGCATGGGGTCTAAGAGTCTCATAAATCTAGGTAAAATAATAGTGTTATCTTGAATTTGACCTTGTTTTATCCAATGTGGAGTGAAATAAAGGAGAAATCAAGAGGAGTGACACATGGAATAATTTAAATTACTTTAAATTGGAAAATAAATGTGACAAAAGGCAAAAAAGGGATACAATGACAATAAAGTGTGATTCATTATCATAATAATGAGGGAAATGGAGGAAAACATGCTAACATAGTTGTGCAAATTTCATCTATCAAAAGAAGCAAAAGCTAAAGTTGAGAACAAAGATCAAAATCATTTTCTAGAAAATGAATGAAAAGGTGGTAGTTTTAAGAGGAGGTTTGGGTCCTATCCATGGTCTTATACTAAAAATCATAAAAGATAAACCTATGAGGGTGCCAAAAAGAAACATGTGAAACATAAAGGAGAAAAATAAGGGAAAAGGATGGTAATTTTTTGAGTGTCTAGTCCTATCCATGGTCTTACGAAGCAACTCACAAAAGGAAAACCCATGAGGGTGTCAAAATAGAAATGTCAAAAGAGAAATAAGACTATGCTACATCAAGAGGTAAATGTGAAAGAGAGAGGAAAAAATGATCATAAAGCTACTAAGGCAAAGAATAATATAAAAAGACAAAAATGAAATAAATGTATGAGAATAAAAATGAAATTAAATGCTAAATATGATGTGAAAAAAAACCAAAGAATGTAAAGGAAAACAATGATGCTAGTAAAATGAAAGTAAAGGAAAGAAAGTGCATAAAAATAAAGAAACATGAGACCAAAAGAACAAGTAAGACCTATGATAGCATTTGTATAAAATATGAGCATGTGAAATACAAGCCTATAAGTCTCAGAAGGTTTTTTTAAGTTGAATTTGGTTGGTATTATGCATTTTATAATAAGAATGGGAATTTAAAAATACCCCAAAGTGTAATTGGATGTAGGGATGGGTATTTAAAGATTCCCTAAATTTTGAAAGGATGTGTGGATGGGCATCACAAGATGCCCCAACATGTGAGGTGGAGTGAAGTAACATTGAACCATTAAAATGATTTGCATTGGGTTGGTAGGTGCATTTGGAGAAAGGTAAATGTGTTGGTTTGTTATATTTTAAGGAGATTGAATTTGACATATGATGGGTAGGAGAGGTATGAGGAGATAAAGGAGGACCATGGATGATATGCCTTGGAGTAGGCTTTTGAACTAGGTACTCTTTTGGTTCATGTGGCCGAATAGGTTGAGGTTCATTAGATGCCAAAATATGTTTAAATTTTTTCATGTTAGTTATCCTTTCCCTATTGGTATAGGAAAAAGGATCAACTATGGTGTGAACAAAATTAATAGATAAGGTACAGGTATGTGACAATTATTTTTGATCATTAGTTAGTTGATTTTGATGTAATTGTGGTTCTTGAGATTGAATTTGATAAGCTTGGAGATAGTCTTGATAACATTATTTTGTTAGAGTATCAAGCTTGAAATGTGGACCAAACAAGGAAGAAAGATAAAATCAGTGAAGATAATGATAAGATTCATGAAAATGGCCTATAGTAGCATGTCACCAACAAAATTTATCAATATTATACCATTTTGGAGGAGGTTTGGAAGGATCAAAATTCATGGGTTTATAAGGTGGTAATTTATTCTTAAGTTATTCTAAACTAAAGGGAGGGTGTGTTGAATTAAAATTGGTTGGATTAGATGTTCCATTTTGAGGTTAGGGAGGCTTAGATGAATCAATGTTATGATAACATGATTTAAAATGTGCTTTATTAGTTGTTTGAGGTGTTTCAAATTGAGTAATAAGAAAGTATTGCCTTTTTGCTTGGTCTAAGGATTCTTCTAAAGTTTTAGGTGAAAACATTTGAACTTTGTATTGAAGGGGAGATTTATGAGTAGTGACAAATAGTTTTAAAAGAGTATCATCATTCATGTCATGGTCCAACTTATAAGCAAGATAATTATATTGTTTGATGAAAGTATGAGTAGATTTATTATGAAGTTGCTTGGCATTGATTAAATGGCTAAGGTAATTTTTTTAGGAAGGTCATCATGTTGGAATTCCTTCACTAGAGCATTGACTAAATCCTCTAATTGTGACATGAAATGTCTAAAAATTTGGTTATACCATACAATTGCATCACCAACAAAGATTTTTGCTAAGAGCTTGGTGGTAGAAAAGGTGTTAGTTTGGATCCATTTCTTATAGAGATTACCAACATACTTAAGAAAGATAGTAGGGTCTTTAGTCCCATTATATGTGATAGTTGGAGAAATGCTTCCAATATGTATGGATGCAATTAATGGGATAAAGGTTCATTTTGAAGATGTTGAAGCATTTTTTTATTCTTTGGAGGTTGAGGGATGATATTACCATTATCATCTCTAAGAGAAGGAGGGACAAAATTTTGATTTGGTTAACACATGATGACTTGAGGTGGTCGTTGACTAATCATGTTTCATAAATATTATTGCATGTTCATCACTTGAGATTGATTGGTTATTTTCATGATGTTTATTTGGTGTATGACTTGTGTAATAAGTTGAGGTGTGTCAATTTGTGCATTAGTATTTGAAGTTGGGGTATTAGTTTTTTTAGGAAAAGAATTATTATTGTTGGTGGGAGGAGGATTCTTTATAGGTAGAGGATTCCCAACATTAGTGTTAGTTGCCTTAGGTATGGTAGAAGAATAAGGAAGCTTGGTAAAGCCACCATTATTATGAGGAGTGTAAATATTATTATCATCAAGGTTTTTGAATAATTGGGAACCATATAGATTATCAATATGAGTGGTTTCAACCATGTTACTTTGAGAATTAATAAGACTTGGTGATCTTGTTATGGGTGTAATAAGAGGATTATGAACATTGGTTGTAAGGGTATGAGTATTGATAGGAGAGGGATTAGTCGGTATAAGATTCCCAAAATTGGTATTGGGAAGAGGATTAGGATGAATGACCTCAACTATATTACATTATGTAGTGATTGGTTTTAAGAGAAGAGGAAGGAATAAATTGGATAGTTTCATTAGAAGTAATAAAATAAGTGAGGTTATTATCTAAATCCTTGATTATGCAATGTTATAGACTAAGGGAAGGCTAAAAAGATGTCATCATGATGAAACACTATCAAATAACCACATAAGGAGAACAAAAAGTGATAGAAAATAGTACAAGGTTGACTGGGTCAATCATGTAAAACAAATAGGGGTTGAAAAGGGTCGATAAATAGTACAAGGTTGTCTAGGTCAATCTTATACAATAAATAGAGACTAAAAAATATTATAAATAGTATAGGGTCAACTAGGTCAATCCTATATAGTGGACAGAGGATGAAAAAGGTATGTAGACATTACAAGGTCGATTGGGTCAATCCTATATAGTGAATAGAGGTTAAAAATAGGTAGATTCCTTATTTTGCCTATATCTTTATTTCTACTCATCTATTTTGTAAACCATAAAATGAATTGGATTCATGATGATGTAAAGAAGATGATAAAGTTGATATCAAGTTATGAATTGAAACAATATAATTTTTTCAATTAATGTAAATAATCAAGTACAAAAAGGAAGCAAATAGTCAATTGGATTAATGCTGGCCAATCTAAATGAAGCACACAAAACAAAACCTTGTACTAACATTGGTTAATGCAAGATTTTATGCATACAATTGACCAAAGAAAAAGCAATCAACTTGAAAATTAAAGAGATAAATAATTAGTCAACTTGAATGTTTATTAGATCATTAAGATATGATTTTTAATGTGATTAGAAGTTGGCTATAAGCAAGGTACTAGATAACAATCTAAGGATGGTTTCAGGTAGTTTGGGTTGAAAGGGACTATAGTGGAAATGATATAGGCTTGGTATTGGGGCCCACCCCCTCACTTCTCACACCACAATGATATGGGTGTTAGGTGCTTATCTAAAATATACCATTAACTATGCTTTATACTTAACTAAAGCATGAAGTCAGCTTCTCTCTTGGTGATGAAATCCAAGTAGGTTGGCTTAGGGTAGATAGAATTTTAAAGTGCTTGTTTATGTTTTTATGATTTGGTTGTGTGTGCATAAAATAAAAATATTGAAACTAAGTGATTAATTAAAAATACACTAATTAAATTATGTGAGTTATTATAAACATGCAAACAACAAGAAAAGAAATGTGTGAGCTAATTACTAGCAAATATGAGGTTAATTCTAGCTTGAAACAAGGTATAGTGTTGACACTATATGTACAAAATATAGAATAGGGTCAATAGGGTCAAACCTATACTATAAAATCAAGGTTTGAAAATGAACTGGGTCAGTAGGGTTGATCCAGTTATTTCATATAGCAATAGAACACAGAACTGGGTTGGTAGGATTGATCCAGTTAACTGTGCAAGGGCAATTTTAAAGACTATAAACTATGAAATAAAATACAAAAAATAAAGAAATAGAGAATTATAAAGGAAACCTTAGTGGATCAGAGATGTAATGAATGAATATTATTGATGAAGAACCTTGAAGTATGCTTCAAAAACCTATAAATTGGGTTGATAGGATCGATCAAACTATGAAGGAACCAACTATAGAGTCCTAAAACTATAAGGGGTCAACTGGGTTTGCTTAGTAGGTTAAATTGGATGTCTAAAAGGCTAGAAACTTGTACTAGGTCAACTAGGTTGATCCAATTATTTATTCCTAAAAACTTGCATACAGAGAAAAATAGTTAGGTTGACAGAATTGATCTAGTATGTCAAAAATATATAATAAAAATAATGATCAAAAGAAATGAAAAATAAAGTGAAATAAATCCTATGAGGGTTATTTTCATGTCAGGTTTACCAAGATGTATGTAATCAAAAATACATCATGTCTATAAATCAATCCTAACTCAGAGAAGATAGAGCATACCTACACTTTCGATTGGAGATACACTTTTTAAGTGGAAGCATGACCAATATGGGGATCTACTAGACTAGATTAGGGGATCACTTTTCAAAACATATCATGCTAGGTAGGGTTCTAAAGCCTACAATCTAACACAATCACACAATAACCCTAATGGAGTCCTAAGGTTTAAAGCATTCACTCTATTATAATAACAAAAAATTAAAATCTAATATAGTTCACACCAAAGCTTGGGGCACAAAGTGGGATTATAAAAAATAAAACAACTAAACTAAACATGTATTAGAAGACATATACTCATGGTAATGTATACAGAATCATAATACATGGGATAATAATATAAATGCATTATCTATCTACTCTTACAAAGGAAAAATAAAGTTAGGAATACTTACCTTTGAAGATGAACCCATTGAGCATCAATATCTCCCTTGGACAAGGTGATTTGTAAGAGATTGTTGTGGTATGTAAGGATAATCAAGATAAATTATCTCTAGGCTACATAATCTATCTAAGCATCTAAAACACTTCTCCACAAGACAAGACCTGTATCTCCAAAGAAAGTATGTAACATGTTGATGCCTTAAAATTGCGCTTGATTTTAATCAACAACAATGGGAAGTTTCAAGCTATGGGATGATGCGGCTTGAAACAACCTCCAAATTTTAGAGAAGCTAGTCTCTTCTTTTGTATTGGGTATTGGTGAAAAGGGATAAGAGATTAAACAGAAACACAAATGCAAGAATTGAAACTTAACTATGGTGATGCACCTGAGTGTAATCCTAATCCTAACCTGAGCATAGAGAAACTATTATATGATTCAATTACATTTAAGAGCAAACAGGTGCATGATCAATGTAAATGATTTGAATAACAGAAATAGAGGCTCACAATAGGGGAGTCTTTTGCTGAGATATAGGAATTGTCAACAAAGGCATATTATTCAATCTTCTTAATAGAACCCTTCAATCACATAAGAGGCACAAAAGTCATGCACAGTTATGTCGAACTTCAGATTCTAGAAAATGAGACAAAAGTAAATAACATTTCCAATCACAACACTAGCAAATCTACAGCATAGACTACTGTGCAAATGACACAAGTAACACCAACAAAGGCATCGAGCTTAAATTTCCTTAATTCATTCGGCCACATAAAGGGCATAGAAACATGCACAATTATATCAACTTTTACAAATTCAAGAAATCAAGACAAGAGCAAATGATATTACTGGTCAAAATTATAAGAAGTCTAAACTATTAGAAATCTTCCCCCCCTCTTTTTTAGATTTTACAATCCTTCTTATATAGCCTTAGGTGTCTCCTTTGATTACTCCCCTTTCCTGCATGATCTTCTCTGTCCCTTGCTCATAGGGGACAAATAGATGGTGCCTTCAATGCTGTGGGGGGCTTCAAAAATCTACCAGATGAATTGTTCCATCTACTTGAATTAATTCCAACCAATGTTCCCTCCATTTCACTTTGCGGCAATAGATACGCGAAACACTTCATTATGTTTGAAATGGGAGAGGACACTTAGTCAATTTTCTAAAAATCCTCCAGGCATCAGAAAATGACACTTGGTGCTCTCCACCAAGTTTATCGAAGACACATGGCCCTCTCCCTTTCCTTGGCTATGTTGTAGTTTTATTCGGGACTATAACGGACTCTTACAGATGGTGACACTTGGCAGCTTCCATGGACTTTGAAGTAACTCCTGAGGCCCACCATAATATTTATTCAATGATGACACTCGAAGATGATCTCTTAGGCGATGATGCATGGAGGCTTTTGTGGCTTCTAGGAAGATACGTGACATCTTCTGCTTCTTTTAGGTTTATGTGGCATCCTCCACTTTCTCTAGGGATGGAGTAGAGAGGGACCTCAGATGGTGACACATGGCAATCTCCACTGCACTTCAATACTTAGCAAAATGAAATGATGCCCTTTGGATGAAAGTGTTGGACCAAAGTCCCATGGATGATGACATGTGGTGGCTTGTGCTACTTCTTCAAAAAGGAAGTTTAGGGCCTTTGCAACTGCCACCCAGCACTTTTTGCTCTCTCTACTACTTAGCTTGTTGAAAGTCTTTGAATGAAAAGTGGATGCTGAAATGGGACTCAGATGCTGACTTGTGGTGCATTTTGCTTACCGACTATAAGGTACATGGCATGTTTCACAGTTCTCTCAAAAGTTACAAAAGGTGTTCAGGGAACTCTGGCTACCCAGCTTCATTTCTCAAAGATTGACACTTGGCAACCTCCACTCAAATCACAACTTAGGCCAAGAATGAAATGAAAGGAAACAAAAGGGGAAAAGGACCCGCACTCAGAGGGTGACACTTGGTAGCTTCTACTACACTTTGATACTTAGGCAAAATGAACTAGCCCTCTGCTTCAAAATTTTGCTGCCTTGCCTGAGGTGTGCAGGAACCAAAATTATGGTGCTCAACTAAGAGTTTGAATGCATCATAGAGTAAAATTTACTCTACAGTTATTGGTGACCATCAAGACTTTTTAGCCTGCTCAAATAGAAAACTCCACCTCCCGCTATATCAAAATTGTGAAAATTATAGCTTCAAAAAGGGTCGTCGACCATTGTTTAAAACACTTATTCAAAAGCAAAGTAGGAAAACAATGAAAAAACAATGTGAAGAAGGGAAACTATTTAACTATAATACATGAGAGACTCAAGTCAATTGAAATATTTTAAATATATTTTGTTTACAAGAATTTCTTTAGGTTCTCCTTCCATCGACTCTAGCTCAAAAGAATTCTCTTGCTTGCATGCATGAATTCTATATGGACCAGTCCATAGTGCTTCAAATTTGGTATGCTAACCTATCTTAGCATCCCTTGTGTCCCATTTCAAGACAATTGAGCCCACTTCAAAATTAGGATTTGAAGTCCTTTTATCAAAATAATTTTTAACCATTCCCTGGTGCTTGATTAATGAATCATGGGCTATGTCCCTCTTTTCCTAAACTTCCAAAAGTTTTGCAAGTCTGACTTGCATGGGGCCATTTTCTTCAATCTCAATTTGTTTGATTAGCTAGAGAGTAGGGATTTCCAAGCTTAGGGGAATCACGGTAGACTTTCCATACACTAATTCATATGGAGATGTTTTGATCACCTACTTAGGCATGATTCTATCAGCTCATAGTGTTAGATTAAGCACTTTGTGCCACTCTTTGTGGTGATCAACCCCTATCCTTTTGATGAGTCTTATTAGGTTCTTGTTGGTTGATTCTACCAAACAATTACCTTAAGGATAATAGTTAGATGAAGTTTTAAGCACTTTGTGGTGATCAGCCCCTATCCTTTTGATGAGTCTTATTAGGTTCTTGTTGGTTGATTCTACCAAACTATTACCTTGAGGATAATAGTTAGATGAAGTTTTCAGATATATTCCATGTCTCAAGGCAAAGTCAGATACTTTAGACCCCAAGAATGCTTTAGAATTATCTAAAATGATGGTACGAGGCACCCCAAAGTGAGTAGTGATATCCCCTACAAAATCTAGGATCATATTCTCTGTTGCTTCTTTAAGTGGGACTGCTTCGGTCCATCTGGTGAAATAGTCTATGGTAGTTAATATCTATTTGTGACCCATGCTGGACACTAGATTTATCATCCCAATGAATTCAAGACCCCATTGAGCAAATGGCTCATCCACAACTATAGGACTCAGTGGCATGGCTACGTTCCTCCACATCCCCACATAATACTGGCAGGATTGACATTTTCTAACCAGTTGATAACAATCTACAAATAGAGAAGGCCAAAAATATCCTGCCTCACTTATCTTTATGGCTATGGTCTTTGTAAAACAATGTCCTCCTAATGTTCCATAATGCATTTCATGTAGTATCCTTTTGGCTTCAGCCTATTCTACACATCTTAACAATTTCCCATCAAAATTTCTTCTGAAAAGGACTTGTTCAATTAAGACAAAATGAACTCCCTATATCCTGTAATACCTCCTATTGTTTTGAGGGAGTTCTCTCAGATAAACCCCATTTTTCATAAATTGAATCCTGTTTGTGACCCAGGATTCCTAATCAATCTCTTGTAACTTTAGCACCATCCCTGGCTCTCCTTTTCAATCTATTCCTTCAAGTAACATCTTTTCTAGCTCTTGAGTTATATATTGGCATAGTCCCCTGCCGCTGACCAGCTTGGTGGGTCTGACCTCTACATCATATTCAAGGATCTTAGTGATCTAATTAGCTCTTTTCTCAGTAATCTCCCCTTCCATGATGTATTCCCTGACACTTGGGTGAGCTACAAGTATCAAAATTTTGTTCCTAGATATCAGATGCCTGAATTTCTTGAGGTATTTCACCATGGCATAGGCTTGTCTTTCCTTAAAATTGTACCTGGTCTCATAATCTCTAAGAGTTATTGAGAAAAAGGCTATTGGGTACTCCCCCTCTAGCCTATTATTCTTTTAAGTTAGGACAGCAGTAATACTTGATTCCCCTCCATAGACATACATCACGAAGGGCTTGGAAAAATCTAGATTCTTGAGCACTGGGGCTACTAAGATGGCCTTCTTGACCCCCTCAAAATCTTGCCTTCCTTTCATAGACCACTTGAAGGCTAGGTCCATTTTAAGCAAGAGTGTCATTGGTCTGACCAAGCCTACAAAATTAGATATGAATTTACTGACGAAATTGATTTTCCCTAAAAAGGATTGGACTACCTTTTTGTTTGCTGAAAGGGGTAAGTCCATTATAGCTATGATCCTCTCATGATCTATAGAAACTCCTTCCTTAGATACTATGTGCCCCAATAGTTTACCCTAAGGTATAGCAAAAATACATTTCTTGGGATTCAATGATATCCCAAAATCCTGACATTTCTCGAAGACTAATTCCAAATGATCAAAATGATCATCAGCATTTTTTGAGAAAATAGTGAGATCATCCATATAAACCAGGATGACCTTGTTTATTTGCTCACCAAAGGCTATATCCATAGCTTTTTGAAAGGTGGCTCCTACATTTGATAAGTTGAGCATCATCTTTGCATAGGCAAATGTCCCCCATTTGGTAGTGAAATTAGTCTTATACTGGTCTTCCTCAGCGAGCCAGATCTAATTATACCCAGAAAAACCATCAAATAAAGAAAACCTCTCTAATCCAGCCATAGTTTATAGAATTTATTCCATGGAGGGCAAGGGATAGTGGTCTTTTAGAGATGCTCTATTTAGATCCCTAAAATCTACACATAGTCTCACGTCTCCATTTTTTTTCCTAATTGGGACCAGGTTTGATACCCAAGTTGAGTGTTTAATTGGGAATATTATCTTTGAATCTAAAAGCTTCTACAACTCATATACCATTAGAGGCTTAATCCTTGGATTTATTGGCCTCTATTTCTACCTGATGGGTTTGGATCCTTTAGTCAACTCTATTGTATGCTAGATAATGTCTATGTTGTATCCATGAAGGTCGTCATAGCTCCAAGCTATGACTCTGTCATATCTCTGACACAATTCAATCAATTTTTCCTTTTCCTTTTGAGTTGTGGAATTCCCAACCTTTAGTTTCTTCTCAACACTCACCTCTACCTCAAAATAGTCTACCTCATCTACCTAGAACCTTTTCTTTCCCAGTCTTACATTTTCTAGTTCAAATAAATTTTCTAAGGTGATCAATCCTTTAGGGAGCTTATTAGTCCTTAATTGAATAACCTGATCACCATATGCCTCTTCAATTTTAGTTTGCAACTAATCTACAAACTCATCTGATTGTTGTAAGAAAGAGACTACTTGAGCATCATTTTCAAACACTTGCCAACTTTCATCATTATGTGGGATGGTTGGCCTCACTATAACTTTCACTGACTCATTGTTAACCAATAGGCCAGTCGCTGGGTTAAACTGTGAGCCAATTTGAGCCATCCTATTAGCCTCAGTGTTTTGACTTCTAGGAATGATTTCAATATTGAAGGCATCGAAATCCTCTATCAAATCCCAAATCCTATGCCTGTAGGACCTCATTCTCACATTCCTGGCCACTACCTTTTCCCATATTTGCTTCACCACTAATTCTAAATCTCCTCTTACTCTTAGGTTTTTTATCCCCTTTTTCTTGGCTAATAGGAGCCCATGTACTAGAGATTCATATTTTTCATCATTATTAGTGCAAGCAAATTGAAATTGGATAGCCCTTAAAATTTTATCACCATTTGGAGCAGTAAGACGGATTCCTACTCCAGCACCATGTTTACTTCTGGCCCCATTAAAATTCAAAGTCCAGACCTCCAAATCTTGAGTAATAGGTGCCTCTTCACTTATAACATTTGGGATCACTTGATCCTCATCAAAAATTACATACGTGCCCAAGCCAGTAGAATCATAGTTCCCATACGGGCCACTATGCATCATAGCCAACCACTAACTATTTTCTTCTTCTTGATCATGCTCAGTCTAGTCACCCAGTTCTTCAAAAAAATTTCTTTATTATTTATTTATCATGGCATGATCTTCTTCTAATCTTGTTGTTAGCTCATTGGTGATGTGGTCTTTGGACAGTGGTTCAAATAGAATCTTCATTTTTGAACCATATCTGGTTCACAGGATGAGGTGAGACCAGTTAAGAGACATGTATCCTCATATTTTTGTTGTAAAGTCTCTAGATAAACATAAACCAAAGATAGGAGGGATATCTATGAAAACTATATCCTAGTTGACAATTACGTTGGGACATGTGTATAACTGCAAGGGAAGTTATTTTATTTTCCCTATGGTTTGCACTATTTTGCCATCTAGCTGCATAACTCCTTTTACGAGGGGTTCATAATTTATTTTCAAGGCATCAGCTATTTGTTTAGGCATCATAGTTGTGCTAGCTCCTGAATCTATTAATGCATTATGTAGAATTTTTTTTCCAACTATCAGAGTCAAATAGAAAGGCTCTGGATTGGATTTACTTACTTGTGTTGCATTGTTCACAAATGTTGTTGTCATTGGAGGAACTGAGTCTTTGAGCTTTTCCTTTCCAACAAGTCCTCCCTTGGTAACAGTACCTTTGAGTACTATTTGCCCTTGTAGAGCTTCTTGCAATAATGTCTTTTTCTTAGGGATAGCCAAGATATCTCATTTAGATACTTGTGATGGAGTCCTCTTTAAATGGTCCACTACATTGACTAGCACCAAAGACTAAGTTTTTTGGAAATACGGATACCTTGTCTTTTCTTGAATCTGGATAGGAATCCCTTGATCTTGTACCAGTTGAGGTACTTCTTGTCTAATAGTGAAATTATTTTTAACCTGAGATGAAGTATTATTCTTGACTTGACCACTTGCAATCTTGAGCTACTCCACCATTCTCCTCTTTGACCTAGTATAGTAGTCGGATTGCACTACTGTCCTTTGGGAGGTGGATGCTTCATTTAAAAAGATAGTTTCTTCATCCTCAACCCATGAGAACAAAGCATGTTTCAAGGCTATTTCTTCCTCTTATTGTAAGGACACTCCTTGCATCTGAGCCACTAGAACCAAATTCTACATGCTGAGAGATTGGTATGCTTGATTGCTATTGGTACTAGCAAACCGGCCATACATTCTCCTCTGCTCAGCTACCCTTTGTTATAGGTTGCCCCTAGGACAATCTCTGGGTGTGTGAGCATCATTATAAGGAAAACACCAAGCATTATTATCATCCACATATTTATTCTGACCTAGAACCATTTCCCTATTTGAGTTGGGGGGAATGGTCTATGAGGGTGTGGGAATAGCAACTAATTGATTTGTTATTTGATTGTTGGTTTGCCTTGGAGGGCCTTGATACTAGTTTGGTTGGGATGAAAACCTATTCCCTTGATAGCCTTGATAAGGAGGCTTAGGGAAAGTGTTTTGTTGCCTCTTCATATTAATCAGCTCATTGGAGAATGTCCTTAGCATACTTTTGATATCATCCATCTTGGATGACTAAGCAGGGATCAGCTGCTTCACAGATGATGAGGGGTAAGTATACATAGACACAGGGGGGATGACAACTTTTGGAACCTCTTGAGGTAAAGGCAAGGAGATTTTTGGGAACATAGGCATGGGAGGCCTTGGAGGTAGCTTTCTGGCATCAATTAAATGATTTTCAGCTCTGACCGCAAGGTCATAGGCTGCCGACAAAGTGTGTCCTCCCAGTGACTGAATCATGATAGATATATATGAATTAAAGCCTTGAGATAGAATACTATGGCCATACCAGGTGGTGGTTTAGCCACAACAGGGATTCTATCCCAAGTTTTTTGGACTCTGGTATTGAATTCAGTCATGTCCTCTTAAACAGTGATCAATTGCTGTAATAGGGAAGACTTATCACCCTTCTCTGCAAATCTTTCACAAAATAGATCTCTAAGCTAGTCCCATGTAGAAATGGTGTTTGGGGTCAAAGACTGATACCATTCTACTGCCTTTCCTTTGAATGAGGCTGCTAACAATCTTAAGGCCACATTTTGCTCCATGACACCATATATGGCATAGACATTTGATACATCTTGAAGATGCTCCACAGGTGTCTTTGATTCTTGCCCACTGAATTTGGGTAGAGCTTTTAGAGCATTTCTTGGAATAGGATCCCAAATAGCTGGTGGTGTTGGGAGGATTAAGGAGCTACTAGTGTTCAAGCTAGCATAATTTCTTGGAAGGACGTTGGCTCCCATGTTCAGTACTGGTAGAAACTAGTTAGCTCTTCTTCTAGGACTAACTACCGAGGTGGCAAAAGAATACCTAGACTTGTAACAGATTGCAATTTGGTGACTGGTCCATAGCTCTGACTCCTCATAGCTCTCTGGTTCATGCGGTCTTGATAGAAACTTCAAGATTGGTCCCATTGGGTGTGCTAGAAACTGTTGATGCCTTAAAATTGTGCTTGATTTCAATCAACAACAATGGGAAATTTTAATCTGTGGGATGATGCAGCTTGAAACAACCTCCATATTTTAGAGAAGCTGGTCTCTTCTTTTGTATCAGGTATTGGAGAAAAGGGATAGGAGATTAAATAGAAATGCAAATGTAGGAATTGAAACCTAACTATGGTGATGTGCCTGAGTGTAATCCTAATCCTAACCTGAGCACATAGAAACTATTATATGATTCAATTACATTTAAGAGCAGGTAGGTGCATGATCAATGTAAATGATTTGAATAACAGAAATAGAGGCTCACAATAGGGGAGTCTTTTGCTGAGATATAGGAATTGTCAACAAAGGCATAGTGTTCAATCTTCTTAATAGAACCCTTCAATCACATAAGAGGTGCAAAAGTCACGCACAGTTATGTATAACTTCATATTCTAGAAAATGAGACAAAAGCAAATAACATTTCCAATCACAACACTAGCAAATCTACAGCATAGACTACTATGTAAATGACATAGGTAGCACCAACAAAGGCATGGAGCTTAAATTTCCTTAATTCATTCAGCCACATAAAGGGCACAAAAACATGCATGATTATATCAACTTTTATAACTTCAAGAAATCAAGACAAGAGAAAATGATATTACTAGTCAAAATTACAAGAAGTCTAAACTATCAGAAATCTTCCCTCCCTCTTTTTTAGATTTTACAATCCTTCTTATATAGCCTTAGGTGTCTCCTTTGATTACTCCCCTTTCCCACATGATATTCTCTATCCCTTGCTCATATGGGACAAATAGACGGTGCCTTCAATGCTGTGGGGGGCTCCAAAAATCTACCAGATGAACTATTCCATCTACTTGAATTAATTCCAGCTGATTTTCCCTCCATTTCACTTTGTGGCAATAGATACATAAAACACTCTGTTATATTTGAAATGGGAGAGGAGACTTAGTCAATTTTCTAAAAATCCTCCAAGCATCAAAAAATGACACTTGTCACTCTCCACTGATTTTATCAAAGACACGTGGCCCTCTCCCTTTCCTTGGTTGTGTTGTAGTTTTATTTGGGACTCATAACAGACTCTTACAGATGGTGACACCTGGTAGCTTCCATGGACCATGAAATAACTCCTAGGGCCCACCACAATATTTATTTAGTGATGACACTCGAAGATGATCTCTCAAGCGATGACGCATGGAGGCTTCTGCGGCTTCTAGGAAGATACATGGCATCTTTCGCTTCTCCTTCTAGGTTTATGTGGCATCTTCCACTTTCTCTGGGGATGGAGTAGAGAGGGACCTCAGACGATGACACATGGCAGTCTCCACTACACTTCGATACTTAGGAAAATGAAATGACGCCCTTTGGATGAAAGCATTGGACCAAAGTCCCACAGATGATGACACGTGGTGGCTTCTGTTACTTCTTCAAAAAGGAAGTTCAGGGCCTTCACAACTGCCACCTGGCACTTTCTGCTCTCTCTACTGCTTAGCTTGTTGAAAGTCTTTGAATGAAAAGTGGATGCTGATATGGGACTGAGAAGCTAACATGTGGTGCATTTCGCTTAACTACTACTAGGTACGTGGCACATTCTGCGGTTCTCCCAAAAGTTACAAAAGGTGTTCAGGGAACTCTGGTTGCCCAGCTTCATTTCTTAGAGATTGACACTTGGCAACCTCCACTTGAATCACAACTTAGGCCAAGAATGAAATGAAAGGAAACAAAACGGAAAAAGGACCCACACTCAAAGGGTGACACTTGGTAGCTTTCGCTGCACTTTGATACTTAGGCAAAATGAACTAGCCCTCTGCTTCAAAATTCTGCTACCTTGCCTGAGGTGCATAGGAACCAAAATTATGGTGCTTGACCGAGAGTTTGAATGCATCGTAGAGTAAAATTTACTCTACATAACCCTAAATTTATTCCTTAAGTAGAATGGTTAATAAGCAGATGTTCACTCACACTTATTTATTAATAATTCTTCTCTTATAAAATGGTGGGAAATGAACTTGTATATATAGGTATATCTTGCCTTAAATCCTTCCAAAAACATTGGTTGTACAAGATCAACCCAATCGACCCAGTGTGTTTTTGGGGATAATTCACTAGATCTAAGCTAGGTCAGTTGAAAGGATAACAAGATAAGAAATTTAAAAATACCCTTAAACTATCCTAGGTCGACCTAGTACAATTAAATATCCAAAAGAGTGTTAAGGCAAGAAATAGAGGATGGAAAGAGTAAAATGACTAGAATGGGTAGAATTAAAAATAATAAGCTTACGGTAAATGGTTTTAAGAGACAAGTGTGTAGATGGAAAGTGGAAAAAGGAAAAACAATGTTATGAAGCACTGATGGTCTACCCACCCCTTTCCTAGTGCACCCCTTAAGGCATGCACTCAAAGAGATTGAAACTTGATAGGTTCTTGCAAGATATAAAGTGTCAGTAATCAATAAAAGTTTGAAAATATTATGTGTATACACTCTTAAGAATGTTCAAGGCATAAAAATAATTATAAAAGTTATATAGTCATATGGATAATATCCAACAAGCTTAAGGAGTGTATAAGAGGTCACTAAAATGAATTTTCCTTTATTTATAAGCCCTTGAGTCTATGTATTATCTTAAACCTTTAAACTAGGGTTTAAGAAATAAGAATTGCCATGTCTTTCAATTAGACCCATGAAAATTTATAAAACATTATAGATTGTAATAAGAGATGTTGAAAGTGGTTACATAATAATAGGACCTGTATGGAAGGGGATATAGTTATTGAGTTTTTCTAGACCTAAGTGTAGGCCTAAAACAAGGCTAAATAGTGATGTTTTCAAATTTATGTGAGAACCCAAGTTAAAAAGAGTGTATAATGGGTTGTTTGTTATATGTAACCTTTGAATTACTATGTGAACTCATTTGAATGATTATTTTAATTTGATTTTGATTTATAACCTCTTGATAACAAAATAGACCTACAAAAAGGCCTAAAGAATGTGTTTTTATGTGGTTCTTGACAGGATCAATATAATAAGAGTGGGTTACAAGTAATTGAGAGGGAATGTATATAGATATTAATTATATCAATAAGAATCACTAAAAGACACTATAATTTTAATTATATTTTTTTCACTCTCAGTTAATACATAGTCTATATACCCTAATCAAAGTGGTTTCAAGATTCAAGTCCAACCACACTAAAATATATTCAAGGAAATCCAGTCTACACATCTGTATAGATAGTCTAAACCACTATTTATTATGTTATATAAAGAATCTATTAGGAACCTGTGCCCTACCCTTCTCTTTTCATTATTAGTTTATTAGTCACAATAGATGCATATGCTTTGTAATTCATGCCTTTAGCATATTTGAATTATCCCACATGCATGGGAAGTATTAGTTGATAGAATATAATTAGTATTTAAGTAGAATATTTGAATTATCCCACATGCATGGGAAGTAGTAGTTTTTAGAATAGAATTAGTATTTCATTAAATATTGAGGCCTAATGAAGGCATTCGTGAATATTATTGTATTGAGCTTGTTGAAAGGAGGTTACCCCCTCAAAGTGGCTTGTGATCAATATAAAATATTTGAATTATTGTGAGTTGATTGTTTAAGTTTATTTTATTATTCTAATATTTTTTATAGTTAGTAAATCTATACATAAGTTTCTTCACATCTAGTATCGGAGCACTTTCCTCAGCCTGCAGCTAGATTTTGGAGATTGTTTTTTTTTTAGCAATGGCTTTTTAGGAGCTGTGTAATTTAAGAAACTATTTTTCATTGTCTTTATTTTTACATATTAATTTAGAGGTTAGGATAAGGGTAAATACCCCTTCATATAACTATGTGATGTGCTTGGGAATATAACCTTAAAATGCATTATGAAGAGTACCATAGGAACCTTGAAGTAGCTAGCCCTTTGAGAGGACCTACCAGTGAAAAGGATAATGGCCCCACTTTGACTGACTATTTTACAATCGTGAGGTAAACCAAGAGCTATCATTTAGGTGTAAATCTATGGCCAAAAATTTTTGGAGAGTGGTACTCATTCAAATAGCATTGGTGACTAGAGAGATTTCTTAAAACCCTTATATAGTTGAACAAACTTGGGGCCCATACCCAACATATCAATTTTTGAATATTATTAGTAGAAGAAACTATGATTGAGTATAGTGGTAACTACCAACTTGTTGACAAAATTATAACAAGAGAAACCAAAAAAAAAATTGTTTCAAATTATCAGTATAAGATAGTTGAGCATAGTGGTAACTATAAATCTAATGACATACTTTTGACAAGAGCAACCAAGAAAAACCAGTTTCAAGAAAAAAAACATTTTTTGCCATATCTCTCCATCTTTATCTCTGTTGATCCTCAAACTTTACCAGGACACCTTAAATTTCATTCTACACCTTTTCTTCCTTGAGATGCCATCTCCCAATTCCACTTCCATTAGCCACAAATCTCATTTTTATTTTTTTTCGGGTTTTACCATAACTTCTTCATTTCTTATCCTCTTGCTTGAAAAAATTTCCATAGTGTTCTTTTACCTTTTTGGCTCCTTTGTCCCTCTAAGACAAATTTTCCAATTTTTCCATTTCAATTCCAAAATTTCCCTTACCCTCGTCAATCAAACCCAAACACTACAAAAAAAATTGTAAATGTACCTTTTGTTAGGAATAAATTGGAAATTGATGTAAAAAAATTTCATAGAATTGCAAAAATAATAGATATAAAAAGAGATGCATAAAGAACAAAAATAAAAATGCACAACAAGAAGACCAGATTTAACGTGGTTCACCCAATGTGGACTACATCCACCAAGAAACACTTGCTTAGATTTTATTACAAGTCAAAAGAGTACAATCCACTCTCAGATCTATCTTCTCATAATTATAATGCACAAATATTGTTTAGAGCTAAGCTCTACAAACTCTCTTAAATTTTCACCTAAATTCACACAATCTATTCTTCTTTCTCAAACCCTTATTCTCATCGATGTATTACCTATTTAATATCCATCTATACATAATACATCAACATAATAGTTTTAAAAAACAATTGGTACCAAAACCATTAGCAAAGTCAACCCATAAAGAGTGTATAGTATCGTCTAAATGTACAATATTTGAAATACATTGTAATTTAGAAATAGGCTTAATAACATAACACCTTTACCCCTTCCACTTTGGTCCAAATTTAAAATTTTCCTTACTGATTGTGTTTTAAAACTTGTTTTTTCTATCCCTTGTTATAAAAAAACAAACAAAAAAACACACTAGTTATGGCAGTCACCCATACAAGCACAAAAATCATGGAGGAAGAACTCCCCACATTAAAAACCTACGTCACTGAGTTAATAGAAAAGATGCATGGACTGAATCAGTAGAATACCCTTCTACTCAACAAGTTGAAAAAGGAGTCTTATTTAGGGAATAGTTTTTCTTCTCACCACACATCAAGTGGGCCTAAGCTGGACTTTCCATGGTTCAATGGTACAAATCCTACTAGATGGATATATCGAGCTAAATAATTATTCAACCTTCACAATACTTATTCTATCAACAAAGTCCAATTGTTTCTTTTCACTTGGAATAAGAAGCACTTCAATGGTACCATGGGTATCTCAAGTCAAAAATGAATTTGATTTAAAAACCTTTGCATCCTTACTTCTGGTGATCTCAAAACCAGATTTACCCCTATACATAAATCACACAATTTTTGAAAATAGATACTAAAAATCTCAACTCTTTAATAAAAATAGAATTGGATGTGAAATATTCTAGAAATGAATGAAAATAATTAAAAACTTTGTAAACTCATTTCCTACATTAAAACCCCTAATTTTTGTCATTTATAACTTTCCCATAATTAATGTAGTGTCTTATTAATTCTTTTCCAAAACTAAATTAATAACTAAAACACATAATATTAAAAGGAAAATTGACACCAAAACTTGATGATAGAGCTCACCCATTTTAGGGTTACGTCTTCTATTTTGTAATCATGAACTAATCCATTAAAAAGAATGAAAATATTAAAAATTTATAACTTACATCTAATAGATATGATAAACTATAAATAGTATTGAACCTAACTTTGAAGAAACTAAAATTGGACAGTAATAACATCTATCAAAATTTGTAGTACCTATTCATCTTCTCCATGCATTCGAGCAATTTTATCCATTAGAGTATATGCAAACTCTAATACATGGGCATAATAATCTCAAATAGTGTTCTCTACCTTTTGTTAGACTTGCAACTCCTTAAATAAACCCTATAATGATAAATGCAATTAGCTCCATGGCTAAAGGCCTTGCAAAATAGGAGCATCCTCCTATATGATTTGAGATCTGTGTAACATTCAAATACATTATTAAATGATATATATACTAGTCCATCTTGTTTGGTCTAATGGCAAGACTTAACTTTTTACAAGAGAAAGATCATGGTTCAAAACACATCCTGACCCCTTTTTCTCTTCACGTCTTAGATCTATGTAATCCCATCTCAAGTCTATTGATAACATAGATGAAGGCTTCACACAATAGATGGATATCCCACCTGGCTTGGTTCTACATATGTAATAATATAATCATATGCCATAGCCAACAAGCCTTATAAAAATCAATGCCTCACCTCTCAGATGTAGGATCATGTCTTTTCTATTCTAAAACTGTGCAAAATAACCTAGACAAATATGTCATCTCCCATAGGCTTTACACAATAGCCGTAATATCCACCACAACCTCAAGTCTTTCAAAATTGATGCATAAGCATCAAAATGGCTCGGCTCTCTAAATTGAACTCGACCCGATTCTTGACTATGTCATTTTAATATATAGTCACATATATCTATCTTCCAAATCCCAAGGCCATACCAATGGAAGCACCCATCTCTCACTTGGGTCTCTGTATTCAAGACTATGTATTTGTAATTATATAGTCTTCTACTCAACCTAGATCATGCTCCAACAACAAGATTCACATATTTTACTAACCAGACTATGACATCCATATCTGGTGAACTTATCCATTCATCTTCTAATGGTGAGTTCCCTTGAAAACATATCACCTACATCCATGGCTAAAAGGCCTTTCAATGTAGATGCCTCTCTTTTTTAGGCTCAGGTTTGTCTACCCAAATATGAAGTCATACTTCCATATTGTAAATTTCAATGGCTTAGCCTAACAACTAGGCCTTAGCTTTTTCTAAAATGAGGTCACTAGTTTGATCCCTAAATCTTAGTGATATTTCCTTGTAGGAAAATAATCCCACATCCACTAGTAAGATAGATATAAAAGGCTTCAAATAACCTTGCACATAGCTTGTACTTCATGGCTTCAGCCACATCTTCTATTATTTTGCATGGTAGAATATTTAAGCTAATTATGAGTTTGATCATGAGCTATGTGGATGAACTTGGTTAGACTTGACTCAAGCTATCACTCAAGCTTGGTTTCAAGGTGGATCTTGAGCTTGGCACATTGAGTTGGTACTCAAGTTTCATTCTTCAAACTTCATCATGATGGGTTGGTTGTTGAACTGGCTATATCTTAAACTCAGATAGATCCTGCATGAATTAGAAAATATGTGGAATGATTTAATAATCTAGGATTATTAATCCCACATGCAATGTGTAATTAACATAGAGGCATATAAATGAAAAATGTTACAATGGTAACTTGAGGAAATGGAGGCAAAGGCACCCTTCCATAAAAAGAGTGTGTCAACCCTAGCTAAAGGCCTCCAGCTAGCAAATAGTGGGGCCCATTTATCCACGCATGAGAGTTGAAGATCAAAGGTGAAAACAAACACCTTTTCACCACTGCACTACTACATGTCACTTGTCAATTGGTCCACTTGGAAACAATACACACATCCATGTCATTATTTGATGGTTAACCATTTTTTAATCCAAATTTTGACTAGCTATATTTGGAGCATACAATGTCCATCTAATGCATTCTAATAGCCATTGGAAATCTCTCAGAATGTTCTTCAGCATTGTATTAGTTTTTAAAACATATGAAGGATGAAAAATCATCTATATCAAACCTCCCCACAAAGAGGCTTTTGGTCATTAAAAATTGTAATAATTCATTGAATCTACTAAATGGCTCTCTACATCACATTAAAGTACAAGAACCAAATTATAGCATAGTGAAGGTGTTATGAAGTTAATCTATGCAAATAAATTCCATTTGAAAAACATTAAGTTTACTTCAGCAAAATAAGACAACATCAAAACTTCCCTACAATAAGTCAACTATCCAACTAAAACTATAACCTGATTATGGAGAGTAAAACAAACTCTTTACCCATTCTACCAACATGGCTTGTTTCTCAAAATAGTCATAACATCTGGTGGATTCTATTAAACCCTATATTTCATAAAATCTAAGGTGTTCTTCTTGTTATCAACATCACACAAGGGAAAACAAAATGTGTTACATACTTCATAGGACTTACAAACAACTATAACATATGTATACTTTCATTTCCAAATGTTATACATCTATGGGTCTTTAAAAGTACATCTACATGACATACATGACAAACATACATGTGTGTACAAAAAAAAATTAATACAAACATTTCCCAAGATATAGTGGGACTTAAAACTATATGTCAAGTACAAAAACATGCAATGAATTTGTCTATCCTAAGGTTATAACTTCATAATTCATAAATAAGAGCCTCTTTACAAACTCACAAACTCTGTAAGTATCTATAATACATATCATAAATTTGAGGAGAAAACTAAGAATGTTAAACCTGTCTCAAAGTTTCCTCGTTGTTGACTACTCCTTGATTCATACTTGCAAAACTCATCTAGAGTTTTTTTCCCAAAAAATTTATCACAGTGGAAAATTGAAATAGGAGATAGCAAATATTCTTCCACAACACTAGGATTATCAAAATTCCTTCCTAAATGCAATAGTTAAGAATTTCCCTAAAATAGTGTTTTGAAGTGAATAAAAGCATACTAATTAATATCATAGTCATGCTTATCCAAAACTATTCAAATAAACTAATTAATCAATAAGGGTTGTTCCCTCTTCATGGTTTCCACAACTGAATAGGAGGTGGTTTCATCTTATTTAAAACTCTATCTTCTAAGAGTTAGATGATCCATTTTATATTTTCAAAAGGCTTTCAAAACAATTCCAAAAAAAGATATATTTTACTTTCAAGGTAACCCTACATAAAATATTCAAAACAAAATTATGCATACATAGTTATGTTGAAAATAATTTATACCTCTAAAGAAACTATGAAGTGCACCTACTGAGTATTGGTTGACATATTTTTGGTGTTTAAAAATCTCCCTGTTTCCTTCTTGCAACTCTTCACAAAGTTGTGAGACAAATAAACTTATGAACCAATTAACAACTCAGTCCATAAAGTGAAAAAACTTGTTCAATTTCTTGAACAATACCCTATTTACCATTTCCATTTCTTACCATGGAACTAGTCTTTTTTACTTGTTCTTATAGGCTTCCAAATTATGATTAGTTATCCAAAAATAAAGGATACACAACTAGTTATCAAAGACAAAAATTATTGTGTCAATACCAATATGAAATTAGATCACTGTCATACCTTAATCTATCCTCTATGTAAGAATGGTAATAGGACTACAACTGATTCCTCTTGGATGTGCATCACTAAAAATGCCTTGCATTTTATCTAAATGCATCCCAAAATAGAAAGGTTAGTCCTCTCTCAACACCATCTCACACCTTCAAGTGATAATCTAATGTATTCTTCATCTATTTTCATTATGTAGGGCTAGTAGTTTCATAACCTTAGTTGTTAGAAGCTTGTCTTCTTCTAGTGAACTAGAATGTCTTAAAATTTTCCTTTCCACTAGTCATCCTACATAATCAAATCAATAGAAGAACAATACCAAGAATCTGATATCTAAGAACTCTAAATGAAATGTATCAACTGAAGAAAGTATTTTATCAACCTACTCTAATACCAAAATTGATCTAAAAATAAGATTTACCCCAATAGATAAATCACATAGTGTGTGAAAATACATATTGAAAATCTCAATTCTTTAATTAAAATAGAATTGGATGAAAACTATTCTAGGAATGAATGAAATTAATCGTAAACTTCGTAAACTCATTTCTCACATTAAAACTCATGATTTATGTCATTTATAACTTTCCCATAATTAATGTAGTGTCTTATTAATTCTTTTCCAAAAATAAATTAATAATTGAAACATAAAATACTGAAAGGAAAATTGACACCAAAACTTGATAATAGAGTTCACCCATTTTAGGGTTGTCTCTGGGTTCGTAATCACAAACTAATCCATTAAAAAGGATGAAAATATGAAAAATTTACAACTCACATCTAATGGATATGATAACCTATAAATAGTGATAAAAATAACTTTAAAGACTCTGAAACTGGTCAACAATAACATCTATCAAAATTTGTAGCACTTGTTCATCTTCTCCATGCATTTCAAAAATTTTCTCCATTAGAGTATATGCAAACTCTAATACATGGGCATAATAATCTCAAAGAGTGTTCTCTACCTTTCGTCAAACCTAAAACTCCTTAAATAAACCTTGTAATGACAAATATAATTAGTTCTATGGCCAAAGGCCCTACAAAATAAGAGCATCCACCTATATCATTCAGGCTCTGTGTAACATTCAAATAGATTATTACATAGTATATATACTAGTCCATCTTGTTTGGTATAATGGCAAGACTTAACTTTTTGAAAGAGAAAGATCATGGTTCAAAATAAATCCTAACCCCTTATTTTCTTCATATCTTAGGTCTATGTAATCCCATTTTGGGTCTATTGACAACATTCATCTGTAGCCCAAAGGCTTCACACAATAGACAGATATCCCACCTAGCTTGATTCTACATATGTAAGAATATAATCATATGCCATGGCCAATAGGTCTTACACAAATTGATGTCTCACCTCTTAGATGCAGGATCATGTCTTTTCCTTTCCATAACTATGCAAAATAACTGAGACAAATATGTCATCTCCCATAGCCTTTACACAATATCCGTACTATCCACTATAGCCTTGGGTCTTTCAAAATTGATGCATAAGCACCAAAATCTCTTGGCTCTCCAAATCTAACTCAACCCTTTTTATCATTCCCAACTATGTCATTTTAATATATAGCCATGCATATCCATCTTCCATATCCCAAGCCTATACCAATGAAAGTACCCATCTTTCACTCTCAAGTCTCCATATTTAGGACTGCATATTTGTAATTATACAGTCTTCTACTTGACCCAGCACATGCTCCAATAGTGAGCTTCTCCTATTTTTCCAAACAGACTATGTCATCCATATCTAGTGAGCTTCTCTATGCATCTTTTAATGGTGAGATCCCTTACAAACATATCACCTGTCATACATGGCCAAAATTACTTTCAATGTATATGCCTCTCTTTTTTAGGCTCGAGTCCATCTACCCAAATACAAAGTCACACATCCATATTATAAATGTCATTGACTTGGCATAATGGCTAGGCCTTAATTTTTCTAAAATGAGGTCACCGATTCAATCCCCAAATATTGGTGGTATTTCCTTATAGGGAATTTAATCCCACATTCATCGGTAAGATATATGTAAAAGGCTTCAAATAACCTTGCACACATTTTGTACTTTATGGCTTTAACCATGTCTCCTACCATTTTGCATGGTAGAATCTTTGAGCTAATTGTGAGTTCAATCACGAGATATGTGGATGGACTCAGTTGGATTTGACTTGAGCTAGCACTCAAGCTCAATTTTGAGGTGGATCTTGACCTTGACATGTTGAGTTGGTACTCGAGCTACATTCTTCAAACTTAGTCATGATGGGTTGGTTATTGATTTGGCCATATCTCAAACTTGGATAGAGCATCCATGACTTAGAAAATACATGGAATGATTTAATAATTCAGGATTATTAATTCCCCATGCAATGTGTAATTAACATAGAGGTATATAAAACTAAAAACAATACAATGGTAACTTAAATAAATGGAGGCAAAGGCACCCCTCCATAAAAAAAGTGTGTTGACCCTGGTTAAAGGCCCCCAACCAGAAAATAGTTGGTTCATTTATCTACACATAAGTCTCAAATATTAGAGGCAAAAATAAGCACCTTTTTACCACTAAACTAGCTCGTGTCACTTGCCAATTGGTCCACTTAGAAACCATACATGTGTCCACATCATTGTTTGATAGTTGACCATTTTTTTATCCAAAATTTGACTAGCTGTATCTAGACCATATGATGTTCATTTAACACATTCCAATAGGCATTGGAAATCTCTTGGAATGTTCTTCAACATTATACTAGTTTTAGGAACATATGAAGGATGAAAAATCCTCTAGATCATCTAGGTAGGTTTGGTCCTTTGAAATTCAAGGACTTTATAAGAGCTCTCACTAAACTCTACCAGATAGGTACCATTCATGATTATCAGATTGAATTTGAGAAACTAGCTAATCACATTAAAGGGTTATCAAATGACTTCTTCAAGAGTTGGTTTTTTAGTGGCCTCAAAGAGTTAATTTATTTAGAGGTGAAAATATTTAAACCCACTAACATGATGGTTGCCTTTTGTCTAGATAAGTTAGTATTTGATAAAATCTCAGTGCAACATTAATTTCCCACTTTTTCACCCATAAATAACACAACAAACTAGTGTCTAACCACAACCACATCGGTCAAGCACCTTACTGAGGTAGAGATGTGGGATTGTAAGGAGAAAATATTATGCTATAATTTTGATGACAAATGGGTAAAGGGTCATAATTGCATCACACAAAATATTTAATTTTTATATGTGGAATCACTACCAGAGTAGGACATCAAGCCTGATGTCTAATAATTATAGGATGCTCAAGTAGAATAAAGCCCCTCTGATGACTCCCTAGCTCAAGAAACCCAAACTGAGAGCTCTCTCCCTGCCCTCATAGGTGTGACCACCCATCAAACCATGAAGGTCAAGGGGATATTTTAAAAAGATTCCTCTCACAATCCTCATTGAATCTGGAAACATGCATAATTTCATTGATCCCCATATTAATAAGCATGAAGACTTCTTTATACACCTTTATTTTAGCTTTAACGTCATGATTGTAAATGGGGGAACATATCCCTATAAATAGAAGTGTCAAAATGCATGTATCATAATAGGCAATTACACTCTTCACTCAGATATGTTTGCCCTAACTTTAGGGTAATGTGATGTGGTCCTAAAGGTGAAATGGATCTACACATTGGGACCTATTATATGGGACTTCTCTAAGATTTAGATGCAATTCATTGATAGTGTCTAGAATCACACCTTAAAAGGGTTATTGGTTGAATCTGCTAACATCATTAGTTCCCATCACATGGAAAAGCTTATGAAGAAAGGATCACATGGGGTCATTACCCAATTGCACTCCATCCAACTGTAAGTCCCTACTTCTACTAACTACCCTATTGATTTATAATACATACTTGACAAATATGTAACCATTTTTATACATCCAATGGGTTTTCCCCCTTCACATCCTAAAGATCATCATATCTTGCTCCTTTTATGAAGCATCCCACCCAACATCTGGCCATACTGTTATGCGCATCTACAAAAAAATAAGATTGAATAGCTAGTATGGGAACTCCTCAAGTCTAGAGTTATTAAGCAAAGCACAAGCCCATACTCCACCCTAGTGCTTCTTGTCTACAAAAAATATGGATCATGGAAACTCTGCATTAACTTTCATGCCCTTAACCACCTCACTATCAAAGACAAGTTTCCATTTCTAATCATCTATGAGCTTCTTGATGAGCTCTATGGGGCAAAAAAATTCTCCAAATTAGATCTTCATTCTGGATATCATCATATCTACATGCATGTTGATGACATTCCTAAGATATCTTTCTACACTCATGAAGGTCACTATGAATTCTTGGTCATGCCATTTGAACTTAAAAATGCCCCTTCAACATTTCATGCCCTAATGAATAAAATATTTTGACCTTTCCTCCATCAATTTACTTTAGTTTTCTTTGAAGATATTTTAATCTATAGTCCACATAGATCGAGCATATCCAACATCTTGATAGCGCATTACAACTTATAGTAGATAATCAATTATGTGCTAAGTAGTCCAAGTGTTCCTTCAGTAAAGAAGAAGTTAAATATTTAAGGCACATTATTTCAGCCAATGGGGTCTACATGAATCCACATAAAATCAGTGCCATGCAAAATTAGACTAGGACAATGACCCTTAAGAGCCTTCATGGATCCCTTAACCTTATAGAATAATGTCATAATTACATCAATAATTAAGACAATATCATGGCTCCTTTGACTTTCTTATTGAATAAGGATGTTTTAATCATACTTCCCATGACCCTACTCCTCCCTATGATTACACATTAGCTCATGTGCAGACTATTGACCCTAGCTATCCCACTTTGAGACATATGTCACCTAATTAGACCTCTCTCATATCATATCATTACCCTTCATACTCCTAGGTCCATCTTGGCCCTTTCACATGAAAGATAGGCCTTTTAAAGACCCCTTGGGCCCTTTTGGGATCCTTTTGACCAGCCTAGGCCCCTATTTAACCCAAGCCAAGGTTTGTGTGAAGGAAACCCATGGCCTAGGACACATTTTTCCTTCATAAAATCCATGGCCTAGGTATAATATGTGCAAATGTGCCTATTTGGACCCAAATAGTCAAAAATGGCTAGTTTTAGGTTTTTTGGTGAATAAGGGTTAGGATATATGCCCCATTTTCATTCATTTGAGCCTCTCTCTCTTCTCTCTCAAAACTCTCTCTTGATTCTTATTCCTTATCTTGACTCTCATGACTTATTGAATCTCTCTTGATTCATTTTGTCACTCTTGAGCTTGATTGGTGACAGAGGATCCCATATGTTACTTCATATTTGCTTGGAGACTCTATTGTTGCTCTCAATTATTCTTGCTTTCTTGTGGCTTGCTTCCAGCTTATACATTAAAAATTTCACCTAATTTATGCACTTGATTTTAGATCTCACACCATTTCAATTTCTAACTTCACCTCTTCCTTTGCTCTTAGCTTTTGGTTTGGCCTTTAGCTTGCACATACTTTGGTCTTCCTCCTACATTGCTTCCTAGCTTGGATTCCTAGTTGGTAGAACATCTGCACATATTATTTGATCTTGATCTGAGGGAAATTTGTTATATAGAGTGAAACTCCATTATTTATGTAGTACATATGTTAGGGTTTGATTTTTTTTGGTGATTTAGTTGTTTTGTGAATTGTGTAAAATAGTTTCTAAAGTTTATGCATTCATATGTGGTTAAAATATATCTTCATTACTTTAAATATTTATTATACATGTTATGATTTTCTTTGAAATAATTATATTACATATTATTACTCTACATGCTTAAAATAAACTAGATAACCTTCTTAAACAATCTCCCTCTCTTATTAAACTAGAACATTGCATTGTTAAAAAACAATAGTGTTGAATTCAAAAGATAGCTCAAGCCTAGACTAGGCATGCTCTTGAACCTCTTCTTGAAAATGTTTTTCTTGTTTAAAACATATTTAATTTGGCATAAAATTTCCTTAGCATCTAGATTTACATTTAATTTATTATCTCTCTTTATTTGGTATTTTTGTTCTTACAACTTATATGCAATCAATAGTCTAGTCTTAGCTACTTGCTTTATTGCAATTGAATCCACTACAGGTACTTGCATAATTTGTGCCCTTGTTCATGATATCCCCAACTTGGTTTACAATTATATCTATAGTTTGGTGAAAGCTAGCAAATTGGATAGCCACTATAGATCTCCTATATCCTATAGAACCCCTGAACCTTTTAGCCTCTTAGTGGTTTACTTTAGCACCCTGTAAAACACTAGTGATTCCATTCAAATTCTTGGAGATACATTCTGGCATGCTTGATGGGACCCCATATATGGTTTCACATTATTTATATCTTATTTAGAGATATCTTAGCCAACTCCCCTATATTATTTGCTTTTAGTTATGTTTTATCTCTTGCCTTGGTTGTTTTCTTTTACTATGGTTTTGTGTCATGTTCCCTATTGGTTCTCCATCAGTTTGCCTTTTTTGTTGTCTTTCATGTTGGTCTTGCTTGATTACATCCATGGATAATCTCCCACCCTTTGGATTCCATTATTGATGGATTTAGGGTCTCATTCTTGAGCTCACTCATGATCAAGCCATGTTTATAATGAAACATCATAGACATTGTAGGATCTAGGAGCTTCCATCAACCTAGCATGGTAATCTAGACCCTATTACTTTTAAAAGGGAATAAAATTGATAGGAATATAACCAACACACTTCTTTTCCTTTTCACCATTCCAAATTCCATTCATCTGAAGATGTTTTATCTCAACCTCATATTAAATCTCATTTACCCATTCATATTGATGAAGATCCTCTTGTGTGGATGGAGCCTGATGAGCTATGTGTAATCATTGATGATTATTGTGGATGCCTTCAGGTGAATTAAATGCATCCTTCTCCCCCTAAGAGTCAATGGTGTGATTCCTCTATAAATATATTTCATACTTGCTTAGTTTTGAGTGCCTCAACCAATTCTTGGATGAGTTCCCCACCTCTTTCCTGGTTGGAGACTCTAGAGCAAGAACATCCTCATATCCATATTATGGGTCATAATTATTCCAACTCAATGAGGTATACCCATTATGGGGGATCCTCCCATCCTCTTAGTCCTTATTTTATATTTTTTGATGATCATATTGATTTTGATCACCACCTATGGACTAGAGACCTATAAGACACATATCAAGAGCATCAACACCCACTGATTGACCTCATCTAATGGCATGTGACTATTGTCATGTATATTTTGGTCATCATGACCATTTTCTTGAGTATGCCATGTCTTCCCATCATCCTCATGGGGACAATCACACTTTCTATGGTTGTTCCCCACCCTATAGTAAAGATGATTTCCATCATGAGCATCTTCCCTATTAGGAGCCACCTCAAGATCATCAGCCTTGTGGTCATGGTCACGGTGATGCCTATGGGAATAGAAAACATATTCACCATCATGAGCCCCCTCTTAAAGTTCATTTATATCCTATTATCAATCATGATTATGAGGATCTCCATTAGAATCCTCTAGCACCATGGGCATGTGTTATTCCCCTTCCTACACCTATCCCTAAACTACCTAAGTTCAATGGGACATGGGACTCTAGTCCCATGGAGTATATTACAGCATTCATGATGATGTGTATGGATTAGGAATAGGTTGAATGCATGATGTTGAAGCTCTTCACTCGTTCTCTACAAGCTAAAGCTTGTGTCTAGTTTTAGAATCTACCTCTAGTTTTTATCTCCTTTTAGATGACTTCCTCAAATATTTTGATATCTATAAACTTTTTGACCTCAGCATCTAGTCACTCATCTCCATGGTGTAGGCCAAGGGTGAGTCAAACTTTGATTCTATGTGTATATGGCATTCATATATTCATACATGTAGGACTAAGTTCTTAGATGACCAATTTTATGATATGTTCACATGACCATTGAAGTAGGAGGTTCACCTTGAGGTCCTCAAGTGTGAACCCACCTCATATGATGAAGCTATTAATGAGTGTCTAAATATTAAGATGTTTGTGATGTATATAGGTATGTAGCCCATACCTTCCCAAAAGTCATCCTCTTCACATGATCATGACCATAATGTGATCGATGATGATGTCACTAATTCTCCTCCCAAGAATAAGGATAAAAAGGACAACCATAAGGTGAATGCAACTAAAAATAAGGCTTATAAATAAAGCATAGAAAAATAATAAACAGTGTTTCATTATGACCCCACCAAGTTTCATAATTTCCATTATATAAGAGAGTATGATGATGCCAATTATGTTACAAAAAAGTTTGGTGTGCAAACCTCACCTCTGTATCAAATTTTTCCTCTTATGGAACCCAAATATAAGTTAAATTTGTTCAAGGAGACTTTACCTAACCATGATAAGGAGAAGAAGAGGAGAAAAAATGGAAATCAAAGGCTAAGGCCCCATGTTCTCCTTCTTGCTTTTCCACCTCATATGAATCCTCCTCTGAGGCTAACCTAAGAGGGAAAGCCAAGCATAAGAATAGCAAGGTTGTTTTTTCTAGAGACATAGCCTCTACTAGTTATGAGTGCTTTATCAACACACTCTCTAGTCAAGCTAACGACCCTATTAGAGAGACTAGTGGTATTGTACCTCCTATCCAACCCATGATGGTAGGAAACCCTAAAGTTAGACTTGAATTTAGTTGTAACATCCCTCCCAATCCTAGATAACATCCTTACTCTATCATAGAGGAGTTATAGGGCCTCTTGGCTAGGATCTCTATTTGGGACCTTCTTTGCATTTGCCCTAAGTAAAAGGGTCTCATATTTTATGATCTTGGTCTCTCTCGTGAGGGTCTACTATGTGATCATGTCAAAGTGTTGTTCAACTCTAATGCACATGAACACCCTCATCCTCCCATATTATCTTTCAACCTTTCCTCTTTGATAGATGCTTCGATCCTAGACAAGAGGGCTTGATTTTATCTCTATATTGATATTTTTATTGATGATTGTCACATTAATTGGTGCATCATTAATTAAGGATATATCTCAAATATCATGCCCCTTTATGTGTTCAATAAGCTTGAGATCAGTCAAAATAATCTCTCTAATTCTCACCATAATTATGTTGATTTCAATAATGGCATAGTTATGTTGATGGGGAACATGAAAATCTAGGTTAAATTTGGCCCCAAGGTAGTCAAAATTGCATTTTGTGTATTAGACCTTGATCTTTCATACAACATGATTCTTGGCCATCTTTAGACCACCACCATACAAGTCATCATCTTGGCCATATTTTTCATGGTATAGTTTGTGCATGAAGGTGAGGTACATACCATGGAGGCTGACCTAGATCCCTAGGTGTTGCTCTATGTAAAGACAAAGCCCTCAGGCAAGGCTTTGGTTGTCTCCTCATGGGGGTTTATAGATTCTCATATACCCCTTATTTTTTAGTCTCATTTATTCAAGGATGAAAATTTTGATCTAGCTGAGTGTTGATCAACATTTATTCCTTTAGAGTCCACCAAGTGTCAACTGACTCCTACTCTATGATGTTAGGCCAACTCATCTCTTTTTAGAGATCTCTTCTAAGATGTTTCCCCAGATGTTGATCTCCCCCTTGCATCATTACTTTCCCCTTAGAGTATAGGCCACTAGAGTGCCTGAGTTTGATTTTTAGTGATATTTCATTCATGTTATGGCATGTAACCTATTTAAGGAGCGAAAGGCTTACACCAAGGTCTTATAATCTTTTCATAAGTATCATTATCCATTTGATCATCTTGGTTTAGAAATTTATCTCATAGATGGACCAACCCTAGGCCTTCCTATGGTGAATGTCCTAGTGGTTAAACTTGAAGTGTTAGATGAGTTTCTCCTTCCTACACTTGAGATTTTTGAGGAAGGAAATTCTATGGATGTTTAAGGTTCCATAGATTTTAACCTTGGTACTTTAATAAGGCCTAATATTGTCAAGATTAGTGTTATCCTTACTCCCAAGGAATGGGATGTTTTGGTCACCTTTTTGCATGAATTTTTAGATGTTTTCACTTGGGAATATGATGATATTAAGGGCATGGATCCTAACATAGTTATCTATAATATAATTATTAACAATGAGACCTAGCCTGTTCACCAAAAGTAACAACCAATAGCTCTTAAAGTCTCCTAGTTGGTCAAAGTAGAGATTGAGAAACTCATTTGAGTTGGCTTTATCTAAGTTGTTGACTATCCTTGATGGATTTCCAACATTGCTCATATTCTCAAGAAGAATGGAGCTATTTAGATTTGCATCAATTTTTAGGATCTCAATATGGCCTACCCAAAGGATAACTTTCCTACTCTTTTGATAGACTATATTTTTTATTCCACCACTAGTTTAGAGATCATGTCCCTCATGGATGGTTTCTCTGGGTACAACCAAATATGAATTACACCCAAAGACTAGTATAAGATGACATTCACTACCCTATGGGGTACCTTATATTATGTTGTCATGCCTTTTGGTCTGAAGAACATTAGGGCCACATATCAACATGCCATGACCCACATTTTCCATGATATTATCCATAAGATCATTAAGTGTTATGTCAATGATCTCCTTGGTAAATCCTATAAGTAGGATGAGCATGTGTGAGACCTCATGATCATATTTGAATGTCTTTGAGAGTATCACATTAGTATCAACCCTGAGAAATGCATTTTTGGCATTTTCACTAGAAATCTTCTCAGCTTCCTCATTTTGTAGAGGGGCATTGAAGTGGATCCTAAAAAAATCAAGGCAATCCTTGAGATGCCTCCCCATATAACCTCATCTAGTTGTAGTCCTTCCTAGGAAGACTCAAATTTCTCATATGTTTCCTTGAGGAGTATGCTCACAAATCCATACCCCTCACACATCTCTTATGTAAAGACACTCTATTCTTATGGTCTACTAAAATCCAAGTGGATTTTGAGGAATTAAAGCATATGCTTCATAAACCTCCCATCTTGATGGCACCCATTGAGGAGAATGAGTTAATATTATATAATTCTATCACTAATCTTTTCATTAGGGGCATGTTATGCCAAAAGGATGACATTGATAGGGAGAGAGTTGTTTATTACATCTCTCATACATTGGTTGGCCCTAAACTCAACTATTCTCTAGTTGAGCATCAATGCCTCTCCCTCATATTTTCTATGAATAAGTTGTGACATTACATGTTGGGCTAGACTACCAATGTGATTGTCCAATCTGACCCACTTCATTACTTGCTCATCAAGACACATCTTACTAGCAAAACTACAAGGTGGTGGACCATGCTTCTTTAAGATTTTAACCTCTGTATTATCAACCAAAAGTCCACCAAGGGATTTTTGTGGTTGACCAACTCGTTGAGTGTCTACTACCCAACCTTGATGTAGAGTTAGTTGATGATACCTTTCTTGATGAGATGGTGTACTAGTCAATTATGGTGAGGTCTTCAAGTGTGATTGGTATCAAGATATATTACATTACATTGAAGACCAGTCTTATCCCATCGATGCTCTTTCTCAACAATGTTATTAGATCTATAAGCTTATTATCCACTATGTCATCATTAACAATGTTTTATTCAAGAGGGGTCTTAATGGTGTGTTGATGCAATGCCTCATACCTGAGGATATTCCTCTCATGATGGAGTCTCATAGGAGCATTTATGGTGGCCCCCTCGGAGGTTAAGCCACTACCCAATGTATTATCAGGATGGGATACTACTGGCCCACTCTTATCAAGGAAGTAGTCAAATACACCAAGAAGTGTAAGATGTTTCAAGTCATAGGGGATGTTATCAATGCCCCAACTGACCTCTTATACTTTTTTTTATCCCTTGGCCCTTCTTGGTCTAGGCTCTCAACTTAGTTGATGATTTCAAACCTACCTCTTTTGATGGCCATCAATGGTTCATCATAGCCACTAACTACTTTACAAAGTGGGTTGAGGTTATGCCTCTTAGTGGCATGTGTGTGAAGACCATCACCAAGTTTGTCCTAAAATAGCTTATTTTTAGGTTCAAGGTTCTTGTTATGATTATGGTTGACAATGGCCTAGGATTTTAAAGCCCCAAGATGTGTGAGCTAGCATACCACTTCAAGTTCAAGCTCTACTTATCCTTTACCCATTACCCCTAGGGAAATGGTCAAGTAGAATCTTTAAATAAAACTTTGAAGAAGATGTTTCTCTATACCATTTCCTAGTCTAAGAGGGATTGGCATCTCATGCTCTATCCTTCCCCTTGGGCCTATCAAACTAGATTCTGAATGGCCATGGGGGAAACCCCATACTCTTTCATGTATGGGTTTATGGTTGTTCTTCCCCTAGAGGTTTTAATCCCTTTACTATAGGTTAAGACATTCAATTCTCTTGTTGATGAGGAATAATGTGCCTCTCACTTGACTAAGCTTGATAAATTATATGAGTGATGCTTGGTTTCTTTTGAGCACAACCATGCTTATCAATGTTGTTAATGCCACCAATTCAAGAAGTTGGTACACCTTTGTCAATTCAAGGTAGGTGAAATAGTCCTCATTTTTTATAAGGATCACCGTAAGAAGGTAAAACTTGTACATAAGTGGTTTGGCCCTTTTGTTATCACCACCTCTCTAAAAAATGGGGCATATCATCTCTTGACCCTCAAAGGTGAGCCCCTATAGTACCCAATCGATGGGTTCCGCCTCAAGACATTTCATTTCTAATGCCCACATGGTCCTCCAAGAAAGTCACCTATGTTTATATAGTGAGGCTTTCCTCTTTTATTACACCACTAACCTTTGTGCCACTAGTATATGTGTGTTCAAATGGGTTCTTTATTAGTGGTTCTTACTATCTGATCATATGTATCTAGTAATCTATATCAAATGAAGAATACACATCATACATAAAATCATATACACACATGTGGTAATAATGAGAAAATAACTATATATATATCACAAAAAAATACATATTTTTCTCTAGGTATATCACATGGCTTAATGTTAGCTTCGGCTTGCAGTACCCAAAAACTACCACATGCATTGGTACATATGCATATCCTAATCATCCTATGACTAGGTGTTATCTATGATAGTCATGCTCCATGTGGAGATCTTGATCTCTACCTCTTGACCAATTGAGCTATAGTCTCTTCTAGTGTAGTAACCTGATCTACCCTTGCTCTAGGTGCCTCAACTCCTCTGGCCTAATCTTGGGCTACCTCAGCCCATAGTCGATCAATCTCAACCTCTACTCTAGCTAGTCATGCCTCACCCTTCACTACAATCTCCCTCTAGTTTATTGTGGATGCCTTGTGTCATGCTAAATATACCTTTAATATGGTATTTGATATCATGCCCTCACTAGCTTGAGTGATCCTTGTGCACCCACCCACTAAAAGTGATTATGTATCTTTGCCCCACTAGTAGATGTTCTACCTGCTCCATCATGAGTGTTGCCACCACATTAGTGAATAGTTCCTTCACTAGTAGGTCCACTTGGGAGTATTCCAGCTAGGTCAATCTCCTATACACACATAGAGCATATATGTTAATCACATATCAGCTCTTGCTAAGGATAAATACAAAGATAAAGTGATATCTAGAAAATACACTTATCTTACTTGGTAATATTGATGGTTTTTATGTCCCTTTTTTAGGTCATGTTCCTCTTATTATTATTGGTCCTCACCATGGTGCCCTCTCTCCACTACCACCTCCTCACTCAATCTCAGCTATCTATCAGGCTCAGTCCCAACTAGCCTAGGTTGTGCTTGTCTCTCCCACCCCACTAGAGACTATCTTTTTGGATGATGGTATGACCCCTATGGACCTTAAAGATCTTACCATCCCACATAGCTATCTACCCTAGCATCCTCTATCTAGGTTATAAACATGTATGGATCATGGATGTAGCTACCCACTACATCTAGATCCAAAGTGGTTCATATGGGCCCAGCCCTATCCACAAATAATGTAGTCCATGTCATACCCTCTTGCAATGAAAGGTATGCATCACTACCATATGGTGGCATTCATTTTAATGGGTTCCTCTTATAGACCCAAGACATGAGTAAGATGGGTTATATCAGTCTGTCTACCCCTGTGTACTAAATGTGATCCACCTGTTAGTATAATCTACCTAGGATATGCTAGCCCTAGGCATATCTCTATCCTCCCTCTATGCATTTAACAAATCCTATTTATGAGAGTGGTAGTCACCCTATACTCTAACTAGTGTAAATCCTCCTAACCATAATCCTTACTATCATTTTCCTAAGAGTGAGTACCCCTGACAATAACTATGTGATCTACACTCCATGGTTGTTTCCATTATGGGAAAGGTCCTACCAAGAAGAGCTATATTGCCATTATATCTTATACCAGTGGTAGCTCTATCTATCTACCCATTGGTTCTACCCTATAGAGTTGGTAGACAACCTCAATGGTAAGGATAGCCTCTAGCTCAAGTCCTAACCAAAACATATGCCTCTCTAGTACCCATGCAGTTACTAATACATTCACCAAGTCCCTAGAGTAATACAATGAGGGAATGTGTACTAGTATCCAAAGTCCCACACTCCATAGGTGATCCTAATTTTCCATAGGTAGAGCATCTATCTCCTTATCTAACCATGTTAGGACTCTCTCCTAGTTGGTCACCTTGTATATCCCATATCGCTATGTTGGTCGCTCTCTCACCTAAGAAGGTCCTCCCTCCTATGGTATGCTAACTCCTTTGCATGTTTGTATAAGTGACCAGGTAATTAGATTAGTATACTAGTCAAAAAATGAGCAAGAATAAGTAAAGAACAACATTTTTTTATCTATCTGGCTTCTTTTTCCCTCTTCCTTCCTATTTTAGACCCTTTTGAGACCTCTCGGGCTCTTTTGGGCTCTTCAAGGCCTGTCTTAGGGCTTCCCTACCCTAGGCTGTAGCTTTCTAGGTAAAGTTGTGGCCTAGGTAGGCTAAGCCACAACCTATAAATGCCCAAGTCATGTCTTGGCTCCTCCAGGCCATAGCTTGGTAGTGCCCCAACCATGGCCTATATTGGGATGCCCTTGGGAGCCCTAGGGCTACTTCTTTCTTGCCCCATGGGACATAGTTCAAGCTCCCATGGGTCTCGTTCTCTTTAACTCATTGAGCCTAACATTTTTACCCCTTGTTTCATATGATTCATCCTTTGAATCATCTAAAATGATTTAAAATGTGGTTAGGGCCTCCCAAACACTAAAAAATGAATAAATTTGTAAAAGTTTATTCATAGAGCTTACCTATACCATCTTGTGCATCTTTGATGTTCTCTTGTGTCCTTATTTGCTCCGCTTAGGCTTTAGTTGCTTGTGGGCTCTCCTTTGGATCTCTTAGAGTGAAAATGACCTCTTTTCTCTCTTTTTTCCTCTTTTTAGCCCCTTTTTCTTATTTTTTGTGGGCCTTTTTTGGGTGTTTTATCCATTTTTACGTTTCAAACTATAAAACCTCTGTGTTAGAGGTTTTGGCACATTCTAAGTATATTGAGGCCTTCATTTTTTAATTTGAGGCTTCTTTGGACCCATTCTAGCCCCATTTGGTTCCCAAGACCCCTTTTAGGTCCCTATTAACCTCTCAAGCCCATGTCCCATCTCGTGGGCACTCGAGGAGAGAAGTTACTTGTTATGCTTCTTTTAGTTATTCATTTATATTAATTTTTATATTAAATCCATTATTTCTTGTTCATCATGGTTGTAGGTAGGGTTGTCAGTTGGCTATAGTGGTTTAGGACTTGCTCTAGTCTTACTGACTAGTCTTCTTCTCTGAACATCCCCCCACTTTCCCTTATTACCTTTTTCCATGGTCAGTGTTAGTTAACCACTATGATTTTATCTTGGTTTCATTATTTTTTTCCCTCATGCAACTCACTTACACCAATTTTCTTTGAGATCACCTTTTGGTCGTAATTAATCTTACATTCTCGACTTCCATCATGGTGTATCTCTCAGTGGTGATTCACATAGATGGTAGCAATCAGGGCAACCCAAGACTAGAAATTATGGCTTAGGTTATCGATGATCCATGGGGATATGAGCTTGTTGTAGTTGGTTTCTTCCTTACCAATGAGATGAATAATGTTTCCAAGTATCATGTAATCATTAACATCTTGATCGATGCCCTTGAGTAAGGCATGTGTTATGTACAGTTATTCTGTGACTCACTTTTAGCCATGTCTCAACTCACCAATGTTTGGGTCATCTTTAGCTATGATTTATTCCCCATTTTTGAGGAAGCATGTGATTTTATCTCTTTCTTTGAGGATGTCTAATTCACTCATATCCCTTATAGGGAGAACACTAGGGTTGATGCCTTAGTGAATGTCATTTTGGATAGTATGATTTGATTTGATATCACTTATGTCCCTTTTTTTAGGATATGGAGATAGATTTGGAGTTAAGTTTTGGATTACATAGCATATACACTCTCACCCATGGATCATGTCATCAACTTCTTCTACCATCATCTTTATCTGGTAAGTGTAGGTTATGTTTTCTTTATCTTTTTAGTTTTTGCTTTCCTTTGCTTTGGTGTGGCTTCAAGGTATTACACAACACTTCTTGTTAATTTGAACACCAATTAATTATACCTCAAGGTCATATGTAATCATACTTACTATGACCCTACTCCTCCCTATGATTACACATCAGCTCATGTGTAGACTATCCTTACCCTTCATACATCCTTAGTCCATCTTGTCCCTTTTAAATGCAAGATAGACCTTCTAGGGACACCCTAGGGCCTCTTGGGAGCCTAGGCCCCTATTTGACCCAAGTTGTGGTTTCTGTGAAGAAAACATGTGTCTTAGGCTGCACGTTTCCTTCACAAAATCCATGGCCTAAGCTACATCCTAGGTATAATGCATGAAAAAGTACATGTTTAGACCTAAATAGTCAAAAAGAAATAGTTTTAGGTTTTTTGGTATATAAGAGTTGGGATATATGCCTAATTCTCATTCATTTAAGCCTCTCTCTTCTCTCTCTATACTCTCTCTTGATTTTTATTCCCTCTCTTGACTCTCATGCCTTCTTGAATCTCTCTTGATTCATTCTTAGCACTTTTGACCTTGATTGGTAACAGATGATCCCATATACTGCTACACATTTTCTTGGAGACTCCATTACTACTCTTAGTTGGTCATACTCCCTTGTGGCTTGCTTCTATCTTCTACATTTGGCATTTCACCTGATTTGTGCATTTGGTTAGAGCTCTCACACCATTGCAAGTTCTCCCTTCACCTTCTCCTTTACTCTTGGCTTTTGGTTTGGACTTTATCTTACACATAGCTTGGTCTTCCTCCTACATTGCTTCCTAGCTTGGATTCCTAGTTGGTAGAACATCTACACATCTTCTTTGAGCTTGATCTGAGGGTACTTTGCTATGAAAAGTGAAAATCCATTATTTTATGTAGTACATTCTTAGGATTTGATTTGTTTTGGTGATTTAGTTATTTTGTGCATTTTTAGAATAGTTTTTGAAGTTTATGCATTCATATGTCGTTACAAGATATCTTCATTATTTGAAATATTTACCATTACATGTTATGCTTACATTAGAAATAGTTTTATTACATAGTAAGACTCTACATGCTTCAAACAAACTAGATAACTTGTTTAAACAATATCCCTCTCTTGCTAAACTATAACATTGCATTGTTAAGAAATAATAGTTTTGAATTAGAAAGATAGCTCAAACCTAGACTAGGCATGCTCTTGAACCTCTTCTTGAAAATAGCTTTATTACTTAAAATATATTTCATTTAGCATAAAATTGCCTTAGCATCTAGATTTACATTTCATTTGTTAGCTCTCTTTATTTGATATTATTGTTCCCATAATTTATATGTAACCAATAGACTAGTCTTAGCTACTTGTTTTATTATGGTTGGATCTACTAGAGGTACTTGCATACTTATTGCATTTATTCATGCTAGCCCCAACCTAGTTTACAAGTCTATCTACGGCTTGGTGTAAGCCAAAAAACTAGATAGCCACTAGAGATCTCTTATAGCCCATAAAACCCCTGAACCTTCTATCCTCTTAATGATTTACTTTAGCACCCTACCAAACATTGGTGGTCCTATTCAGATTTTTAGAGCTACAGATGCATTCACATAAGATGTTGCAACTAACTAGGTATTTATGGCACTCAAATAAGTTATGTGTATCACACTAGTTTTGGCCATATCAAACTTCACCAAAACTGTCACCATTGAAAGTGATGCATGTGGTAATGGGATTGGTGATGTTCTTCTTCAAGATGGTTGTCCCATTACTTTCACTAACAAAGCCCTTTTTGGATGAAATTTGGCTTTTTCTATGTATGAAAAAGAAATAATGGAAATTTTGATGCAGTATAAAAATAGCAGACATACTTACTTGAGAATTATGTTTCCATTAAAATTGATCACCAGATATTGAAATACTTCCTAGAACAATGGGTCTCATCCCTGACATAACAAAAATGGGTCAATAAACTCATGGGCTTTCATTATGAAATCAATTACAAAAAGGTTAAAGATAGTGTAATGACATATGCTCTCTCCTACATGTTTGAGGACTAGAATTCCCTTTCTGCCATCTCTATGCCCATTCCAAACTAGTTAGAATCTATATACCAAGGGTATGCACATGATCCCTCTTTACACCAACTCATTTAAAAATTTACCATTAACCCCTATGTAGTACCACATTATTCATGGGAAGGTGATTATCTAAATTATAAGGGTCATTTTGTGTTTACCAATAGCATAGACCTTCATCAAGTTGTATTCTATGAAATCCATGTTTTTTCATCAGTACGGCACCCGATACTTCTCAAAACATATGAGCAGGCACATTGAAATTTCCTCTAGAAGGGGATGAAAGGGGAAATTAAATATATGGTGTCCAAATGTGATACCTATCAATACAATAAAGGTGAAACCATAATGATTCCTAGTTTGATAAAACTCTTGCCCATCCCTACTAGGATCTAGATCGATTTTTTTTATGGATTTCATGAAGGGGCTCTCTAAATCTGGTATCAAAATAGTGATCTTAATCATTGTCAACTACCTCTCCAAATATAGTCATTTTTGTGCCCTCATCCATCCTTATATAGCCTCCATGATCACACAAGTTTTCTTAGATCAGATCTTTTATCTTCATGGCATTCCTTCTTCAATTGTCTTTGATCATGATGCAACTTTCACTAGCCATTTTTGGATAGAGTTGTTTTGATGTATAAGCACACAACTGAAGATGAGATATGGGTATCATCCCCAAATTGATGGCCAAAGAATAGTGTATTTAGTTTTGAACCCAATGCATAAAATCACATCCCTAAATTATTTATATGAAAGAGATACTAATATAGTTTCAAAATAGACATAATAAAAATTAAAAAATAGTCAACTTGGTTTAAATCACATTATCTCATTAATTCAAAAATCCAATCAATGGACCAAACACACGATTATGAACAAAACCTAATAACCAACATAAGAGATAAAAGATCATCAAGAAATGATTAGAAACATTCCTTTGTTGCTTTGCATTAAAATAAAAGCACCAATGGGAAAAGTGGATCCCCCTCATAGAATGGTGATATAATACCTCACACCACATTTGTATTAAAATGACTCCATCGAAAGCATTTTATGGTCAAGTTTCCCCAACACTTCTCCTATATACACTCAATAGTTCCCTATTTTAGGCAATTAACACTACTCTCCTCCATAGGGATTAGATTCTTTACATCTTATAGGATAATCTCCATATGACATAAAACCAAATGAAGCAATAAGTAAGTCAGCAACACTTTAAGCACAAATTTCAACATGGTTTTTATTCATCTACAACCATATAAGAAATCATTCTTAAAACTAAAAGGGCATCATAAGTTTGTCCCAAAGTTTTATGGGTCATATAAAGTTCTCTAATAGATTGAGTCGATTTCTTATAAGTTAGAGCTTCCACCTTCCTCCCAAATTCACCCAATCTTTCATGTCTCCTATTTGAAGAAATTTCTTGGACCTACCATCAAAGTACAAATAGATTACCTAAACTTGAAAATAAAAGCTCCATATTTATTGAATCAAAAGCTATCTTAGACATGCACACCTGCCAACTTCACTCTTGCTCTATCATGAAAATCTTAATCTATTGGCATGACATGCAACACAAATATGCCACATGGGAACCATTATTCCAAATGGTTCTCACATTTAAATCTTTGAGGACAAAGCTTTTTCTAAGAGGGAGGTGATGTTAGGGACCCATGTCCTACTATTCTCTTTGAATTATTAGTATATTAGTCACTATGGATGCATATGCTTTGTAAGTCATCCCTTTAGCATATCTAAATTATACCACATGCATAGGAAGTATTAGTTGCTAGAATAGAATTAGTATTTAATTAAGTAACATATTTGAATTATCCCACATGCATGGGAAGTATTAGTCGCTAGAATATAATTAGTATTTTAGTAAGTATTGAGGCTTAATGAATGCATTAATGAATACTATTGTATTAAGCTTGCTCAAAGGAGGTTGTCCCCTTAAAGTGGCATTTGATCAGTATAAAATATTTAAATTTTTTAGAGTTAATTTCTGAAGTTTATTTTATTATTCCATTATTTTTTATAATTTATAAATTTGTTTAGAAGGTGCTTCACAAAATAAAACCCTAAAAAGAGTTTATAACTCATTCTTGGAGTTAGATAACAAGGGAAAGAAGTATAGAACCCTATTAATTTATGAGAGCATAAGAGTGGGAGGATCAAATGATTATCAAAGATGAGAGACGTAGTCTCAAGGTCAAGAATTTTTTTTTTTTTCATAATCATTACAAGAATCCTATTTCATGTATGAGGAGCCTAAGTGTTGAACAAATCCATTACAAGGAAAATAAACGTAAGCTTATTTTTTGTATAATGTACAAGAGAAGTTTTAAGATCTAATGAGAAAGGCTATAAGCCTATGGTGTGTAACAATTTTTAATTATGATAAGGTCTAAAGCAACCCCTACATCAGTTAAGGATAAGTGTCTTGATTGAAATCATTATTTTGAAGGTTTTGATTAGTGTTTTAGGTTAAAATAATGGTCAAGTGACTGAGTTACATCAAATAATATGTAAATAAGACCTAGGAGACCTATTTGAGTAGACCTAGAAGAGGTCTACTTGCATCAAATTAGTATTAGAGCTCAGTTGAATCTCTTGAGAATAGTTTTGTATAAGTACAAGTTACAAAGAAGTTGAAATAGGTTCTTTAAACTCTAAAAAAGATAAGGTATCACTTCTATAACCCATTAAATCTTAATAAGGTAAGGAGAAAGAGCACATTGAGGCTCAAGAATCATTTCCAAGGTGCAAAAGACTAGGAAAAAGTGTCAATAGACTAGGTAGAGGATAGAACCTACGATGAGACACAAGCAAAGTGAAATAGCTTGCTAGAACAAGGTGAAAAAGAATTATTAGAGGAAAAAAAGTAGAAATATAAATGTAAGGACTTCAAAAAGAGAATAAATAGATAAAAAAAACAAGTGGGAAGATAAAAGAAGAGGATTTTCAGAAAGAGATAAATCAGGGTTTGGAAGAATCAAACCTTGATAAGGTTAATTCAAGGTTTGGAAGAATCAATTTAAAATCAATCAAAGTAGGGATTCACATTCATAAATATGGTCAAATGTCAAATCAATCAAATAGTAGAGAAAATAAAAAGATAGCAAGAAGCCAAAAAGTGGGAAAGGATGACAAGGGTGATAGAAAAACAACCCAAGAAGACACTTGGAGAGGTAATAAGACCTAAATATTTTGATTCTAATAATTTATTTGAATTTTTGAATGCAGGTATGCTAGTTGATGAAGAGGAGGCTTAATTTGAGGTCTCAAACATTGAAAAGGCCAAGGAGGACAAGTTATTAATGAACATGTCATTAGAGCATGAGGAGATAGAAATTTGTTATCTAGAAAAAAGAGTAATGTTAGGAGAAGAAAAAGAAGATTCTCAAGAAGAAAAATATATCATTAAGGAAATGAGAGAATGAATAATACAAGAAGGTGTAGTGCTAAAACAAGAATCATTTTAAGAGGCTATATGGCCTCAAATTTCTATTTCTAAAGTTATTTTTGATTATGTGCATGCAAATTTATACGTTGATGAGATGAAGACATTAAAGAGTGATTTGAATAAGGAAGCATTTGCATCATTGTGTAGACTAGTTGAATACAACTATGAAGGCAAAACACCTAATGAATTGCAAGGTATAGTACTTGGAGAGAGAGTAAGAGAAACATCTCGATGGTGTTTCGAATAAGAAAATAGATAGAGATGCAGCATGAAGATGTGTCTAACTTGACACATGATGAAGAGAAATTCCAACAAAAAATTATGGTATAAGTTATAGTACCTTAAAAAAAAAAAACTAAAAATAAATAAATGGAAGAATATAGTGAAGAGAAATATCTAATATGGAGGCAAATAATGTAAGGATCAAATTCTTTGGACCTCATAGGAGATAAGAAATACATCTAAAGGTCATAAGCTGAGCTCTTGGAGCTCTTAAACCAAGATAGTTATGAATAGAATGAGATAATATTGGTAAAGAGTAATATAATTAAGAGTTAAAATCTTATCTAAGGCTCTTAAATAGAAAGTAAGATTTGATAAAAATTCTAAAGAGCCGCTATGAGGAAGAGAATAAAGATGCATAGAAGGAGGAAACTAATGAAGACAAGAAAGAGATAAGAGGAAGTGAAGATAAAATTAGGCATGCAGTTGAACAAATCAGGGTACCAATAAACTAGAAAAAGGGGAAAAGAAATTTCATTTGAGCTGGATTTCAATTTTCTCACTTGGGGAGTATAATGTAGGAGCATCATCAAGAACTAGGTAAATTTTAGCTTGTTTGGGTTTGATAGATCAATGTTAGATTGATAGGTCTTAGTTAAGTGTAAGGAGTATTATTTTTTCATGTTTTAGGTGTCCTAATGATTAGAGTTTCAATGATCTATCATTCTAGCATAGTTTTGAATTTTCCCACCAAAATGGGAATTCAAATATTTGAATTGGTTGTAAGGGATTTGAAGGGTTTTAGTGAATTGTGAAGGTCGTAATCCAATTTAAAAATATCTATAGGGTATTTTTATATGAATTAAATGTCTTTTTATCATAATTTTAATTTAAATATATCCTAAAACCTATTTAGAATCATCCAACGTAGAAGAAGACTAAACAAAGCATGTTTTAGGATAAATTTAAGGTTGTTGAGAGATATTTTGTGTAAGCATCTAGAAGAAGACAATTTTAGACACTTATTTATAAGTGATAAGTATATAATAAGTGAAGGAGGAGAAAAGGAACATAATAATAATGAATGAGGATGAATTAGGGTAGCGTGTCTTTAGGTTTAGAGTAAGTAATCTACAAGTTTACAAAGTTGTATGTTTTGGATAAAATTTGAATAAAGAAGACTTTGTCATAATCTTTGAATGCCTTTCTTAGCCTTGGGGACATATAATTAAGTGTTTTTGATGATTACTTACTCTTATTTAGTGTACTTATTATGATTATGACCTATAGGGTCTAATAAAACAAAGTCCTGGTTAAACATAGACATGAAAAGGAGGTCCTTCTTTAAGTGTTAGAGTTGATTCATGCAAATAATATAATTGATAGTGTTGATAAATGAGTTAATATTATTACCCAATATTAAAATTTCATAAATAGATAACAATAATTTAATTTTCATTAATTTTGATCTTTATATTTTGTGATAGTCTGTTAAGAGGCTTTAAGAATCATGGAATGTCTTTTTTACTCACTCGTAAGATATTTCAAGGGGTAGCAATAATTATAAAATTTAGATATTCCTATGGAGAATATCCAAAAAGCTTAAGGAGTCTATAATAGGTCAATAAATTGAATTTTCCTTTGTTTACAAGCCCTCAAGTCTGTGTATTTTCTTAAACCCTTTAACTAGGGTTTAAGAAATAAGAATTGGCATATCTTTCAATTGGGCCTATGAAAACTTATAAAACTTTGTAGAGTATAAGAAGACAATGTATAATATATTTTTAAAATGGTTACATAATAATAGGACCTATATATAAGAGGATATAGGTGACTGAGTTTTTCCAAACCTGAGTGTAGGCCTAAAATAGGGCTAAAGAGTGATGTTTTTTTTTTAAATTTATGTGAGAACCCAAGTTTCAAAGAGTTTAGTATGGGTTGTTTGTTATATGTAGCATATCAATGACTGTGTGAACTCATTTTTAAGGATTATTTTAATCTAAGTTTTATTTATAACCTCTTAATAATAAAATAGACTAACAAGAAGGTCTGAAGACTGTGTTGTTATGTGGTTCTTGAAAGGGTAAATATAAGAAGTGTGTTATAGTTCCTTGAGAGGGGATATATATAGGTCCTAATTATATCAATAATAATCACTAAAATACATTATAATTTTAATTATTCTTTTTGTTCACTCTCAGCCAGTACATAGTTTGTATACCCCAATCTAGGGTTTTTGAAGACAAAAGTGATTGTATTTCCTAAGTTAAATGTCTAAAAGAGGTATAGCTTTTTGGAAAGTTGAAAGAAGGTATTTTCTAGGGTTTAAAATTGGTTTCAAGATTCAATTCCATCCACACTAAAATGTATTTAAGGAAAGCTAGTCTATATGTTTGTATAGATAGACTAAAATTATGTTTATTATGTTGTAGAAAGAATCAAACCCTAAGAAGAGTCTATAACTCATTACTGGAGTTAGACAAGAAGGGAAAGTGTAAAAACTTGTTAAGTGATGAGACCATAAGAATGGGAGGATCAAAATATTATCAAGGATGAGATACCTAGTTTCAAGGTCAAGAAAGTTTGTTTTATGTCCATAATCAAGACAATAATCCCATTTCATGTATGAGGAGTCTGAGTGTTGAACAACGCCATTATAAGGGAAATAAACCTAACTTTATTTTATGAATAATGTACAAGATAAGTTTTAAGATATAATGATAAATCCTACAATCCTATGGCATGTAAGAAGGCCTAATTGTGATAAGGTCTAAAGGAATGATCTGGAGGATTTTCACTCGTCATATGGTTTGAACAGAAAAATGTGGAAAAGATAAGTGTTGCAATGGAAAGTTGACACATTGAAAAAATATAAAAAGTTTATATAATTACTTTTTATATTGGAATTATTTTATTATGTTTCTAATGGGTGTTATGTTGCAGATGTGGGACCAAACTGACCTTTACCCACATTAGCCCATTATCAACTTTGCCATATAGTTCCGCTAATGCCACGAAGATATTCTTTCCATATAACTAATTATTCCCATTGTAATTCCTCCATTTTCAAAATATTATTAACATCCTATTTTATTATGGTTATTAATAACCATGGGATATTAAATCAAAATTTAATTAAATCCCAATTTAAATATCCTATTTATGGCTTTGATTATTTCATTGGATATTTTAAACTTTATCCACCCGATTTATTCCTCCCACGTGAGTGGTTATGCATGGTCTTTATTTACCAAAGGAAATTTTAAAACCTTCGTGCCATTTTAATTATATTCCTTACCTTTTTATGTTTGGCACTTACCATGCAAGATTTACTCTTTAACATGCACCCACCATTTACTCCACTTTATTTTCCACTTGTCTTTTAGTGTGGTTAGAAGTCTTGATGGGAAGTGGCCATTTTAACAAATTATTGTTATTAATTTATGGGAAGGTTTTGTTAAACATTCTTTTATGGTGTCACCCTTCCCCATTCCCATGTGGATCAGCGATTAAATGGGGTGTTGGAATTATTTCGGTCAAGAGTGTTATTAAATTAAGCATGGCATTCAACCACCCTTAAAAGGTGGGATTTTATTCTATTTTTGTTTTAGCATGCATGCTTAATAGAGATTAGTACACTTCAGGGGTAAAATAAGGTTGTTAGTCAATGTTGGATATAAACAACTTTATTTTATTTCATATTGAGAATTTTTTTATATATTTTGGAGCTAGAGAATAGTATACAAAATATTATAAAAGCTATATATTTTTTTGTATAGAGAAAGAATTGTAAAAAATATTTGAAGCAGGGACATGCCATGCCATGTAAAAAATATTATGTTGGAAAACACAAGTTATTAAATTCAAAGGATTGACTGTATTTATTTTTATAGAGGCAAAATTTTAGAATAGCCTGATTAAGGCCATTTTGCCTATTACAGAGTCTTGTAAGCTTGTAAAAATTGTAGAGAGAGTTATTTGCCCATTTTAGAGAAAGAAAGTACTTGCAAAGCTTTAGATGAATAGATAGAAATTTGTTGATCATGTTTAAAGTCTTCAATATCTAGTTTTCAGTTCTATTGTAGGTGATAGGGTTTATTTATTATTATAGTGAGTTATATTATTACTTGCAAATTGATTTTTAATAGATCGGATTGTTATTTAGTAATCCCAGGGACATATCCAATTAGTGAACCACATAAATAATATCTAGTCTCTATTTTATTCTTAATTTTCCATCAATATATTAGATTCAAATTAATCATTGATATTTGGAAAATAATTATGAGAAATTAATTAATAGATATTTGAAGAGATAAAATATCTATGGAATGTTTTTCATTAAACAATAGATTTTTATGTGTTTATAGAATACTCATAATCAGAATTGTTGCAGACAATTTAGATTTGGATTAAAAGTCAATTACTTTTAATTAAATTTTGGAAAATGACTTATTAGGTTTTGAAAATCTATTTTTAAATAAAATAGTATTTATTAGTAGGGGGCTAATTACTGATTACAGATTAGTTTGGTATCAAAGTAGTTGATCAATAAGATTTAACAGTGTGGTTTACCTATGGTTAATAGTTTATTTGACAATTATTGTAGTTGGTTTAGTTGTGTATGGAATATAGGAATAGGTAAACTATGGGCAATTTGTCAAAATAGGAAAAGCTCAATGAGCTTGAGTCATATAATCAATAGATTCAAAAAGAGAACTCTCTCTTGAGATCAAAATTTTATTCCTTGGAAGAGGAAGTTGAAAGGTTGAAAACTAAGTTACAAGCCAAGAATGAGCTCTTGGAAAGAATATAGAATGATGAACAAGTAAAGGATTTACATTCCACATTAGATGAAGAAACCATGACAAATGAACACACTATAAGTGAATGTGAGTCACCAATTAATTTTCCTTCCCATGATGAATCTAGTGATAATGATTTTGGTAAATTTGAATAGTATACAAAAGGAATAGGTTAAAAATTACTTGTTAAAATGAGATTTAATGGATAAGGCCTTGGAAAAGATGGCTAAGGCACTGCTAACCCCATTAGGTAGAGGATAGACCTCATTTTATAGGTTTGGAATATACTAGTGTGAAAATAGAAGATGGTGAAAATTTTAAAATTGTTGAAGAAAGACAAACTTTCAACAGCAAAGTGTCCAAGTCACTAATCCTATAGAGTGATAGCATGCAAAGAAAAAGAAGTCCATCCCCCCAAAAATATGGTGTTGTGTGCAAACATGATTTGAGAAAAGGTAACATCATTCCACATTCTCATACTTTCACTAGTCCTAAAAAATTGGTAAATATTCTAATCTATATTTTAATTATGAAAATAAGGACTTAGTATCATAGGATTTTTGGCCTAAATATCCATGCATTTTTTGTGGATTAAATAATCACTGTGTTTCCTTATGTTAAAAAATCAAACCAGATCTTAAGATGTTTATGTTTTCTAAAGAGAAACAAATGGGTAATGATCATTGTACTCATTGTAATCTAAGTGGTCACAAAAAAAATAAATGTTGGGTATTATATACTCAACTAAGTCTAAAGAATTACAGGAAGACATCCATGAAGAATTATGTATCTGTAACTAAACAAAAACTTATTTCAAATCCAAAAGTTTCAGATATGACTGATACAGTTACTTAGGTATTCACTGAGGAGATTTAACCACCTAAACAAGAAAATGTGATAAAGTGGGTTGGTAAGCAATTCCTTAGTTTCATGTTTGTATAGTTGTGATAGTTTATTAGCATGCAAGTTTTCAAATTGGTTTGGTATTCTGTTAAAATCAAAAGGAATATATTTTAGTTTTGAACAAAATTTTTGGAGCTCCTAGTTGTGAGAAAATCCAAGTGACAGATTTATCATACTTGGATTATTTTCTCACATTTGTGGTTTTGCTAAGCTCTATATTTTTCTCCTAAATAAATTATTAGGTTCTTGATATATTGGTAAAAGGAATTAACTCAAGTTTAAACTTGAAGATATTTTTAAATGATTTTAATATTTGAATATGGTTCATTGGAGTAACCTATAGGGAAAAGCCAAGGGACAGGTTTATTATACTTAGATTAATTTCTCATGTTTTAGTTTTTGGAAAAACTTTATTTTTGAAACTTGACAGCAATATATGTAGATTATATAGGGCATGATCAGTATGTCTATTTTAAGAAAATTTGCATTTCAGTATATATGTTTTCTTTTACATTGTGCAAATAGAGGCTTATAAGACCCTTTTTGAGCATTGTTTGTAATTGTAATAATTTTACAAACTTTTTGTAGCCATACATGATATTTGCATATTTATAAGTCCCTCGTTCATTATTGGGCATTTATTTATAACTATCAAATATGTATATAATTAGCATGTATATTTATTACACTAACAAACTAGTTTACAGTTGCACTTAGTAATCATTTTGCAGTGATTGGAAGATTCACTATTTTGAGAGATGTGACATTTGTACAAATAGTTTACTTCTATCTACAATTTGATATTGGCTAAATATTTCTTTCACTAACATTTTAGGGATTTAATTTGATTTTTAAATCATTACCATGATATTTTGCAGTGATGTTTTACAGAGTGAACCATTTGTAGATTCAGTGGGTGACTTGACCTTTTGGGGACCAAAAGGGTCTCATTGGAGAGGTTTGATCTAGAGAATTTTCACTCGTCATATGGTTCAAATGGAAAAATATGTAAAAGATAAGTGTCACAATGGAAATTCAACATGTGGAAAAATATAAAAAGTTTATACAATTACTTTTTATATTAGAATTATTTTATTATGTTGCTAATGGGTGTTGTGTTGCAGATGTGGGACCAAAGCGACCTTTACCCACATTAACCCATTATCAACTTTGTCATATAACTCCGCTAATGCCACCAAGATATTCTTTCTACATAACCAATTATTCCCATTGTAGTTCCTCTATTTTCATAATATTATTAATATCTTATTTTATTATGGTTATTAATAACCATGGGATATTAAATCAAAATTTAATTAAATTCTAATTTAAATATCCTATTTATGGATTTGATATTCTATTGGATATTTTAACACCTTTGTCCCATTTTAATTAAACTTTATCCACCCACTTTATTTCTCCCACGTGGATGGTTATGCATGGTCTTTATTTACCAAAGGATATTTTAAAACCTTCGTGCCATTTTAATTATATTCCTTACCTTTTTATGTTTGGTGCTTACCGTGCAAGCTTTACTCTTTAACATACACCCATCATTAACTCCACTTTATCTTCTACTTGTCTTTTATTCTGGTTGGTGGTCTTGGTGGGAAGTGGCCATTTTAAGAAATTATGGTTATTAATTTATGACAAGGCTTTGTTAAACATTCTTTTATGGCATCACCCTTCCCCATTCCCACGTGGATCAGCCATTAAATGGGGCATTGGAATTATTTGGGTGAAGAGTGTTATTAAATTAAGCATGGTGTTCAACCACCTTTAAAAGGTGGGATTTTATTCCATTTTCATTTTAGCATGCATGCTTAATGGAGATCAGTATACTTCGGGGGTAAAAGAAGGTTGTTAGCCAATGTTGGATATAAACAACTTTATTTTATTTTATATTGGGAATTTTTTTATATATATTTTGGAGATAAAGAATAGCATATAGAATATTACAGAAGCTATATATTTTTTTGTACAGAAAAATAGTTGTGAAAAATATTTTAAGGAGGGACATGCCATATAAGTGAAAGTCTATTCTAGTGGAAAACACAAGTTATTAAAATCAAAGGATTGACCATGTTTATTTTTATAGAGGCAAAATTTTGGAATAACCTGATTGAGGCCATTTTGCCTATTACAGAGTCTTGTAATCCTGTAATAATTGCAAAAAGAGTTATTTGCCCATTTTGGAGAAAGAAAGTTATTTCAAAACTTCAGATGAATAGGGATATGTTTGTTGATCAGGTTCAGATTCATCAATATCTAATTTTCAATTTTATTGTAGGTGATAGGGTTCATTTATTATTATTATGAGTTGTATTATTACTTACAAATTAATTTTTACAGTATCGGATTGTTTTTTAGCAATCTCGGGGACATAACCAATTGGTGAACCCCATAATCAATCTTTAGTCTCTATTTTATTTTCAATTTCTTATCAGTATATCAGTTTTAAATTAATCATTGATATATGTAAAATAATTATGATAAATTAATTAAGAGATTATCTAAAGAGATAAAGTATCTATGGAATGTTTTTAATTGAACAATTTATGAGTTTATAAAATACTCATAATCAGAATTGTCACAGACAATTTATATTCTAATTAAAATTCAATTCCTTTTAATTAAATTTTGAAAAATGACTTATTATATTTTTTAAAATCATTTTTGAATAAAATAGTATTTATTAGCAGGGAGCTAATTACTGTTTACAAATTAAAGAACTCTTATTTACATTAGTTAAGGATAAGTGTCTTGGTTGAAATAATTATTTTGAAGGTTTTAATAAGTGTTCCAGGTTTAAATAGTGGTTAAGTGACTAAGTTACATCAAATAAGATATAAATAAGACCTAGGAGACCTAGTTGAGTAGACCTAAAAGAAGTCTACTTGCATCACATGTGCTTATTGAGCTTGTTAAGTTTGATAAATGATCTATATCATGCACTAACCCATAAATACTAATTCTATTACTATGAGTTATAATCATACATTTCTAAGGCCTTGCCTCATATGTTACATATATAATGTAACTGACGTAAATATTACTATACTAATGTAATTTTCACATATACTACATTATTCAATTATTACACCTTATTGTGTATGTTGTAGTTAACTTTTATTTTGATATGAGTAACTTCCAGGATCAATTCCCTCACCTAAAAAGGAGGGAATTTCAATGGAATTTCCATACGTGAGATAATCATTTTTAAAATTAAAAATTAGTTTTATTCTAGAATCAAAATGGTTACAAATTCAGTCATTGGCATAGATTATAGGGGCATATATACTCACATTACAAGAAAAAAGTACAAATTTACATAATTTTGAGTGTATGATACAAATTTATGCATAAGTTTCAAATATAATTTATAATTAGTATCTACACAATTACATATTCTACAATGGGGGCATGATATAGATTCATGTGCACTATGTTATTTTTTAAATTTTCAAATATTATTTGCTGAGATGTTAACATGGTAGGAGCACGAGTGTAATACATCTAGTTTATATTTGAATAGAAAATACTCAGATGAAATAATGCACATAGAGTATAATAATATATTTCATGCACTGTATTTTATTTCATTCAAGATATCAAATACATCAAGAGGTTACATAATATAAGTGAATTAAATCCTTGATAGAGGGATCCATCACCAATCCTAATCCCACATATCTCTTAACTATCTTAAGATATATCCCTTTATTCTCTCTCACACACTTATCTCTCTACGTAATTTGTTCCCACAAATTACTCACACACATAATTATAGTATTCTACCTATATTATTATTAAATGAGTTGACAAGTCATATTAATTATAATATTACAAATAAATATAATGGGAGCACTTTTGTTAGGCTATTCCTAACATTTCCCCCCCTTTGGTGTGAACATGGGGAAAACATTATTTTATACTACAAGTACTGCCAACAAAACATGCTCATGGTCTAGATGGTTTTCTTAGGATATCCAATAATCTCAAAGATAGTTTTACACTCAAATAACCAATAACCTACAATAAAAATATTATTTTCCAATGGCTTAACAACAACCAAAATATCCAACTAAAAACCTATAAAAATGGTTTTATAGGACAACCACAAACCTAAATATCATGATGTTATAATACTCTATTAGTTTTCATCATTATCTTAATCCAAGGGGAAATACAAAGAAAGAAACTCAATTATTACATTATGTGAACATGAATGTATCATTTATTCTTATTTTCAAATGAAAACATTATAAATAAGCCACAATTGCATTATGTGGCCCCATTGCTTGTGGTTGATGAGAGGACACTATTTATCCTCTATCCTCCTACAAGTGAAGCTACTTATTTAGTCAATGAATTTAGCATGTAATTTGATGGTTATAGTAGTTTATCTATTGGTTTCTTCCATAAATATTGAAATATCCCCATAATTTAGACATCACATACAAGCAATAATGCATCCATGAGGCAAATTGTTTTTATTTTTATAATTTTGACTTATGGCTCAAAAATACTTTGACTCAAAAGATGACACATTTTTAAATTGACTTGAAGATTATTTTGACACTATATTGATGAAATATAAATAGTGACTCTTTTGACATTCATAGTTTTAATAACCATTTTTAATAAGACAAACTTTAGAGAATTATAAAACCTAAAGACTAAAACTATAAACTTGAAAGACATAATTTTAATTGACCTAAAATTGGAAACTTTTATATTTTTGAAAGTGTTAACCTTTAATTATATTATAATGTGGCTCGACAACATATAAACATTGATTAAGACACTATTTTTATGCACTTAAATCTGCTTACCTTGATAATTCTACTAATTTTGCTAATTTAACTATATTTCCTAGATAACTAACTAATACCCTATTTCTTGTTTCCTAGATTCCATAAACCTTATTCTACCCTTACAACCAGTTAATCACATTCATTAGTCTACTAACTAAACCTACTTACCTACTAAGTTACCCATTAACCCACTTGACAATTAAAAAATACAATTTATTCATCTACCCATCTACCACCCTACCAAACTAGTTATTCCTACCTCCTACTCCCTAATAGACATTTTTTAGAATTGGAGAATTCTAGAATCTCTACTAGTTTATCCCTCTTTCACTAGAATCTTGTATTCTTAAGGATTCTAAGGAATTAAATATTCCTTGGAAAATCCTTAACCATTCATCTCGATGGCTCAAAATTAACTTTGAGCCATTTCTTTTTCTTTTCATGGTTATTTAAACAAGCCAATCCCTCCATGAAAACTAACTTGAAAATTATAAATCCATATTTCCATCTTGCATCCATAATTATCCTTTTTTCATTCATATATCCTTTTATCAAAGCCATTATCAAGCCAAAAGCCCATTTGAAGCCATTGTTAAGCATAGTCAAGCAATCCAACATTTAACACATTTTGCATTCAAATCAATTTGGCAATCTTGGAGTGGAGTTACAAGAGGTAAAATTATGCTATGGAATCTCATTACAAGCATTTGATTATCTCTTTATCCTCGTTGTTTGATGTTGTTTATATTTTGGGTTTCTATTGCTAAAAATAGTAATATAGAGAGAATCCAAAAATTTAGGCTATATTTTGGCAATCATAGTGGGACATACCCCCTAAATCTAACCTATTAATCTTGATGTAAGTGATTTGAAAACTTTCAAGTCTAACTAGATGAGAATTAAAAGCTGGATTTTGAAAAAATCATGATGTATAGGAGACTTGTAGTTTGCACTAGTATTAATGATATTATAATTACAGTCTTGCAGTTAGATAAACAATATTGCATTAATTTTAGGCTTTAACCACTAACAGTTTTGAGTCTAGATAGGTTATTCACCTTTGTGCAATATCGCTACTTCAAAGTAGTGATCTTACTCTGCTAATCATGATTTTACATTAGTAGTTATAGTTTTGTAGAGTTTATGGGCTTGTTATAATACCAATATTTCCCTCTATTTCTAACCTCTACACAAGAATGTTTAGTTATCTTGTATAAGTATGTTATATCTTATGTGTGTAAGAATATGTAGGATTGACTAAGAACCTAACTATTAGTGGCTAAAGCACAATATCACAACTCTCAGACTTGCAATTCTACCCTGGGAAAAGTAGGGTTGATCAAGAATTTTCCCATCGGTGATCAAAGTGTAATATCACAACTCTAACATTTATGGTTTTGACCTGGTAGTCATAATATTGCCATTGTAAACTATGGTATTACTATTTATGCTAAAACTAGTAAACTTGTCCTATCAACTTCTAATTTGCAAATAAAGGTTCATCATTTTAGTGATCATATAATCTCTTTAATAAGCCAATCAACTATTTTCTAATCAGCTATTTTTAAGTTTGACTATTTTGGGTTTTTGACTAATTGTGTGATTACAAAGGTTGATTTTGAGCTTGTTGTGTTCAGGTTGATAGGTAAAAGAGTCATATAAGAGATTATATAAGTTAAACTACATATCATTCACCTATTAAAACACTTGTTGTAATATCACTAATCATGATCTGTGGTTTTGCCCTGTCGTCAGTGATATTGCATTCTTAGTAGCAATTTTGTAACTAGGCAAAGTTAGAGTGTAGTTTGGGTCACTATTTTAATCTTTAAACTAATCTTCAGAGTAAATCTAGTAATAATAGCTTGTTATTTTGTTTTTCCATCAAAATCTATCCATTTATTAAAGGTTTTTGATTAATTAGTCAAAGTTTACAATCTACCATATCTATCTACTAAAGTTTTCTTAGGTAGCCTATATTTTGAAGCATTCTAGGATTGACATCTAACTGTTATTTTTAATATAATCCATATGCATCAGTTAAAACCAAAGACTTTTATAGTTTTAAACTTTATTGTAAAATTGCTAATCTCAAGTTTTTGATAGTTATGATTCTACCTTAACAGTCACGATTTTACAGGTTCCTATTTGTTGACATGGGGAGTAGAAATTTTATATTAATTCAAACTACTAACCCTTTTTGTATAGGACCTTTCAAGACAAAGGCACCCCATTTATTTTCTTAATCTTTTGTGTTTGTAATAGGGGTGTCAAAAATCTTATATTGTAGTCTTTTTGCTTGTATATATTTGCTTGTTGTGTGATTTGATTGTATATATTTTGTGCTTCCTTACATAGGTAATTAATCATAAAAAAAATTAATCATACCTACCTATTTGTTAACCCTTTGAGTCTAGGATAACACATGATGTAGACTTCATCCCAATGCATGGGATTAGTCACTAAGGGTCAATGACATGGATTTCATCACCATACACTAGACCAAACTTCATGTTCCTGGTGGAGTATAAATATTAGGAGAGTTGTCATTAGGCACTAAAGTGGAATTCCCCATAAAGGATTCCATGGAGTGAAGGGAATTTTGTCTCTAATACATAAAGTAGTTAAACAACATCTTATATGGACTTGGTCCCAATCCTACCTTCATGTATATTAAGGACTCCCCTAAAAACCCTTATGTAAACCTATCTTAAGACTCTTTAGCTATAACAGGTATTTTGATGCCAGAGTCAAGATCAACTCCTAAGAAGTTGTTAAGTGTAAAATGGGGTCAAGAGGGTTTAGTTGATTCTATAATAGGTCATCGACCTACAACCTCACCTAAAAATCCATTATATGATGCAAATTTCAGGTTACACACCTTTTTGGTTTATTAAATTAGGACTTGAGGCTAAGTGTGTTGTTTGTATGTCATGCTGAAACCTATGTTATTTGTGAATGGAGTCAACCACTCCCATTTTTATCTTAAAACACCTAAATACCCTTAGATCTAAACCCATTTTTAAACCCCATCATAGCATCCATCACATATCTACTATTCACCATCCTAAACAACATCTAAATATCCATCTCATATATTCCCATTTATCATCTATTCATAACTTTTAAAGTACAACCTAATTCTTGAAACCAAATCTTAGTGGTCACCCATCCCTCCAATCATCACTATCACTTTCAAATCCATTGATTTAGAATTATTAAAATACATAGCCTTTTCAAGACTTTAATGTAGCACCCATCACTTCCCTATCATTACCACTTCATACCTAGCACCCATCCAATCACCATTTTGCTAGTGTGAAAGGCACTTAATCATTTCACCTCCTAGTCTCCTTGCTAGATTGGAACCTTGTAGGGTTTTATATTTTAGTAATAATTGGTCATTTTAATCTTTACCTCTCTTTAAAATCCAAAATCACCACATTTACAAAATCACCTTCTTTGACCACTCTTAGATTTGATCTCTAGACCAAATTAGTGCTCGAAGTCACACCTGCTTCTATCATGCCTAATCACCTTTTATCACTATGACAATACAAACCCATGCCTAACTTCTTAAAATAAGACAAGGATCCAATCAAGAGAATGACTTCTTAAGGAACATAGGTGATTAAAATTGGGATTGTGATGATAGACATAGTGATATGCATATACCTAGAGGAAAAGATGACTGATTTGCAAATGACTTCTTCCATAGTGATTAAGGTAGAGCCTAATTTGACTAGCACAAGTCATCAAAATGGGGAGCACTCTACCCCCAAGCTTTGATCTTAACCTTTTACAACATTTAGTCCATCCATCCTCATGACCTAACACTCCCCATCAACATGTCAATACTAACCAATGACCCAAAGAAGAGGAACTTGTGGATCATGAACAAAAACTCAAAGATAAAGAATAATAAGTCCATCTTAAAAAAATAACAATGTTGAGGCTAATAGGAGGCAAACCCCCTAGAGGATCAATCGGACCAACTTACATAAAAAATTAACTCTTTAGCCTCCCAATTTTATACCCAACATCAACAATCACCCTCCCCATGCCAAAATATCCATAACTCCAATAGACCAAATATAAATCATGATTAAACCTCTAACCCTCTTAGAGATCCCTCATTTGTACAAGAATGGAAAATGATGAAAGAAACTCTCCAACAAATTGACCCTCGCTCACAAGCAATGAAATATAAATATGAATATTTTTGCTCTTATCCCTTGGATATGAGCATTTTTCAAATTCCTTTCCCACCCCACTTTGAGGTTCCTAAATTCAAAAAGTATAGATGGAAAGGTGATCCCCATGATCATGTCTAGGAGTTTTATGCGGCTTAACATGAGTTTGCATATGATGATGCCTACTTGCTAAGACTTTTCCCAAAAAGTCTCACAAGACTATCCCTAGAATGGTTCATACATTTGCCAAAGGGGTATATATCTAGTTTTCGATAATTAACTAAACAATTTGTAAGACATTTCTCTTTTATTATAGAATATGATGTCTCCATTATAGACCTCTACAACACTAAACAAAGGAATGGGGAAAGTTTGACATCTTTTTTACAATGTTGGAGAAGCTTGGCAAGCCAATTCTGATGCATAATACCAAAAAAAGAGCTAGCCAAAATATTTTTTAACAACCTCAATACAAACCTAAAATATCAGTTGAAACTCCATTATGCCAAAAAATTATGAAATTATTGAAAATGGGATACAAATTGAAAGATCGCTTATTTAAAAGGGAATAATTAAAGTATACACCTAAAATGAACATAATCAACATCAGGATAATTCCTTTTCAATCAAAAATAAGGTATTCAATAAAAATAAGAATGTTGTGGGAGATTGGGTTATAGATTCCAATAAACATGTTCAAACTATGCAAAAGAAAGCTCCTATAGACCATTAAAATGTCTCTTCTACTCAAGTGCCACGAGGTAATCCAAAGCTACCAGCCTTGGAGTGCCTATTGAAATGGTCTTTTAATAATTGATCATTGCTAACATGATCACTCTTCCTAAAATATGGCCTTTGGATGATAGTAAACCTTGACCCAATTGGTATCATGAGGATGAATTATGTCAATACCATAGAGTCAAAGGTCATAACATAGATAAATGCAAGTAATTAAATCATTATATTCAAGACCTTATTGAAAAAGGTAATACTAAAGTAGAGGGGAGAGTACTCCTAATCAATCAAAGAATCAGCAATTGGGTATTTACTAGGACCCTTTACCCAGGCATGGTCAAAAATAAGGGAAGCCACCTGGAGACTAGGGTCAGGCCTCCATTCCAACCACATGGACTATCACGCATCCCATACCACTATGTAAATATCATTAAAATCCATAACCCCAAAGATCCCACTCTACCATCATCCACCATATTAAAAATCAATAGAGCCATAGTGGACTGTGTTGTTACTACTCGACATAGTAAAATCATAGTTCCTGGGGCACCACCAAAGGACCCATCCACATTTATATCTCAAAAATTCAATGTTTTCAAAAAAATATTAGTATCTTATTATCAGCCTTATGGTATATTCAAATAAATTGAGAATGCCCCTACTCAAATTTCATTCATGGATCTTCTCAAAACATCATCTGAGCATTAAGAGATCTTCAATCAAGTCCTGAATGATCTAAAAGTCCCATGAGATATTGACACTAGTCAGTTTCAAAAATTAGTGGGTTATTTGTCTCCTTCATAACAAATTATAGTCATTGCCTAGGATATACCTCCCATGTGCCCACATCATACTACCCTTTGTTCATAAAAACATCCATCTCTAATCACCACATTCCCTAGGTACTCATAGGTAGAGGGTCCACATTAAACTTATGTAGTCTATATTTCTTAAATAAATTGGGGTATTTGAAGCTTGGCGCTTACTTTAATTATGATTAAAGCATATGATGATAATGAATGACTATCTACAGGTACTATCTACCTTCCCATTGATGTGGGACTCATGGTATATTGAACCTTGATTCATGTTGCGGATGTTGATTCACCCTATAATCTATTTTTGGGTCACTCATGGATTCATGAGATATAAGTAGGCCCATCCACCCTTCACCAATGTCTAAAACTCCCTCACTCTGACATGAAAGTCACCATTCCCAGGGAAATTTAACACTTTTGAAGCTACCAAATGGGTCAATCCCAATCCTCCTATTATTTTCCAAGCACAAATAATTCCACTCTAAATCCAATAGATGCCAAATATATACACCTTGATGATTTATTACCCACTTCTAAGCCATTACCTGATATTATAAGACTTAAAAACACATCCATAAGATGTAGGGAATATGAATATAAAACCTTCTGTATATGTGACTTACCTCTTTTCCCATGTAGCTATGGGTCCCCATCCATAAGGAAGACCAATCCTATCAAATATCAATTTGGATCAAAATCCTTTTATAGTGTATGAATATTATCAAAATAATATATTGATGAATTAGATGAATCATGGCTTATTTCAAAATATGAGGTTATCACATCTCACAGACAATGATACCCCCACAATCATAAAATGTTAAAAAATATGTATTATGAAGGAAAAGGATTAGGGAGACACGATCAAGGTAGGATTGAGCCCATAACATTCAAAAATGTCCATAATATCTTGGCTTAGGATACAATCTTCTTGATAATGACTTAAATAATATCAATGTGGATACTACTTCACTCTTTAAAGAGTCTCTTTCAAATGGAGAAATCGAGATAGGATCTGCTTATAGTCTTTTCACTGAGCTTATTACCACAAACCTTTTACAATACACCACAATTACCACCACTGACATATCCCTCTACTACCCTTCATTAATTTATTAGGATCAGCATCATGATCCATCCTTTGATATATTTCAAAATGATGAAGTCATCTTAGAATTCTTGGGAGCATGAGATGCCTTATGACAATCACAAAAAGGGATTTTTTATTAATCTATACCAGTCAACCTATTTTAGGGAACAATAAGGGGCCCTTGATCAAATTGAATAAGAAGAATCACCCCAAAGTCTAGAAGAATTTCCACATATTTCAACTAAATCTAACTCTTCTATAAAAATTGATATAGAGCTCCTGGAAGGTTTTAATTTAGATATCCCATATCAATCATTACCTCCTTACCTCCAAGATAAGTCACCCTCTCTCATTTAGGAGATGATTGAAATCAACATCAGAACTAAATAACATCCTAAAATAGTCAAATTAGGGGTAACTCTTATTCCTAAGGAATGTCAAATCATTACTGAGTTACTCAAGATATCTTTTCATGGTGTTATTATGACATGCCAAGAATTTATCCCTATTTATTTGTGCATCATATGGCTATTCATCCTAACACTAAACCAATTAATCAAAAACTACATAAGATGCACCCTAAAGTAGCCTACTAATTAACAAGGAATTACAAAAAAAATTAGAAGTAGGATTTATCTGACCCATTGATTATTCTAATTGGATATCCAACATTGTTCTTATGACCAAGCCAAAAGGAGGAATTTGGATTTGTATGGAATTTTGAGACATCAATAAAACATGTCCTAAATATGATTTCCCTCTCCCAAATATCAATATGATCATGGATTCAATAATAAAGTATGAAATGTTATCCATTATAAATGGGTTCTCAGCTTTAACCAAACCAAAATTATGCCCAAAGATTAGCATAAAATAGCCTTCATCACTCTATGGGGGACCTTTTGTTACCAAGTCATGCCCTTTGGTCTTAAGAATTTAGGGGCTACCTATTAGTAGGCCATGACTGTTATATTCCATGACATGATGCATGACATTATAGAAGATTATATCGATGATATTCTAAGGAAGTCAAGATTCAAATCTAAGAATCATATAGTCCTATACAGATCTTTAAGTGGCTCTTTGAGTATAAAGTCAAATTTAATCCAAAGAAATGTGTCTTTGTCATTACCTCAGGTAAGTTATTAGGGTTTATTGTATCCAAGAGAGGCACAGAAGTGGACCCAGCTAAAGTCAAATACATTATGGAAATGCTTCCTCCTCATAATCTAAAGTAGCTAAGGATTATTCAAGGTAAGTTACAAGCTATTAGGAGGTTTATCTCTCACCTCACGGATAAATGACACCCCTTTACCCATATCTTGAAGAAGGGGACCCATTTTAATTAGAACTCTAAATGTTGGTAGGCCTTCAATAATCTCAAGCAATACCTGGTAAATCCACTTGTGTTATCACCACAGGCTATAAGAAGGCCCCTACTCCTATATATCTCTGCTACACCTTGTGCAATAGGTGTTCTACTTGCTCAACACAATGATGATGGTAAAGAATAGGCAATTTATTACCTTAGTCTCACTTTGATTTCATATGAGCTAAACTATACTCCCATTAAAAAAGTTTGTCTAGCCATTATTTTCACTTCACAAAAGCTTTAGCATTATATGTTAAATAGTCAATTTTAACTCATCACTAAAGTTGAATCCCTCAAATATCTACTATCAAAATTAGCTCTCACAAGATAAATGGCCAAATGGATAATGTTACTCAGTGAATTTGATATAGAATATGTTTATCAAAAGTCCATTAAGGGATAGGTAATAGTGGATCAACTCATAGAGGTGTCTCTTGTGGTGACTAAACCTCTTATTACAACCTTCCTAGATGAATCCATAATGAATACTATATAATCTAATGGCTGAAATCTATATTTTTACGTCTCTTTTACTACACATAGATCAGGATCAGGGATCCTTTTGGTAACCCCACAAGGAGACCTTATCCCTAAGGCTTTTCGATTGGTTTTACCATGCACCAATAACATCTTTGAGTAAGAGGATTTAATTGTTGGCCTCTAATTATCCATCCAATGTAATATCCATCACTTATAAGTCTTTGATGATTCACAACTAATAATTAAGCAAGTTAATGAAGAGTTCCAGACCAGATATGAGAAATTACTCCCTATAAACAATTAGTAGATCAATTAAAGTAATATTTTCAGTCTATTACATTTGAACAAGTGTCAAAGGGGAGTAAAAAATTATTTGATTTTGTGGTGACTATTGGCTATCTAATTGACCTCCTTAAAGATGTCCTTGAAGGGAATTTCTTGATTGAACATTTGATCTTATCATCCCATCAATCTATGGCTCCTCTACAAATTTGTGTTATTCTTGATCCCAATCTCCCCTAGTATAATGACATCTATAATTATCTCCATGAAAACATCCTTCCACCAAACCTCAATTGCCATCAACACAAGGCCTTCATCCACCATATCTCCCATTACACAATCCTTGGCAGCATGCTCTATCAGACAAGTTATGATAGGACCTTGTTAAGATGTTTGACTTTAAAAGAGGCTACTCTTATGATAAAGGAGGTCTATGATGGTATATGTGGTGGCCATTTCAATAGAATGGACCTAGATAAGAAATTACTTAGGATTAGATACTATTGGCTTACCATGTAACAAGATGCCTACCTATATCTATGAAAGTGTGTAGCCTACTAAAAACATCCTAATCTTATCCATGCACCTGCACAAGAATTATAGCCTATTATGATTCCCTAGCCATTCTCTATATGGGGACTAGATTTGATTATCAAGATTAATCCCAAATCATTTGATGGCCACAAGTTCATTATTATAGCCATAGAGTATTTCACCAAGTGGGTAGAGGCTATGCCACTTACCTAGACCACAGGTCTCCAAATTTCTAAATTCATCCTGAATCAAATCATTTGCCATTTTTACATTCCTACTAACATCCTATCAGAGAATAGAAATTCATTCAAAAATCAAGAAGTTGAGGCCTCGTGTAAATGCTACCATATCAAGTAGCACTTGTATACCCCCTATTACCCCCAAGGGAATGGATAAACTGAAGCCACAAATAAGAATCTTATCAAAATCCTCAAGAAAATAATCAATGCAATAGGAAAGAAATGGCACCTGTAATTATATATTGCACTTTGGTCCTATTAAATAATTGTTTAAACACCCACTGGGGCCACTCTATATGCATTGGTTTATGGAATGGAGGCTATCTTGCTTATAGAAGTGGAGCTCCCCTCCTTACTATCTCCTTGTGGGGCATTATTATTGATCATAATTTTAGACAAAAAAAGGCTAAAAGAATTGGATATTCTAGATGAAAAGTGTCAAAGGGCCCTCAATCACCATTGGGCATATTAGAACAGATTAAAAGGCCAATATTGCAAGAAAATCTAGTCCCAAGAGTTTGAGGTTGATGATTTAGTCCTAAATGAGAATCAAAAAAATACCAATGTAGATAGGGATAAGAAGGGAAAATTTGAAGCCAATTGGCTTGAGCCTTATATTATATTTGCCAATTTTGGATTTGGAGCCTACAAGTTAGCTACACTGGATGATAAAGAACTTGATGACCTAGTGAATATAATGCATCTGAAATGCTTCTATTCTTGATAGACTCCACTTTACCTCCATCTATGGGTCCCCACTCTTGGGGGCATACCCATTCCCATTTCCATTCCTTTCTTTTCATTTCACTCCATTCTCCCATCCATGACCCTAGTCTTACAAGTGGGCATCTATTACAGGTTTTTATAGTAGCAGGAGACAGATGTTTTAAAATTGTAGAAAAGCCATTACTTGTTGTGTGATGGGGATGATTATTGAATAAGTCTTCTAGAGTCATTTTATCCATTCTCACATATATCATCCATCTTATCACCTCCTTAAACATACCCCCATCATATCCTTTTTGATGATTATGTCTCCTCTTAGCCTCAAACTAATCATATTCCCATTTACCTCTTGTTATCTCTAGGCTATGGTCCACATGTTCCCACTAACTTTATCATTATATAAGGGTAAAAATAGGTTTTACTTTGGGTTTTTTCATATACTATGCCACCAAATTCTGATCAATAATCTTAAACCCCATATATAGTTGCTTTTGATTTGAATGGATCCTCGGTCCACTCCAATATTTTGGGGCACGAGGTACCCCATGTACATATTTATTGTTATCATTTAGACCATTATGTATAAACATTATATTGCCATCACTTGATAATATCACTTCTATATTCATCTTATTCCCATCTTTAATCTATTTTGTTTTATCTTTGTCTTGTGTATATATGCATGTATGTGTGTTGAATATGTGTGGTTGTTTGATGAATCATTTATCTTTATACATATTAATTAGATTATATTGTTTATTTTAATAGTCTTGTTATAGTTTTGTATATATTTTATCTTGTTAACTTTAGGGGTATAAGGATGGTCTAGGTGACTCTCAAACTTGTTTTGGGCAAAGTCACTTGAAAATAAATTTCCCTCGTGCACCACATCTTTAGTGTACCTTTGACTTCTATCACATCCTTGGCACACATTTATCTACTGGTGCAATATTAAAAATTATTCCATACATTATTAATGGCTTCAAAATTTTGCCACCCATCTCATTCCCCCAAAATCCTATCATCTTCTAGTCTAAACCTAATCATCCTACCATCCCATCCCTATCCTACCTCCTTGGTACAGGAGGATCGCTACCTAAACCTAATTGATAAGACATAACAATCAACGATGGATTAATCCTTATTTAGCACATTTATTTACATTTTATTTCATTTTAACATTACATATCTCATTACCATTACATCCATATCAAAATTTTATATCATGACATTCATAAGCAAATAACTATTTCATAACATTTCATCACATAATGTATCATCTACCAATCCTACAACATCATCACATAATTAACCATCTATTTATCATATCATTAAATCCATAATCTAACATCCATATAATTTATCCACATATCCACCAAGATATAAATCATTATATATCTATCATGATATCATGACTATCACATCATTTTAAATAAAATACATACATCCACATATAACTACTCACATCATATAATAACCATGACATCCAATCACATCACATATACACCAATCACATCAAAACAATATATCATACATACATTTATCTCATCTAACCATGCAACTATCTATAATCAATGCACATCACAAAACCATAAACACACATAATCATCACTACAATAAATCACATCACCTTAAAAATCCCATCATATATAAAATGTCCACATGGAGTCCATGTCAAAAAATATAAACAATATATGGGCCCCATGGGTAGAAATGTGCTACAAGATAAGAAAATCCATATCTATATAAGTCTCAGTTAGGCTCATAGGGGTCCTCTATGGTGTTGGTGTACTGATTGTGATGAGTTAGATCTAAATTAAGGTGCACACCACTCAATTGGCACTACTACCTCATACAAGTCCTTGTAATATTATGCCCCTTGAGTCAGCCTCATAATATTATGCATAACCCCATTCATCCCCCTATTACCATAGTTGTGTCAGCCTCCTCCTTTTCCCTCTCAACCACCTCCACCTCTCCTCTAAAATCTCTAATTTACATCTGCATCTTGGTAATATATGCCTAATAACCAGTAATCTATGTGTCTCAACTCTAAATCTAGATCTATAGCATCACTATCTGGGCCTATAAGGTAGTCACATGTCCCTAAAATCTAGTAACTTTCCCTTGTGCTTGGGCTAACTACCCATCCTATGCCTTTAATCGATCCTACAGCTTATCTCTCTCTATTTTAATCCCAACTATCTTAGTGAGTCATCCTTATATCTCATACCTGAGTTATGCTAATAAAGATCTCTCATCCTCTGTCAATGATGGCCATGATGGTCCTGCACCATCCCCATTCCCACTAGATCCAACCTATGTAGCTTATACACTAATACCCCCAGCTTGGGTCACACTCCCTTTAGTCTACGTTACTATGACTACCTGATCCCCATCACCCCCATCTACCTCCATGGCATCTGGAACTCCCTTTCCATCCTGAACATCATACACTAGTATTTGTGCCCACCTCTATCTCTACAACCTTTCCTATGCCTATTAAAATCTCCTCACTATTCCCCTCTATACCATATCCCTATGTTAGAGAAGCCTCATTGGTACTCTCTGATCCCACCACGTAATGTAAGTTTTTGTCACTCCTAGCTCTGATAAAGGAGTTTGAAAATCCCACAGGACTAGGGAAAGGATATCATAATATGCACATATAAGAGCTCTATCTATTGGCCTACTTTAATGTGGCCTCTCTTGGTCACTCTTGGAAAAAATATGTTCCTCACTTGACACATCCTACAAGAGCCTAAACTATCTTTATACATGATTAGGTTGTTATTACTCTAAAATAAAGTCTCTCTATCTTATTAGGTAGCAATTTGTAAGCATATACTGAGTCACCTTAGCCTCATCATCCCAACCAAATTGAAGTATCTTGTAGGGAATCCACATGATATGTTATGGTCACAAACTATCAAAATGTTATCTATAAAATCTCATCTCCATGACGTGGCCTATCTGCACACCTAGTAAAATGTGCCATCCAAAAACCATAGGCTAATGAGGCTCCCTAGCCACTAGAGTACCTAGAGGCTATTGGATCATAATATACTTCTGTATTTAGATATTTAATAATAGGGATGGACCCAAGCTCACTGCTCACCTATAAGCCCCCAAATACAACTCTTGATAGAGTTGAGCCAACAACATTGGCCTTCACATGAACACCCTAAAATATTTCACCATGTCCCCAACTACATCTCCCAATCCCAGGTGAAACCATTGACCACTCTTGTTTGGTAGGAGTATGTTGGTAACAAAAGACAGCACTACTAGGTTTAACTAATTAATAGTCCCCTCTTGGAGGCATCTATCAATATCCACTCATTGGTCCTACACACTAACACACAATTCTCCTACTAATATTTTTACCATGGTACTAAGTGTGTGTAATTTCCAATAAATCATGTCCCCTATCATCGATAATCATAAAATCTGATAGACATCCTCCAACATCACTATCATATCTCTAGTAATGAAGTGGAAGGCACTCATCTCTGAGTGTCATCACTCCACCAACACAATAATTAGGTCATAGTCAATCTACACCATTAGCATCATAGCAATGTAGTGCATCCCCACTAGTTCTAACACCCCATAATTTGTAATAGTCAATTAGTGTATCTCATGTAGAACCTTACATCACCACAACAAATATGTCATCACACCTAAGTCCTCTTACACAAATCACACAACCTATCACTAAATCTATTTCATCATAATCTCTCTCACCTAACTGACCTATAACCAATTTCCCCCTACTCAAATGAACACCTATACCCTAAATGCATACTAGCATTCCTTACCTAATCCTAATCCAAATTCACACCACTTCCTATCCTAGCATTTCAACCTACCTTACCCTCATCCATATTAATATAACTAACCCTAGTCCACCTTAACCTAACTCACTTAATCCAATCCCATCTCCTAGCCTATAACCACTTCCCTAACTTACTGATCATCTTAATTAAAACTCCTAAACCCTAACATTCATCATCTACCTTACACCTAATTAACCCTAAACCATCTTAACTACCATATCCCTAATCCATCCTAACCTCACTTAATTCCCCAACCATCTCTAACCCCCCTAAACACCTTAGCCTATCTTTTTATCCCCCATCCCTTATCCATTTTTCCATCCATGACAATATCAAAACTTACAAGTTTGACCTAATTAGTGATCTTGTCAATATCACTAATCGAGTCTTGCAGTTTTGCATAACTAAAACTCTAACCCCATAGTTATATAAAACCATGGATCACTAACCTATGATATTAAAATATCAAAATATGAGACTTGCAGTATTAATATATCATAATTCTATAGTTGTATTATTGTAATACTGTAACTCCTAATGCAACATCGCTAGTTACATGTGTAATAATGTGATTGAGGCACTACCCTCAGTCACGGTATTGCACCCACTATTCCTTTACCCTAATTAACTTGAAATAAATACAAAATTTCACCAAAATTGACAAAATCATAGGATAGGGGATCATAACTCACTAGTGGTCCAACATCCTCAGGAATCTAGATATCTTGGACACTCTCACTACGATGTGAAGCTCATGGGATTAGGTCCATGTTTTTTTGCTTAGAGTCAATTTTTTCCAAAGTTAAATGTCAAAATGAACCCCTTTTTCACTCTTTTGTCCTATTTATCCCCCTCCCAACCCCCCCCCCCTCGCATTACCCTTTTGACCCCCAACACATTTTGTCTCTCATCCTATCACTCCCTCTCTAGTACCAAATCCCATCAAATTCTTCCATTACCTTAGTTACTCATTGATTATCCTCCTTAAGTCATCTGGGGCACTATCTTTCCCTATCATCCACATTAATCCTAAGCCAAAACTACATTGGCTTGAGGTCTCTTAAGACAATGTAGGCAACACATAGCCATAGTCTTGTGCCCAGGGATAGCTCAGCCACTATTAATCCCCAATCCCCATCCATCCTGGATAATATCACTCGACAATCATACATCATTTTAAGCTCTATATTTTATGAAAAGTTGCTTATTATCATTAATTAACTCATTTAATTTCCATTATAGGCCGTTTAGCCTTCCCTAACATGTGTCCTTGTTCTGGGAACCATCACTAGCTTGTAGCCTATCTCATCTCTTTAATTCTCAGACAATATCTTTGTCATGAGAATTACCATCTTATCACTTAGTCTCCTTTATTGACATGGATCATTTGTCTAGAACCCATCTCTCAAGATCAAGCCACTTTCTCCAGTAAAATCTATGTTTGGGGCATCTCAATCATAATTATATCAATACGCAAGGCATCCCAACCATGTCTCATCATCTTGGTCTTATCCCACCCTTGGGACTTATGTTTGAGTGACCATCTGGGTTGTTCCTCCCCTCATGCTCCCTCGATGGGGCATCATCATACCTACTAACACCATCTAGCAATATTTTCATGGCCATGATTTTATTTGAAAGACCATTACTCCCTCCATCCTATCTACTTGTAATGCCCTTTCAAACAGGGCCAAAATGTATGCACCTAAATCCACTCACCCTAATAATTTTACTAATTTCACTAATTTAACTATATTTCCTAGATAATTAACTAATATCTTATTTTTATTTCTTACATCCCATAAACCTTATTCTATCCTCACAACCAATTAATTACCTTCATTAGTCTACTAACTAAACCTACTTACCTACTAACCTACCCATTAACCCACTTGAAAATTTAAAAATACAATTTATTCACCTACCCATCTTCCACCCTACTAAACTAGTTATTCCTACCCCCTACTCCCTAATGGAGATTCTAGAATTCGATAATTCTAGATTATCCTCTAGTTCAGTCCTCTTCCTCTAGAATCCTCTATTCTAGAGGATTTTAAGGAATTAAAAATTCCTTGGGAAATCTTTGTCCATTGACCTCAATAGTTCAAAATTAAATTTGAGTCATTGATTTTCCCACTCATGACTATTCAAATTAGTCATTCCCTCCATGAAAACTAACTTTAAAACTAGAAAGCCATCTTTCCATCTTGCATCCATAATCATCCTTTTTGCATTCATATAATCTTTTGTTAAAGCCATTATCAAGCCAAAAGCCCATTTCAAGCCATTGTCAAGCATAGTCAATCTATCCAACATTAAACATATTTTGCATTCAAATCGGTTTGGCAATCTTGGAGGGGAGTTACAAAAGGTAAGGAATCTCATTACAAGCATCTGATTATCTCTTTATCCTCTCTGTTTGATATTGTTTATATTTTGGGTTTTTATTGCTAAAAATAGTAATATAGAGAAAATCCAAAAATTTAGGCTACACTATTAACAAAGCTTAAAGACTCAATTATATAATATGACTTTTGACAAATTTTAAACTTTTTAAACCTATGACTATAATATAACTTTTTACAAAAATCCAAAGATTGTGATCTTGGCTACTATTAAGGAGACTATGAACATAAAAACTATTTTTGACTTTATATGGATTTTATTTACAAGATCAACTCATAAAAAAACATAAATAAAAATATAATAAACTAAACTTAACAAAAGAGAGACTCAAAATAAAAGCTATCAGTGAGAAGTGCAAAGTCTTGAAGACTGTATAAAGACTTTGCAGTTGCCACGGACTGTATGAGGGATGGTTTGATGATGATAGATACCTTAGTGTAAATTTGAATCAACTAAAAATGATTGCACCTAATTGTTTTGAATATGTAATATGCATGAATTATGCTTTAAAATCATCTCTTTAATTTTTCAATGCATGGACCTTGTATAGTAGCTATAAATGACATAGAAGACTCACTTTTAGAGTTGAGGGAAATAGTATAACCATGGATCATTTTGCCTAAAGAGTAGGTCATTGAAACTTATGTATGTAATGTGATACAACTAGTGGATATGGACAAGGAGTGAGCTAAGATTAGAGGTTGAATGATGGTATGCACAATAGGTAGCACTTCAAACTAGATCATAGATGGCAAATAGCACAAGGCTCAGCGTTGATAATTAAAACTTAAATAATTTTGCATATCTAGATAAATTAGACTATAAATGAATATGATATAACTCTGATCTTTTTTCATCTCTCTTTCTTCAAACCTTACAAATAGAAATCTAATAAAACTAAAATAATATTTATCAATATGGGTTTGCCATTATTTGGGGTAAATAAATAGCATTACCCCTCCATAGACTAACTGACCATTCTCACATAAATTTCTTACTCTGATACCAGATAATGAATGTGGTTTATATTTGAACAAAAAATACTCAAATGAAATAATGCACATGGATTATAATAATATATTTCATGCATTATATTTTATTTCATTCGAGATATCAAATACATCAAAAGAGGTTACATAATATAGGTGAAGGAACTCTTTGATAGAGTGATCCAACACCAATTTCAATCCCACATATCTCCCAACTATCCTAAGATATCTCACTTATCGTATCCCTTTATTCACACACACACACATATCTCTCTACATGATTTGTTATCATAAATCACTCACACACATAGTTATATTATTCTACCTATATTATTATTAAATGAATTGATAACTCATATTAATAATAATATTATAAATAAATATAATGTGAGCACTACTGTTAGGCTATTCCTAACAAGGTGTACTCCATTCTCTTTTGATCATGCATTTAGTGACAAAGTTACAATTGACTCTATAATCTATCTATTATGGTTGATTCAATTTAAGTGCATAATACATAACTCAGAGGTTCAATTCCTCTAACATCATGTCCGTAAATCTATTTTCAATTTCAACCCATTCACATCTTGGGGTTACAAATACTAGCTGAGTTAAATTGAGTTTTTACATCCCTCAATGGGTGTTATTTCTATTACAAAATAAAATTCAATTTGGGGCTTGATCGCTATCAAATTCTCAATTGGTTTAGCTAAATAACCAATCTTCTCCAAGTGCTTCATGGAAGCTACCAATTCTTCAATGCTTCAAAGAATCGTCATCTCTAAGAAAAGTCATAAAAGTAACATTGATTTCACACATACAGGTGTATTCCTCCCTTGCACTCTTTTCAAGTTCAAGAGAATCTCAAATTCAAGCATTTTCAAATTTTAATTTTTAAAATAACAAAGTAACTACTTCATGTGTTTTGCAAGGTTTGCTAAAGATTATAGTGCCTTGCACAATTGGAGTATTATCTCAAAGATAAAGTGTGTCTTATACACTAAGGTATATATTTTCTTCAATCTAATAATTTCATTTTTAGACTAAAAGGTGGGGGCAGACTGTAGACACCTAAATCTAGTCGTGATACTTGATCATGTTAGTTTTGGCCCTTTATCACTTTAATTAACTTGTGCACTTGATTGGACCTATTTTTCCACCTCACCTTATCTTAAACACCTATGAAGACCTATTTATATTCCAAATTATTATTGTCACTTACAAAAGTGTTATGATTTCTAAAAAACCCTTATACATCTATACAAACAAACCCAAATCCAAATTTGTATGTTTCCATAAAAAGATAGGATCGACCAACATGGACAATAGTGTTAGTAGGATCTGTCCCTATGGGTCAATCTTGTCCATCGGTCCTCTAATGGTCAAATTTTAATTTTAACCTTCTCTTATCTTTTCCTTTTATGTTTTTAGGAGTCCTAGCATGTGGTTTCCCATTTTGGATTGTTATAAAAGGCAAACTCAAGTCACTTATTCTACCACTTGAGAAATCTCAATATAGAGGCATATTCACACTACTAGACATTGAGAAAAAGTTACCTATTCTTCCCAATTCTAATTGTTATCACTATAAGAAAACTTTAACCAAGTTAAAAACTTGTTTTGTTTAGCCAAAATCAAAGTATGAACAAGTATTCAACCCATTTATAGATGCATTCATATAGTCAAAGGAGCACAATTGCATAAATTATTCTAAGTGATGTAGCTATGTGGGCTTGATTTCCCTCCTCAGAGTATTAGATATGTAGACAACATTCAATCATCATGGGGGTGATTAGGGTCAGCTTAGCCTAATTACACTACTCCTTTTTCTATTTTTAGGTTTTCAATCATTACTAACCCTATTAAGGTTTCAACCTTGGAGAAGCTATTTGCAGGTCTTTCATACACTTCCAAAGGTAAAATCTCTACAGACAGACCTAACTTAAGTTATCGCAAGTGATCATGCCCTAAGTTCTTATTTTTTAGCAAAAGACATTATTGTAGTTATATTAATTCATCTTAGCATATTATTTTTTTATTTGTTAAGTTGTACCTATGACTTTATTCCAAGATTGTTGTTATTCCTCCTTCCTATGTTTTAGAAGGTTTTTTGGATAGCTAAGTGGTTATATAATAGCCTGTGTAATATTTCATATCTAGTTGGATATAATATTATTATTCCATTTTAGACACAATTCACTAAATGGGACATTAGTGGGATTCGATCATGTCCTCAGTCTGCCAATTTTACAATTTCAGTACTTATTTCTAGGTACTTGCAAATTATGTTCATATTTTCCTTTTTTATGCATTTTGTTAGTCAACATAGTCTGATCTAGGGTAGAAATAACTAAGTTTGTCTTTTCAATTCATACTTAGCCTTCTTACAATCATTTGTACTTTTTTGAATTCAATATTTTACTTTTGTTATTCTTTTTTAAAGTTCATTTACAACATTCTAATTTATTGTATTTAGTTTATCTTAATGAGGGTTAATTCACTTTTAATCCAGGTTTAGACAAAACACTTACAAAGAAAAATGTTGTGCCACAAAACCATTTGTGCCCTTTTCAATAATATTTTACATCTGAAGATTGATAATCAGCCATGGGTACTTTTTATGTAAGCCCATGCAATTAAAATGACCTTCCTTCTAAATGAAAATGGCTAAACAACTCCTAGAAATTCAACTTAATATTTATTATGGTAGTAAGCCTTTAGACTTATTGCATAGTGTCTAAACCACCCATGGAGATCGATAACATATGGAAATCTAACAATTAGTCTCCCATGGTGAGTGTAATGCTATGACATTTACTAGTACAATTGATTCTACCCATATCTGTAATCATGACCTAAAATTCTAGCGCTGGGTAGTCAACTTATAGTTGATGAAGTTTTGGGTACTTCCTGATTTGATCAATATTGTCACCTTATGTTTTTTTAGGAAACCCACTACCTCGAGGGTTTATTGGGTGATAATGTTAGAAATTACATGGCAAGAAATAGTTGGTTTGATATCTATTTTATCCTCATTGATCTCATAAAAACCCTATAATTATACTTATTTATCCTCTTTTTTCATTAATGCCTTCAATGTATAAAAACTTATTTTCAGCATATTTATGCCCGTGAATATGTTTTCTATCACAGTTAAAACTAACCCTTTTGCCCTTTTCTCTTCAATTTGTTGAGGATTCAATATGGTAGGTCGATGGAATGGTAGTGTTGGAGTGCTTTGATCACTAATGTTGTGAAGGCATGCCTTATATTGGCCAATGTTATTCCCTGTACCCTATGGATCGTGATAATATAATTAGATATAGTACGTGGATTAAACATGTGAACCTCATGTTGGATGTGATCCTCAAATCCCCCAAGAAATAGATATGTTAAGTTCTTATTTATGTTCATCTTCACATGTATTGATAGATTTTGAAATTGTTGAATATAAACTTTGATTGATCATGTTTGATACAATTTTTCTAACTAGCTAAAATAATTCTTCATCGCATTATTGCAAAAGTGCATCTCCAATTCCTCAGTAAAAATTAACCAGGTGACATGAGAATCTTGTTATTATTTTGAGTACACAACTATCAATACCAAATAAATTACTCGGGTTATAAATAAAAGTATGCCATTGTGACCTTTTATTCACATGGGATCTTATGTGTAAAAAAAAATCTCCATTTGGCTAATTTAGGTGACTAGATTTTTTCATCAAACTTACGCATATCCACTTGGGGTAGCTTACTTTGAGTGCCCAAATTGGAACCATCAAAGAGAAATTTTTGTATTGTATTTGTATTTGGAAAGGACTAAGTATAAGACTCATATTGGCTAGGCTATGTATTGGTAAACTGAGGCTAGTTTTATAGTTTCTGTTCCAAGTCAAATAGCTGATTTAAACTATGCATAGTCTCATCTAGTGGTTGATTGATTTTATTTAGACGACCTTTATTGGCCTTTTTAAACTATATGTTTTGCACACTATAATAAATATGTCTCAATATGTGATCTATCATAGATAACCCTAGAATGTAAGATCGGCCAATTCCCATTTTAGACTCCATCTTTTCTTTTTAAGGCATTTATCTAAAGTATCAAAAGCCTTTCCTCAACCCCTAGTGTGTGGACTAGTGATGAAAATATTTTAGGGTTTAGAGTTCAAAAAATAGTGTTAACAATAATTATACCATTATGATCGTAGCATTAAGACAAATCCAATTAATGTTATATTGCACAAGGGTACAAAAAACTTGAAAAAAAATTTGAAAAACTCAAAACATATGGTTGACATAATTATATACTATTTCAATCACCTCGTCAAGATAATTCCTATCAATATTATATTACACAAAGGTGCAAAAATTACCTAAAACAATATTTTCGAACCAAAAATTTAAATTCCTTCTATATCAAAAGTTATCTTTTCTCAACCCTTCAACAACACCAAACAACCACTAACCTAAAACTGAAAAAAATGTAATAAAAAACTCTTCCCCAAATTGAAGCTTTGATACCACTTGTAATTAAATTACGTAGAGAGATAAATGAAAATCACAACAGTGGATCTCAATATAAATATCAAAATAATAATAATAATAATAATAATAATAATAATAATAATAATAATAATAATAATAATAATAATAATAATAATAATAATAATAATAATAATAATAATAATAATAATAATAATAATAATAATAATAATAATAATCCACATAAGATAATTGCAAGCATAGCATAATATTGTAAATATATGAATGAGCCACATCAAGTGAAAAACCTCCACAACCTTGCATTAAGAATATAATCCATAATATGATGATCTAATACTTACCACAACCTCATATATACACCCTACCAATGTTATAAATACTCCATAGGCCAACACAAATGTTAATATAAAGACATTCAAATTATCACGATTAAGTAAAAGGCTATGATAGTCATAAATGAGCCACATATATCCCATTACATGTTAGCGGTTAAGGGCATAACACTTTTTAAATTTATTTAATAGTGATAGTGTACCAATTCCATTTGTGATAGCTTAGGGAAGCTATTTAGTTTGTTAAGTAAATAATTACTTTCGAACTGCATTTTATATCAAATAATATGCTTAACAAGTTTTCATTTGATAGGAGGATCAAATAGTATGCTTAATATGTTTTTATTTGATAGGAGGATCAAATGCTTACATGTTTTTATTTAATGAAAAAGGTCAGATATAATGCATATATGTTTTATTTTGATAAGAGTATTAATTACTTAGATGGTTTCATTGATAAAAGCATCAATTTAGTCATCTTGTGAATAGATAATAAGAACAATTAGTGATGTTCAATTGATAAGTTACTTGCACTAAGTTATCATGCAATGTAACTAGTATTGGATGTTAATAACTCATGTGGAGTATTGGGAAAGTGTAAACCCTCAAAATCATTTTTAGGCTAATTCTAGCCCTACTTTAACTCCCATATTATTCATATAAATCTAGGCACTCTTTCCTCTCTTGTATGAGTTTGATGAATAGAGTCAAATATCAGTGATGAATTCTAGCCCTACTTTAATGACTTGATAGAAAACCCAAAATACTATTGTGAGAGTCATCCGATAAAAATGATTCCAACTGGGTGAGTATGGAGTTATAATAAGCTAGTAAGTGTTATAAAAGAGGGTGAATCAATGAAAAGGATTAAAATGAATCCTAAGACAAAGTGTATGTGAATACTTTGGAAAATATAATGAAATATTTTTTCAATCCTTGTGAGAGGGGTAGGTTTTCATCCTTTTGGAGATTTCCCCATTCCTTAAACCAAATCAAGTTGTAAATGTGTTATGTCTTATGAATTATTTTTATTTTGGAATCTTGTTCTATCATGACCATGCTTATAATATGAATTCATTTTCCTTTTAGATGTATTTGACTTAATATTAAATAATGCTTAGATTTATGATAGAGTTAATCCTCTATGGTCATGCAATTTTGTGGAATATAAATGTGTCACATGGTTATTTCCATATTAGCTTGTGCCTTGGAAATGTTTGGTAATGTGTGATTGAATTGTATATACCTTGGAAGAACACTAATTATATGTTATTTTTTAATAGTCTCTCATTGTTAATGTAATAGGGATGGTAAAAAAACATTCTAGCCTATTTTTCCAGTTCCCAAAAAGGGAGGTGTTACATGACATTTATATTGCTCAAGGGTGAAAAAACCCAAAGATTATTAGAGACCTATATTTTTTTTATCACCTCAAAAATATGAATCTAATAACTAGTATATTGATCAAGAGTGGAAAACATTGTGTCCAAATTTTTTTAGCTCCAGACTGCCCACTAAAGCAAAAGTTTTATTTTTTATCACTAGCCAAAAACAACACAAAAAATGATTTTATTTACTCACCGAACAAAAATAGATCTAAGAATGCAAAGAAACTTTCAAGAAAAAGAATCGATTTACCTATAATGCATTTTTTGCTTCTCTCCAAAGCCTTGATGTGTTGTAGAAAATTTTTTCAAATCAAAATTATGATACCACTTGTAATGAAGTTACTATATCATAAGAGTAAATTCACAACAATATATTACATTTCAATAAATGACATGAACAATTTAACAGTTTTAACTCAAAAATTAGAGCATATACAATAAATATAGGACATGATGAGCATAATGTATAAATATAGGACTAAGCCACTTCAAGGGGAAAAAAACTCGATAGTCCTTACAATAAGAAGATAATTTTTAATATGATGATTCAATACTCAACACTATCTCCTACATATACCATAATTAGGTTATGGGAACTCCGTAATCTAATTAGGCCAACTACTACCAATATTAAATATGGAGAGTATAAAATGACTAAATCAAAGGTTATGTGTGCCAAGGTCAACCACAAATATCTTGATAGACCAAATATGTTAAAGACATAGCAGATTGTAGAATGTGGTATGTGTTGATTTTTATCTTTATCAAACAACGTTGGGACTTAGCTTTGTAAGTTGAATCTCAATCAAATAAATGTGTATTGTCAAAAATAACATCATATATTTTTAGATGAGAAACATCACAACTGATATAATCTTATATGGGTGAGATTCCATACTTGAATGAGCATGTTCAAGTAACTTTGAGATATCAACCATGTTGAAACCATTCAATTGATTATAATTAAGTATGTGCTTTTGTTAACACAACAAGACGTTGCACAATGTCTAGAGAAATGATTTTCTTTTGAACTCCATTACCAATGATGACATGAAGCGGTTGTCCTTTTACCCAACATGGTGTGAAAAATATACTCTTTCTTTAGCATCAACAAATATTATGTAAGCATTGATGCTCAAAGTTTATTGTTCTCCTTTACAAACTATTGTACAAATTGAACAAGAAACATTTGTTGTGCATGACATTCTTAGTCGTCATGGGTGCTAAACTTTTGATGAATACACCTTTTGGATCCTTTCCCCTTGTCTTTCTTATGGGAAGAACCTTTTTGTTTAGTTATTTGTTGTTTTTCCAAAGGTTTTCCACTACAAGGTTATTTTTGTGTCACATTAGACTTGTTGTTTTGTTGTTTACATGTTCTTTGATGGAGGATTGGAGGGAGTTGATACTTTCATCTTTTTCATGACTTGTTATTTGATCTTGAAATACTTTATATAGGCTTCTCCCATGTTGTCACATGATAGAAATTTTATTGCACCCTATATGTAGGAATGGAGCCTATTAGTGTATTTTGAGACTCGATACAAGTTTGTTTCAGAGAGATTTCATGAAACTCATTAGTGTAATCAATCACGAACTAAACTCTTTTTTGCCTTAACAATTGGAATTTATTATAAACATTCTAATAATGATTATGTGGATAAAATTGTAAATGTATTGAATCAACAAAAATAGGATTGTGTATTTATAGGTTTATATCCACTTTCCTTCTTCAAACTATGAGATATCCCACACTTGAGCATTTTCAAATTTTGAGAGCTAACATTTTATTCATCATAGAATATGTTAATAGTGTATTAGTCTTCCAACTACTATAAACATGCATCCAATGCCTCGATGTAGATTTTTCCTTGAAAGACCTGGATATCCAATCTGACTTGTGCCTTGAACATATCTTAATGTTGAAAATAAGGATTAACAAGAGTTTCAAAGGTGGTTTGACCTAATTGAATTTTTATATCACAAAAATTAAGAGAAAATATCATTCCTCTATTCTTTTAAAGCCACTTCAAAAAGTTTTTGGGTGTTTACTACACGATTCTTCTTTGTTTCATTAGTCATCTTTGATTTATATCTTCATTCATTGGGATGGACAAAAATAGAACCAGGGTGAATGCCTTATTTTTTATACTAGGAATGAGTTGGCATGCATTGATAAGATGTTTATTGGAAATAAGTTATGATACTAATAATTTGTGTAGAGACTAAGAGATACACAACAAAGAATGTACAACTAACCAGAGGGAGAAAAACCCAAAGCCCCAAAAATATGCCAAAACTTAGTGTTACTAAGGACCTAAACCATTGTGATTGCCCCAAAAATATGACTCTAACAACTGGTACATTGATCAAGGGTGGAAAACTTCATTTCTAGATTGTTGCTTTCTACTTAGGACTACCTAGTGCAAATGAAACCACTAGATCAAAAGCTTTTTATTTTTCCCCATCAACAGAAAAAACATAGAAAGTGATGTTAATTCCTCGTCAAATATAAATAGACCTAAATTTCCCCACCAATAGAAAAAACATAGAAAGTGATTTTAATTCCTCGTCAAATATAAATAGATCTAAAAATGCAAACACAATTGCAAGAAAAGTAACATATTTACCTAGAATTCTCTTTTGTGCTTCTCTCCAAAGCCTTACTATAGAAACTTTTCCCAAATCAAAACTATGATACCACTTGTAATGGACTTGTTATATCGCAAGATAAAATTCACATTGATAAATTATAATTTAATAAATGATATGAACAATTTAACAATAGTAACTTGAAAATAAGAGTATAATAGAGTACATCCACAATATGAATGAAATGAAGTGCAGAACATAAAAATATAGGATTGATCCAATTCAAGGGGGCAACCTCGACAGTCCTTATAGTAAGAACAGAATTTGAAATATGATAATTCAATACTCAACATTATATCCTATATACCATAATTAGGTTATGAGAACTTCATAATCCAATGAGGTTGACTACTCCTACCAATGTGAAATATAGAAAGTATCAAATGACTATGTCAAAGATTATGTTTGTCATAGGTCGATCACACTTATTTCGGTAAACCATATAGGTTAAGGACATATTAGATTATAGAATGTGGTATGTGTAATTTTTATCTTTACTGAAAAGCATTGGGGCTTTACCAAACCAAGACACTTCACAATGTTTAGATCAATTATATTCTTTTGAATCTCATTATCAATGATGACATGGAGTGTTGTCCTTTTACACAACATTGTGTGAAAAAGTCACTCTTTTTCAACCTTCACCTACGAACTATTGTACAAATTGAACAAGAAATGGGTACTAACATTTTGATGACTACACCAATTGGATCCTTTCCCCTTGTCTTTATTATGGGAAGGACATTTTTGTTTAGTAGTCTACTACTTTTCCAAAGGTTTTCTCCTACAAGGTTAATGTTGTGTCGTGTTAGACTTCTTGTTTTGTTGTTTCCCTAAAGACATGTTCTGTGATAGAATATTGGTGGAAGTTGAGACTTTCAACTTTTTCTTGGCTTATACTTTGATTTTTAAATATTGTTTATGGGATTGTCCCATGTTGTCACATGATAAGAACTCCATTTCACCCTCTATGTAGGAGTGGACCCTATTAGTGTACTTCAAGACTTAATACAAGTTTGTTTCAAAAAAAAAAAAAATAGATGAGCATAGATGTTATGGAACTCATTGGTGTAATAAGTCATGAACTGAACTCTCTTTTGCCTTAATAACTGAAATTTATTATAAACATTGTGATAATGATTCTGGATAAAATTGTAAATGTATCGTATCGACAAATTTGAACTGTGTATCTATATGTTTGTGTCCACTTTTCTTCCTCAATCTATGAGATCTACAACACTTGGGCATTGAGTTAGTCATCTTCAAAGTTGGAAAGGTAATATTTTCTTCATCAAAGAATGGGTTTATGGTGGAGTAGATTTCCAAGTACTATGGACCTCATCCAGTGCCTTTAGCGTCGATTTTTCATTGAAACGCTTGGATATTCAAGATGACTTGCACCTTGAACATATTCAGAGTTGCAAAGGTGGTTAGACCTAATTACATCATTAGATCATAAAAACTAAGGTAAAATATTGTTCCTCTATTCTTCCAAAAGCCCCTAAACTAGTTGTTACATAAGAACAATAGTGTTTCCACAATCCATTTCAAATGTGATAAGAATTAGCCATCTTGTATTTATATCTTTGTTTATTGGGATGAACAAACATAAAACTAGGTTAGATGCCTTTTTTATGATACCATGAATGAGTTGGCATGCATTGATAAGATGTTCATTGAGACTAGGTGATGCACAACAGACAATGTACAACTAACCAAACTAGACATGTTTGTTTAATCAGAGTTGCATATTATATAACATGCAATGGAATCTAATAAAGAAATGTTGAATAATCAAAGTTGCTCTTCTATCACTAAGAAGAGAAAAGAAATGAAATGTACAATGCAAGTAACAAGCTTTGTCTATTTCTTATAATGAACCCTCAAAAGGATTGTGATGGTGTAATGATGTTACAAAATTGAACTAAATTGACGCTTATAACTTATTCATCTATATCTAACTTTGTCTATCTCTACCTATACTATTCTACTAACAGTAGGTATATATTACAATAGATTACATTATGGATAGGGACAACAATGGTTTGTATCCACAATGAATTTGTCTTCCATAACCATCTTTGATCTTAGAATATGGAGTGTCAATATGTCGTCTACCATGAAGTCTAAATTATAAAAAGACTTGTTAATGCGACTTTAGGGGAAGCTTGGATTTGTGACGAACTTTATGATGATATAAAAAAATGAGACACCACATATGTACATGTAGATCGGTATATTTTACAATCAAGAATATCATGTTGCACCACGTGTGTATTTTTAATATTTTGTTAAGTTTATTATCTATTTTTATGTGGTGTCACATTTTTTTTTGGTCATCTTAAAGGGTGTCATAATTCCATATTGGCATTGCACATGGAGCCCAAGAAGCTAATGATTTGATTCACAACATTATTTGTTAGAAATTCAATTTGATGAACTTTGCAAAGAAAGGAGTTTGGAAAAGAAGAGGAAGCTTCAGAAAATGAATCGTTTTGAAATGAAAGAAAAGCTTTGAGATGGAATTTTTTGAAAGCTGCACAAAAGACTTGCATCCACCTTTGAAAGCTTCGCAAATATGCATTAAACTCTTGGGAAGCATGAGAGTAAGTTTTTGGTGTGTTGAGGGAAAAAATGTCCTTGGATTATCATAAATAAACACCAAAAAGTACTAAATTTGAAAGCAATTCAACAATTGATCGCCTTAACATACTGGGAAGATAATGGTTTTTCATTAGAAAGGTGAGAACCAACTTCTAGACAATTGGAGAGAACCAACTTCCAGACAATTAGAGATGCTCTTATCAAAACTATATTCAATTCTTTAGTTGTGAAGAATGAAATGTTAATAATTATGGAAAGATTTTAAGAAACTAAACAAATCTCAATTTTAGCCTATTTGTTGTGAAGGACACTACCAACAAATACTAGGATAATATGATTGCACCACCAAATTTACAAGGCAAACAATTCAATTGGAGTCAACACCCATGAAGGACAAGATAACTACATAAGAAGGCATGCCGTGCTTTGCAAGCCAAATATATTGAAGAGGTGTGTGCTTAAACTTGATTTCTATACAATAGACAATTGTCTTATAGAAATATTTTGGGGTTCATGATATAATCAATGAGGTTTGGATTTGTATCTTTCAGGACTTAACTATCATAAAGGTTTTTTAAAGAAATTTGGCTTATCTATTATGGAGTAAATAACATGTTGCTCTTTTCAACAAAACTTAGGAGGAAAATAATGTGAACACTAAAACCCAAAAAACTAGCTTTGGTACTTTAAAGTTGGTCACAAATCAGCTTATCTTCTCATAAACCTTATTAACTATGTTTCTCATAAAACCTATTAACTAGCTTTTGTCCATACAATTGATATGAGCTTATTAACTAGCTTCCATCCATAAAAATGATAGTAAATCAGCTTACCTTCTCAAGTTTTAATACTTAATTATAATTATAAATCCCAATCTATTTCCACACCAATAACAAGATGATGTACTATAACAAAGTGTGAGGTGGAGTTGAGTGCAAAAATATTTTAAATATTCCTTTTGATATCTAAAAATACTCATCCTTTTTATTTGTTAGAAGCACTTTATATATATATATATATATATATATATATATGCACATCATGCACTTAAATTAGGTAACGCTTATAAAAGTATGATTATTCTAGTTTCATCCTAAAAGGCTCTTAAATGTGCCCTTGGCATTCTTTAAGATTTTTTTTAAATGTTTTTCAACTTTTCTCTGAAATTTGCGTACATATTTATTTTATACTTAAAATCAAAAATTAGTAAAATGCTAACCCATTCCCATTGAAGACAATCTCAACCACTAATGTATAAGATTCTAAAAAGATATTAATTTTTATAGCTATCTCAAATAATATTCTTCATGTTTTTGTCCAACCTATCCATAAGTGTATGAATTACCCATCATATATATAAATTTTAGTTCAATCCAACCCTCCTTGGTGCAGCCTATCTGCTTAATGAACAAGCAATACACTAAATGATTACACCATTAAGATTCTTAAGTGTTAAGAAGAATCTTAACGGTGTAATCATTTAGTGTATTGCTTGCTCGTTAAGCAGATAGGCTGCACCAAGGAGCAGCTCATTTGGATTCCTGCCCTTTGGTATTAATAAAGAATCAAAGAGTAAGGCACTAGCATCATGGAGCAACTTCCTTGGAAGTTAAAGGGGACTCCTCAAAGAAACAAAGGGTAAGGCATTGGTAATAGGACTCGAACTAGCAATTGTTTATGGATCAACTTCCTAGGAAGTTGAAGGGGCCTAAATAGTTGTGTTGAAGGCAGCTAAAGGTAGCATTCCAAATTGGAAACTCAATATCTTTTATCAAAGCTTTCGGTCTAAAAGCTAAAAGGCCGCTTCCAAAATATTTCAATCTCGTTTTCGCTGTCCACCTGCTATATCATTCTCAGCAAACCATGCAGCTGCATATCTAAAATTCTCATGGGCCTTTTCTCAAAAATACATGTTTTCACAAACTAATAAAGTTGTTGCTCAAATTAAAAAATGCATGTTTTCACACACTAATGCTTTACTGAATTGTCCAAAGCTAATTACTTTTTCTTTTGACTAGAGATCACGTTTTTAGATTGACAAGAACATGGTTCTTAAATTTTATTTTTATAAAGTCCACACTAAAGTTTCTTTTGTCACTTCAAAAGGGATAGAAAAGCCATTTTTATATTCGAAGATTTTTACCACGCTTCAAGCTCAAAAATATTAGCAAATAAAATATCATCTGAATCAATGAGACTTTGTAGCTAACTAAAGTTAATTTGTTGGGATAAATTTAATCAAATATCAAAATATAACACGATGTTTGTGTTGAGATAAATATAATCAAATACAAAATATAACATCACATAATGTTTGCAACTAATCTTTCTAATATTATTAGACAATCGACAAATAAGTGTAAACAACGATGGCACCCAAAGTCATGGTGGGACCATTGAGTGTGTAATAGTGAGATACTTAATAAAAATGATATACGTTATATATATAATAGAGTTTGGAGGTTCTCTTCAAAAAATTGAGATATTTGATCATTTCATTGAGTATGGAAACTTGTTGAAAAATCGAAATATCTTGGTCATTTGGTAGAGTTTGGTTTGATTGGAGCCCTCTATCACAAATCAGCAAAAAAATTGTAGAGAAACTAATAAAGTTGTCCCTCAAATTAAAAAATACATGTTTTCACAAACTTATACTTTTACTGAATTATCCAAAGCTAATTACTTTTTCTTTTGACTAGAGATCACATTCTTCAATTAAAAGGAACATGTTTCTTAAATTTTATTTTTATATAGTCAACACTAGAATTTCTTGTCACTTCAAAAGGGATAGAAAGACCATCTTTATATTCAAAGATTTTCACCACCCTTCAAGCTCAAAAACATTAGCAAATAAAATATCTTCATATGAATCAATCAGACTATGTAGCTAACTAGAGTTGATTTCTTGGGATAAATTTAATCAAATTTCAAAATATAACAACACATGATGTTTGTATCGGGATAAATTTAATCAAATAAAAAATATAACACATGATGTTGGCAACTGTTGATCAAACCTTTAAAGTTGATTGTCAGATTTTGTGGCCAAAGAAAAAAAATTATTGAGATAGCTTTAATCAATAGCAATATGTAAAAACAAACGATGTTTGCAACAGTTGATAAAACCTTATACATTGCTAAAGCTTAATTTTAGTTTATTTCTCTAATATGATTTTCCTAACACTTTCGAAATAATTTCAGCACTATTCAAGGACAAATTGGATGATGGGATATAAAAAGTTTTTCTTATTTAATTTACATCTTATTTCCAAGACATTAAAATCACATCCACCATTGGGTCTTTCCGTTTAAGTCGAGGAAACCATTTGCTTTTTGAAGCATTCACTTCTCTCGAATGTAACTCTCGTATTTTTTTTGAAGTGTGTTTCCATTTAAGGTCAAAGTATCCTTTTGTTTTTTAAAGCATTTACTTACTCTTGCATGCAACTCTGGCCATTTGCTTTTTAGAGCATTTTCTTCTCTTGTGCGTAAACTCTGGCCATTTGCTTTTTAGAGCATTTACTTCTCTTGTATGTAAAACTCCGATCATTTGTTTTTTAAAACTCTGAAAATTTTCTTTTTAAAGCATTTACTTCTCTAGTAACTCTGCATTTTGACAAATGACCTGGACCACTTCTACAATCCAACGTCATTTTGGATATGCACAACCTATTCAAAAAGCAATCACAGATCTAGGTGTGCCCGAATATAGATCAAAAGAAATCCTTTGCAGAGCATTTACCACAATATTTATTTATAAATTCATTTGCCCACTCTCCATACTAACTTCACGGCTAGGGCTTTGTTCTAAATCATAGGTGCCAAACAATTCATTCCAACTGACCAAATACAAAAGTTTATACCAATTATTCTTTTCCTGCTAGCTACAAAATTAAAACTTTGGCATAGAGAGCCATCTAAATCCAAAATAGCTTTTATAAAGCAACCTGAATACTAAAACATCCACAGTTGATCTTTATAGGGCGCTCTAAATGCTAAATTTAACAATATCGACAAACCTTAAAAATATATGCATATTATTTAATTACAGCTTAGGAACAGCCACATCACTTGTGGATTGAGCTGCCTGCAAATCTATCCCTAGATCTGGGTTGAGATGCAAATATTTTCCCTAGATTTAAACAACGTTTGTTTTTAGTAAATGAATAGTTACAGCAGTGCCAGATTATTGGGGAGTGAACTTTGTTACTAAAACATGTGACCCAGCTTTGGTAAAGCCCTTTTGCCTTCCGCAGAGCCACAGCCCTCAAGCCAGCATTAAAATAGAAAATCATAACAGACTTGACAAAAAGGCTACTTCCCTATCCAATTTTTGATGTATTATGGGTCACATTATGACTACCCTTCAAATTTTAATAGATTTGAACTAGTCGGCATTAACCCCAACATCACTACACTAAAATACCAAATTGATAATATGGTCATAGATTACTCACTTGTCAGATTAGTTATTCAGAAAATTCAGAAAGTCCTCTCTTGCTTACCTTAAAACTACCTTTCCTCTGACATTTGTGACCACCATGTCATTAGCAAGTTTTATTTGTCTTAAAAAATGTTAAACTGTCTGAACATAACTTCGTTGGAAATAGTTACAAATTATTAGGTTGTCAGAAAATTCCTTCAGGAAATATTATTTGTAAGTTGCAACTGTAACAAATGCAGGCACCTTCCAATTGCTTTTTCACTGTCCTACCCTTGACATTCAATTTACGAAAACCGTATTTTTCTGGAAGTATACATGTCAATCCTGAAAAAACCAACCACCATTACTTGGCTTTTTGGAATTCCTCTCCAAAGAGCCCAGTCCTCTAAGCAATAGGCTTAATTTAAAATGGGGGATTATATTTCCCACCAAGATTTGATTCTTTCCACAGAAATTAGACCCAAAATCCCCAACATAATCAATCAAGGGCTTATCCAGCTTACGGTTGGTATGTGTGTTTTATCAGACTCGATAAATTTCCCAACAAAGAAACAATTATGTTGGACATTCTATAGGAAAAATTACCAATTATGTTGCAAGTTGTATAGGAAAAAATATCTATCATATAGAAAGTGTACAAGGCCGACTGATATATGGTCAGCCGACGTTTTGGGAAGGAGTGAGACTCTACCAAATGTTTTGTGAAGGAGTGAGACTCCACTGAAACATATTCATTGAAGTATTTTTCTACATCCAAGCCTCTGACCCCAAAGGACCATGCAACACATTCCAAAATACCATCTTGTGGGGTCCACTGTATAGGAAAAGCATCCTCTCTTCTCTCCTCAATATTACGAGTTACAATAATGATCACCTTAACCTGTCGAAAAGAGAGCAATTACAAAATTTCTAACCCTTTATGTGCATGTAACTTGCAAAAGATTGCAATGATTCCAATTTGAGATAATGATTGCAATGATTCCAATTTGAGATACATTTCCTTTCCTTTCCACATGATTTGCTAGATAGCCCACATGACCCAGCTGCTGTTATACAACCGTCCTTGTGCTTAGAGACTTGTCAAAGGATTGAGACTTTCCTTGCCTGCTTTAGCAACATTTGTTTTTGTTTTTGCTTATACCCTAAAACTGAGATAATTCTAAAAGACGTCTACTTAAGATGAGCTCATCTTTTATAAACTTCTCATCGCCTGTTCTCCATTCCTAACAAATTGTTTAGCTTCCCTTAGATTAATCTACTAAATGGTCCGCCAGCACCCTGTTAAACTGCTCTATCTTATAAATTGCAATGCTGGTTATCCTCTTGACCATTATCTGAATCTGAAACATACAGAATAGCAAAAACTTATCCAGTGCAATTGAATCGAGACACTCCAGAACTCTCTTCAGATGACTGAGCACACAAATAAACAAAGTCAATATCCCAATGTACAAACAGAGGCCACCATAGAGACAAACCTTACAAGCAGAGCCAGCCCATGCAACCACTAATCTCAAAAGAATGATCAACCACCAGCTGCTACTTGTAGATCATGAATAATAACAAACTCTTAAGACAAATAAGACAGCTGTAAAAAAATCAACAAGCATACAAAAGCATTGATAAACAGATATCAGAGCCTCACAACTTGTAATGCCGGTAGGCTAGCTTGATCATACAACTGTAGTGAAAAAATCAGGCTGTTCACAACAATGAAAATTTGCAAACTGTGGAAGCATAACATAAAGAAAAGGAGTTCCAGACAGATTTTCAATATCTGGAAGTTGAAGATTGAAAATGCCTTTCCAAAAAAAACAGATGAATCAGGGGAAGAGTAATGTCGGATGATGACTGGCAAACAGCGAATCAGACTAATTGTTGAAAATTAAAAGACAAAGCAACAATAAACAAACATGATGCCTGAAAGTGACCACCTATGTTCAACAATCCCTTTTACAAGTGGATTAGTAAAAGAGCGAACACAAAAAGGGCCCAACTAGAAGTTTGTCCAAAATCCTAAAATATGGGGATGATCAAGAGGACACCGGTGCAAAAATAAAAATTACAAATTACTCTTAAAAAAAAAATTGTTTTATTTTCAACCTTCTAACATTTTTACCAATTTCTTAAATTTTTATTTTTTGAATGTTTTTTTAGAACTTAATTATTTTGTGTGATACCAAAGGGAACATCCCCAAATGAACACAGCTGACAATATATTGCCTGCAGCCACAAAAACACTCCAGCAATATCTGCAACAACCCAAGTACACCAAAGACCAATTATATTCTTACATGCAGCTACTAGCTTTTGTTAAAAAGTGTGGATCAACTAGAACCTCCAGTGCACCACATATTCTTTATCTTCCAGATCATCCCAGTAGGTAATTGGGGGACAACACTCTAAATGAGAATCTATAAGTGTTATAAACTTATATGCATGTGTGGAAGCAATATTATGAAGCATTCAGAAAAAATAAATTGATTATACTGAAACAGATAATTTTATAAATCTGTATCTATATTGCCCTGCTCCACATGACTCTTCATCTTCCAACAGTTGAGATAGTCGGCTTCAAATTTTGACAATCAAATTCTAGTCCTAGAGTCATATTGGGGATCCAACAGACTAGATGTGAAGAGAGCAATGCTGTTTGACTGTGGTGAAAAACAGGGAGATTTGCAACAAAGAAATTTGGTGCAGCACAATTTATGAGGTTTGCAAAGTAGTGAGCATCGCAAGGAAAGCTTTAAATCGCAGTGAAGAACAAGCTTCGCAGCAAAGAGACAGGCTTCGCAGAGAACTATTTGAGATGCACAGAAGGCTTGGCAACATCTTGTGAAGTCCCAAAAATATGTGAACAAGCTTTGGGAACTGCTTGGAGCAATAGGTTTAAACTTCCAATACCCCTTCAAGGCATACTTCAAGTGCTCTACCAGCCACTTCACACGTTCTTTATTTTCTTACATATATATCAACAAATCAATACCCTCCTCAAGCCATACACAGCTTGAGTTAACCCAACCGCATGCTACAACCATGTTGAAAAGCACAAGACCAGATAACACTTGAACCTCCCAGGGCTCTCCCGCTGATGTTCATGAACTGCCATACAGGCAGATTCTACTTTTTTCAAAGTTGCAGATCAGCCCAGAATGCAGCTCCAATTTCTAGAGTTTTGAAGAGTTAAGGGCCACCATACCTCTTTCATTTCGCAGGTCTCAAGTTCCACCTTCAGGAACTATCAGTCTCCAAGAATGGTTGAGCAACATCTCTTTTCTCCCATTCCCTATGTCTGACAATATCTCCTTGCTAACATAAAGTTTGTCATAATCTTCTCAGAGTTCATTCTTTTTTTCACCTGGACTTTCTTTGTCACATTGTAAGACTTTGCTCTCCCTTGCTTAACAAATTTGTGTTGTTTCCACAATTTTTTAGCAAAATCACCGTTGTTAGATTTTAATGGAAGTTGTTCATGCTCAAGCTTCTGGATAAGTTCCAATCCAATGATTAAAAACATCAATGGCCAAGCCCTTCTCCAAAACAGCTTCTAAGCATAATCGACCTTGGTCATTTTCAGGACATACTTGCTCTCTAAATATAATGGGAATAATGGCAAACAGAGCCACACAAACTGAGACAAATAACTCCAAAAAGTATTGAATTGACACTTGAAAACGACCACACAAGACTGAAAAAACTAACTTTGAAGAGAGTTTGAGGAACTTAGAGAGTCTCACGTGATGAAGAACTCCACCCTCTACAAGAATTGCCATGGATGAGACTTCTGTACATATTTTATCAAGCCTCAAACCTCGCTTCTCAAAAAACATTTTCTTAACTCTCCTCTCTAACAAGCCTTAAAAGTGAAGTCCAATATGAGGGATCAACCCCCATTCCAAGTATTTACTTCGACAAAGTGCCTTGTCTTTTAGAACTAAAATCAACATTTAACAAAAGAACAGTGAATTGTGGCCTTTTCAATTTAAAATGAATTTGGCATTTAACACCGCGATAGTGAATCTTAAAGGACTGGGAAATCACATATGGACACATATAGCAAACCTAGGTTAAGTGATTTTCTGGTATATAACTTTCACACCTTGCTCTCATTTAACAAATTCACCCTTTTCCCTTTATCAAACAAAAAAATTCTGAAGATGATAGAGTAAGACGCAATTCAATGACAAATAAAAACTTCAAGGCCATATCTGATCGATCAATTTTGCAAACAATGTTTGATTAAACAATATCCCATGTGGTGAATGCTATTTATTATATTCACACTGTTTATGGCATAAATACTTAATGGCAATTTAATGACAAATGAAAGTTAGGCCATTTTTTATCTCAGTTGAGTGGACAAAGTTTCATTTACTAATGTCCTGTGTCATGAAAGCTATTCATAATCATGGATATTATGGCATAAAAAGCTGTGTCAATTAACTTAAATGAGGCTTATTAAATCATGTTTGAAATGACATTGGTCATAGATGAAATTTATTTCTACATGGCAGTGAAATCCTGCATAATGCTGCTGTTTCAAAACCCGTCATTTCAGTAACAAAACATCTCAAATTCTGATACGGGCCCTCAAGAGATCCGTTTTGGAAATGCTTGAAGCAGGCAGGCTGTCCTCAGAAAAGTCACATATTTCCAGGCTGCTTGCAGGATCATCTCCTTTTTGGACTGTTTCTAGGACAGATCTGCAGACCTATGTGGGTCACACTTATATTCAACATTAAACTAACCCACACCCAACACTCATTTCTTTCCTACACCCTTCTCCACCGCTGTTGCTGCAGCTACCTCAGAAGTCCCCAGTCATTTCAATCTTTCATTGCAACAAGGAGAGAGATGCAGACTGCAGGCTTGAAGTTTTAAGTGGGTTATTGAGAATCCTCTCATATAAAGTAATACAATGATTGGTTCAACTCGTTATTGACTATGATAATATGATATAGTTTGTTAATATAAATCATCATTTGTAGACATGTGGCTTGTGTTTTGTTTATTTTAGTTTGTGTTTTATTTTGGATTCTACACATGAAAACTTATGTATTATGTTTATTTTTATTTAAGTTTTATGTTCTGTAATATTGCTGTATAAGGGTCAAGAGTAATCAATTTAAAGAAGAAAAGAAGGATGGTTAAAGTCAGCATGCTAACCTTCTCGTCCAGGCTCTTTTCAAAATGAATTTGATGGAGATTTGCGAGGAAATCCAGGGAATTCAGGCACTCGTTTTTAATTCAGAGATTGCACAGGCTACCCAATAAGACCAGCATCTATGACACTAGAGGATAGCTCAAAAAACAAGGCCAAGGCACAAGCTCCAGTGTCGAAATCCAAATCACTCTGCAATGTAGTATAAATATATTAAATTTGATGGACTCTATGCCAATCATCTCAGCCATTAAAAATCAGCGGTGCCAGAGTGGGCATCTTAACAACATCCCAAGGGCCCTGGCCATTGTTCAAAAACCTGCGGTTGTGGACTGGGCAGCACTGCTTCAAGGCAGCAAATAGCATGAAACATTGTCTTACAAATTCAGGCATACACAAGGAATTTGAGAGTGGACGAGTTAGTTGAGTCATGCAATGGTCTAAAAAATTGATGAATGAAAAAGTGTGCCTAATCCTAACCTCAATTCAACAATTTTGATTTTATCCACCTTGGCCCCATGATTCTAATAAATTTGACTAAAAGCAATGTTGTATTTGTCATATCTCTAGCTTCCTAGTCTAGGTCCAATTGATCCCCATTCTAATTGATCATAGGAATGTGAAGGAATTGGCAACATAATGTGATTCATGACTACCCAGTAATGGTTGTCCTGTTTATGATACCCTCTGCATGGGCTACAGATTTGGCTCAATTTAATCTCTGACAGCTGCCGTATTCCTCTAGAATAAGGGGAATGGAAAAGTGTGCCTAATAAATATTTTAAACAAGTGGAAAGGGGCGTGTTCAAGTGATGTTCAAGCCTGCTGCTAACCCTTTCTATACAACATTGCTGCATTGCATCATGTTTCCTTCTCTGCATTCTCTGGTTTTCCCTCCACCATTATCAATGGCCTTTCTAACTCAATTCAGAGGAACAAATAAAAAACATTTTTATCATTCAAAGAGAAATTTTATAGGCAAACAAATCAATCTTGTACACTGACTATTTGGAATCAGAGATGCAGAGCCATGTCAACTCTCGTGATAAGATATAGGAATTCTTGACAACAGTTCTGAAGCCCTCCCACCAAGGACTTTTCCCTTCTTTGGAGCTGCAAGCCGAGGCCTTGTATCAATGGCCACCTTTAGGGAGCTGGAAGGTCAATTCTTCCAGTAGGTTGAGCATGCCAAAGCCATCAAGAACATTTCTCTTTTAAGACCATGCTTTGGGAGGTGACAAGCTGCCAGATTGTGACTTTGAGTCCCTTCAAGACTGGAAAATGGCAGAGGCAGGGGTAAGGGGAGACAAGATGTTCAAACGCCTGGCTGGTTTGGTATACGCTACGGAAACATGCAGAGGAGATCAGGACAAGAAAGGAAGATAGATACAGGGTAGTCCTCATCAAGGGACTAGGCATCTCAAATTGAGAAACAGACAAATGATGGGCCGCAGCAAGCCAAGAATCAACTATCTTGGCAATTCTAAAGCTCCATGGGCTAATCTTTCATCCATCTTCTCTTGGGAACTTTATCCTATCAGGTGTATCATGTGGTAGCTGACTAGTGATGCCTTAGTGGTATGTTTTCTCCATGCTTAAGTACTCTTATAGAAAAGGGTAGAAGCTGGTTTTCATATGCATTGGATAGCTAATCTATTAAGTATTACCAATTTCATATTTTGTCATGGTGGCCTCAAATGCTAAAAATGTAAAATTGTTGGCCAGTGGTATCTTGACTTTCTAATGTTGATTTTTTGTAAAAAAATGCAATGGTTAAGGGACCCTTATCAACCCTCTGTTTCAACCAATCAAAAAAATAACATTGTTTTAGACACAATTCCACACCATTTTGAAGGGAAAACAATATTGTTGTACATACATTTCCACCATTTCGTATCAAAGGTTCCTGGAACACCCACATCCTTTATGCCCATAACCTGAAAAATTTAAGTTATGGAACAGTTGAGTTGACATGAAGGTATGTTAAGTTATATTGCTTAGTTTGAATCTCAATTGTGATATGCCGAAAATTTGGGATGGTCTCAGAAGCTAACTATAATACCATTTCAGTGTTCATAAAATAGGAATGTTGGAAGCTAGGCTTGAAATGGTTACCAATAAAATTTTAGTTATAGATTCTAGAATGGTAGTTCCACCAATATCCCCATTCAATATAAATAGCAAAACCTAATGACTTCTAGGTACACAGAACTGCAATACTTTGCATCCAACAAGAAAAGACTTAAATGTCAGAAAACATTTAAATGAATGCAAGCACCAGTCCTCAAGTCTAGAAAAAACATTTTCCACAAGTTTCTTCAATAATTCTGTATGGTGCCCAGCTTTTTAAAAAAGTACGGAGAATGAACAAACCCCAACTAAAAAATGAGATAACATGAACCAACTTGTCATATAAACCCACATCTAACCGGGCAGAATATGTTTTGACAAAGATAAACAGCTTCCTAAGAACTTACAATAAAATAAAGTACAGTTGATAAGCTATTGTTTAAAGATATAAATTGTGCTAATATGAATAATTTCAACCAAGTTTAAATTAGGAATTCCACAGAAATTGCTTCCCTCTGCCCACTTGCATTTAGAACTATTGCATTACGACAGTTGCAGTCACTAAAGATCATTTCGGAAAGTGTCATTAGGTTGCATATAAAAAACGAAAACGACCTAAAATCAGGATGTTTCAAAATCAAAAAGCGAAATATCATTCCTAAACTACTAAACTCCCAAAATTCAATCTGAAAGAAAAAAAAAAAAAAAACACTTCCGCAAAAACTTGGAAGCATTTTCTCTAAACCAAAAAGCTCTTCCTACTTTCAGTCCAATAGTTTTAGGTGATTAATTAAATCAACAGTTTTTTCTCTCAAAAAAAAAATCTTTATGCTCTGGACTGCGAAAGCCTCAATTCGTTAATCTATTTAAATCTGATTTAGATCCCTTGTTTCAACAAATAAACAACAAAATTTTCACATTCAATATCATAATTAAAAGTGCAAACCTCATCGAACCAATAGCTAAAATAACCGTTACGTTTCTGAATTAAAACGAAATCCTCGTACAAGTAGAGTTTCAAAAGCCCAAATCTTGGCTTGCAAACATCAAAAGAGACTGGCATTCCATGTGAGATTTTTAAAAAGCTACAACTAAAATTCAGCGTAGTTTAGGACCAACATAAAGCATATAAAATTGTTCTACGAAAACATATGCAAAATAAACCCTAGATATTCAAAACCCTGATCAAGCGGTCAACAAAACAGCCCCACCTGCCTCCTTGATCTTCTTCTCGGCTAGCTTAGAAATAAGCTTGGCCTTGACAACAAGTGGCTGGGAAGGCAATTCCCCCTTCCCCAAAACCTTAAAATAGCCGTGATGCGTAACATCTAAAAGAGGGACATTATCAGGTGTGGCTTTCTTCTTGATATCTTCAGGGACGAGAGACCAGAGCTTGTCGATATTAATAATGGGGCAGAAATAGTGATTTTTGAGCTTGTGGAAATGGCGCATACCGACCTTGCCGAAGTATCCAGGATGATATTTATCGAAGAGAATGCGGTGGTGGTGCATACCTCCGGCGTTACCCCTGCCTCCTGGATGCTTTCTGTGCTTTCCAATACGACCATGTCCTGCACTCACATGGCCTCTCTTCTTCCTGTGCTTCTTCAATCGGGTCGTCATCCCGCTCTTCTTCTCCTCTTCCTCCTCCCGCCTCCGATATCACCACGCACAATTAAGTCGAGAGCTAGGGTTTCTGCGTTTCTGCAATATGTATGTAAAGCCCTAATTTTGTTGAATACCTAACAGCACAAAACCCTAATTTATTTTCTTTTCATCTCGACCGTCCAAAATAAAGGGTGCAGATGTCATCTCATACGCCCTAATCTTTTGAAAGGGTGACTTGGGAGCCTAAGTCAATTTTTCTTTTTTAATATTAGCGATGCTTCTTTGGGGTTCCATGCGTGGATAGGATTAATAAAATGTTTCGTTTATGTTACTCTACGAAATTTAAAGTTATTTTAAAAGAAATATACTTGAATTTTTTCTTTTTATAATTATATTTTTATGGTATATTTACGAAAGATATTAATTTTAAAATTTTTATTTTAAAAAAATTATATATTATAATTATCAATTATTTATAATTTCATTATCTTTTTCATTAATTTCTTATTTATTAATGATAATCCTTATAAATTTAATTATATTAATGTTTTAAATTCAAAATTATTATTATTAGAAAAAAAAGGTTCCAAACTTTATAATATAGTTAAGATATTATGATTTTGAATATAATTTATAAAAGAAAAGTCATTTACCTAAATGACCTTCATGAATAATTATATATTCAAATGACATTTTTTACTCGTATATTTTTTATAATAATCACAAAGTAAAGGGATTCACTTTAGCACAACTATCATAAGCAATTATAAGTAGGGGGAGGAATGGTGAAAATAATTCACCATTCACACTCTTTAGATATTAATTTTTTTATTTTATTTATTTTTCAATTAATTACTAACTATATTTATTATGATATTTTACCTTTTAAGTATACCAAAATTTTCACATTTCATGTGATATAGTTCACTTTGAAAAAACATTTTACTTTAGATATGCTTTTAAAAAAATTATGATTGCAATGATCAAATTTAAATTTTGTAACATTATAATTATTAAATTATGAAATAAGAAAAGAATTGGAATTTTGCCTTTTAATAAATAAGAAAATGTGAAGTTGATGAATTGGGCAAACTCCTTTCTTTGTAACAAATTTTTAGGGCTTTTGTTATCTTGCCACAAAATTTCAGTTTTGATGCATAAAAGTTAGTGAATCTATTTAAAACTAAGGATTAAATCCGACAATTATATAATCATTTTTTAATTTTTTAATCGTAAAATATAGTTACAACTTTTCTGTAATAATATTAGATGAAAGAAGAAAATTATGATGTACAGTCAAAACTTACAAAAGATTGATAATATATCAATTTAGTTTATAATGAATATATATGTAACACCTCTCCTTTAGCGGTTTTGTCCCCTCATCGACCATTTAGCCTTTACATTTGAGGTTGTGTCAACTTCCTTGTGCACATGTGTGTGCATGTTAACCTAGCTATTTTAAATTCTGCAACTTAAAGTAGAAATATTATTCTTCTTAGCTCAAGTTTTGTCATTTATGGTATTGTGTGTGTGTGTGACACGTGTGTGTTGCATCAACTTTTAAAAAGAGATTATGGTAAGCTTGTGTTGATGAGAACAACATGCAAGCTCTATTCCTCTTTTCATTTGCTCTTGAATTATTGAATTTTTTAATTAAGTTTGGAACTTAATGGGCCTTTACGAGCCATTTTTAGTTAAACAATAATGATTATTAGTTCAACATGCGCATGTGATGTTGACTTGGTTGTAAATCATTGTTATAGAGTTGATTTTTGGGTTTCCCTTGCATCGTGACATCACATGAGTAGACACAGATATGCAAATGGTGCATGTTCACCTATAAAGTTTCCTTGTGACCACTTAACGGTCTTCGATATTGAAAATGATATGTGTCTCTGTCATTATTAAGTGGTAATAATAATCTTGTGGTTTTAATAACATGTTAATTAGAAGTTGAAAACAATCATTGTTAGCAGAGATTCCTGGAAAACCCATCAAAACATGCTAATGTGTGTTTTTGTGTGAAGAAGGGTACAGGTTCAAAATGCAGACAAAATTATATAATAAATCGAATATTCATTTGGTTCAGAATTATAAGTATCCAGGGAAATACAAATTTAAATTATACAGAATATTCATCATTGTTATGTAATTAAATAGAATTAAGCAAAACAGGTTGTACACTGCACATGAAACAAGTACAAAAAGACATTCGAAAAAACCATCATCTAAACTCTATCTTTTAGAATAACTCTTTTCCTTTACAATTGATCACTATATATAAAACTTACAAAGATCTGAGACTTTACATTCTATCTTTTCAGTGATAGCTCAAATGAATTTTTTGTATTCTACAATCGTTTAAAATACATGCATAAAAATGATATACAATATACAAATTATTATACATTACCCACTTGTCATTCATCTACACTCTATGATTTTAAAATCCTATTCTACTACCAACAATAATGAAAATTCGTTGAAATATAATAAATTGCCAAAACTTTAATAACCCTAAAAATGAGAGTTAAACATGGTGTGGCATTCTTTGAAGCTTTGGAAAGGTGAGTTTAATATTCCTCTACGTCCATTAAAGTGTTCACCTCCTTCCTTACCAAGTAATGATGGCATAAAAAGACATGTTGGATTGACATGATAATTGCATTAAATGAAAAAAGGAGTGTATTCGATCAAAACTCCTCAACATTTAATATAGTGCAGTTGCACAATATATTCTTGAGAGGGAAGAAATCAAATTAAAAAAAATCTAGTATTTTTTTCATTTGGCACTAGAGTTAAAAAAATATATCAAATGTGCCCAAGTGGATGCTTTGTCTCCAGCGAAAAATTTAATGTCCTAATTGAGAAAAAATACCATAAGACTGCAACAAATTTGGAGTGGAGAGGACACCATTTTATTGGTAAAAGCATGGAAGAGAATAGGCTTTGGATAAAGAAAATGCCTTTTCAGAGACTGAGAGGGGGAGAGAGTGTGCACCAATAGCCAACAAGATGCCCAACTATAGATGGGATGCCATTCTTGAGGAAATATGTAGCTAGTGAAGCTTTATCCTAGTACACCATGTAAATCTAGGTGTGAATTTCATAAAATTGTGTCCTAAGGTAAGTTGTTTTTTAGCTAAGTAAAATGTTCCTTATTTAAATAAAAATGTGTTTTTGTTTATTTTGTTTTGAAAGCTTTTAACACAATTTTCGAAAAATTATTTAAAAACACTAAAAGTAAGTCACTGTTGAATAGGTTACCGATCAACTTTATTTTTTCTTTAAATTTGTCTATTATATTATAAATTTATTTAAAATTAACAGATCTATCATGAACTATCTTTTTAAAGGTTTTTAATGTACCAATTGATTATTGTTTAACAAATGTCGGTACTAATTTTGTAATTGTGCATAACAATTCTTGTTAAAAAAATTGTAAGTTATCATAAATTTATTGTTATGTTCACAATGGTTTGTTGGCATTGCATGATTGACAGTTTGAAATTAGAAGTTGTAAACTTTCACTTCCTTGTCAATAAATATTTTTGTATCATTATTAAAATATATATTTTATTGACGTAATATATATGTAATTTTTGTTCTTTAGGCTATGCATGATGCCTTGTTGGTAGATGTGTAGTTGATTAGTCATGTTAAAACTGGAAATGTTTTAGTTTGCAATATTGTTTTTTGACAAAATTTTAGTCAAAATCAATTAATATAAATATTACAATATTTAATCTAGATTTTTCCTTATTAATAGTTAATTTTAATTTAGATTGTACTATAATTTGACTTTGAAAGAGATTTGATCGTTAATTTCTCTATCAAACCATGGCTTATTTAATTTTCAATATGGGTTGGTTTTTTCATGAAATTGTGAATCTGTTGAAATTTATTAATCAAAATATTAATAATATGAGTAGAAATATAGATAAATTATAGTGAGTTGTCATAATATTTGTAAAGAGTTTTTATTTAATAATTGATTGAAAATTTTGAGTGTCCCTTATGGAATTCGAATTGTCAAATGTTCGGTGAAAAAAATAGCAAAATTGGAATCGTAATTTGGGTTGTAAGACTTTGTAGAAAACTCTCAAAAGCTTTGAATCAATAGGCTACAATGAATCTATTTTAGAGCACGATAAATTTGAAGATCCTATTATATTTGTTTTATTCTAGCGTAATTAGTCATGCCCTTCACAAGCCAATCTTGTCTTTTTTCCTTCTCTGACTCGACTACAAAGAGATTTCTTTATTTTATTGTACCTATAGCTTCAAGTTTTAATAAGTTGATTTGGTGGATCTCTAAATAGATGCATAGGCATTTGTTGTTGATAGTTTTAGTGCTCATTGTAAAAGTTGTCATTGTAGTGTATGCAACTATGTTTTAGTTGTTTGGGTATGCATCCTATCTTTTTGGTCGTGATGTAATGTTCAGCTAAGTTTAAATTGCCTTTAACTACGACTCGTTGGTCCTTGATGGGGTATTACCTTGCTATACGTATTCTAGTAGTTTTAGATTGATTTATTGCACTATGAAAAGGATGGGATTTTCACATTAATCCATGATGTTTAATACGTTATGTTTACAGTGAAAAATGTTAATGTCACTATGATACTTATAAGATGATCAAACTACCCTGATCCATGATCTATCATGATAAAATATAAATATACCCAAACATAGATAAGCCATTATACTATATAGCAATATCCTTAAGGAGTCCTCTAATGTGCTTGTCAATGCGTACAGCCACCAGGGCTTCCCTTCCTCTTTTAATCTCTTGTTTCTCAGGTGGTCGCCTCTACCCTGGCTGTTGCATTCACATCACCGATCAGGGATGTTCATGAAATTATTTTTTAACCCTAACAATAGTTTGTAAATCATTGTTCTTTTACTTGGTTTAGGTCAACTTTGAGAATTAGTTACGCTCTTTTAGCTCGTTAATACTAAATGAATATTCAATCTTTTTACAAACAAGAGTTAACCCACTTAAGGAGTTGAGGACTGATATGTATGTTTATGTTGTGTTTTGTTTATAATATTATGAAGTGCTTGAATGCCAAGTTTTACTCTTGTAGAGTTTATTGAATTCAAGTATGATTTGAACTTAGAATAAGTAGTTTGCAAATGTAAATCCACATCAAAAAAGTAATCTTAGGTGTTTAGCAATCCACTTACAAATCTTAAATTTCATATTATTTTAAACCTTTTATTAAATATACATTGTTAAAATACTAAACTATATTAGTATTATTATAATATAATTTAATATATTTAAATTGAAATCTTTTGATTTAAAAAATTCAAATCAAAATTATTTTCTTAATATTTTATAACGGTGTATAGTATTGAATTATGTTACAAACAATGTAATTATAATTGAAGTTTGTTTCCTTTATGATGGTGTAAACATTGCCTTTTATTACTTTGGTACTTAAAATAAAGTGCATGTGTTGTAAGTCCTTTAGATCAAAGCCAAGTTGTTGCAAACATCTTAGATTTTAAGTGTTTTTTGTTTGTGTAGGATCAACATGGTTATGCTAAAAATAAGCACCACTCATGAATAATATGATTGTTAGTTCTTATTGGTGTGGATGAATTTTGATTTGTTAAACTTTAGGTGTTTGTTTTGGATGTTCATCGCATGATATTTTCATTTCTAGATCTTTCTTAGGATGATATTACAAATGGTTGTTAAATATCTTCTGATTTTGGTGATCACCAGGTTATGAAACTAAATCCTCTGGAGGATCATCAAAGGTAATATTTTGGTCATCAATAAGGTCTTGGATTTTATGCCTCAAGGTGTAACATCTATTTTTAGAATGCCCAGAGCTTTGGTGATAGTCACAATATGCAGTAGTATCATATCCTTTCGATAGAGGTTGACTCATATCAACCTCTATGGGGGGAGAGAGAGATATGAGATGACACTCCATAAGCTTTTGAAGTAATAAAACCAGACTTAGGTAATCGTGTAATTTTTTTAAAGTGTATTAGATAAGATGAATCAATTAGGTTTATGTGATATTGTTTTGGCCAATGTTCTAAATTCCATTATAACCTTTGCATCCCTTTTTGGATGAATATGTATGTGAACAAATACATTAAAATTATTTTCATTGATACGTGGGTATGGTAAACCCTTATTTTCAAGGAAAATATTATGCTTGGTCCATTTGATAAATTTCAACATAAAGGCCACATATGGTGGCTTTACATTACTTGTCAAGGTTGTCATATGTAATATTCTCAAGAGAATACCCTTGCATGGGGGTGACATGTGTAACAAGTTAAAAATTAAAATTTTATCAATAACATCATTGGAGTGTTTTCCAATATTATATATTGTTGAGACCTGTTATATATGCTCCTTTTGGTTTCCTTTATTGTAAAGAGTATTTTGCATTGATAAAGGCAAGTATTGATCAATGATGTCCTTTGATGTAAAATATTTGCAATCAAAGGTAATAATATTTGCATTATGCATTAGATCTTGCATAATATCTGAAAAAGAGCCAATGTTATGTCACTTGGGACCTATGTTTTACACAATGTTTCATTGAATATATCCTTATAAATAATTTATTATTTTGCAAGGTCTAGAATTAAGATATTGGTACGTGTATTGCTTGATTGTTCAACACAATTATATTCCTTAGATTTGATTACCATTTTGGGTGCAATATGAATTTGTTGCATAAGTTCCATATCATTACAAGAAGAATTGTAAAAAGAGATTTTACATTTTCCCATTTTGTTATTTCCCAAGTATATTTTTGATTGGTTTGGCAATGTATGGAGCATAATAAGAAAATATTACCTTTATATATTGTGCCATGAAGTAAACAATAGATGTATCACTGATAAACATGATATTATGAAAAAAGAAACTATGATTTCAAAATTTCAAAAACTTTGAAATCAAAAATCAAAATTCAGGAAAATAATAACTTAGGAAGCCCTAGGTCAATATAGGGTTTTAATAACAATGATCAGGTTCACCAATGTTTAACCCTAAATTTTAGATATGGCGAGTATCTAGAATTTAGAGGATTGTATTAGCTTTTACACAAGGGTGTTGAAATGAGCTAATAAATATGCCAATTAATAGAAAACTTAGACAAACAATATTTTGACTTTGAAAGAGATTTGATCATTAATTTCTCTATCAAACCGTGGCTTATTTAGTTTATAATATTAAGATATGTTATTAATTGAAAGTACAACTATGCTAGATATATAAATGACATAAAATAAAGTACTTGGTTATTTCTGATGCTAATATAGTGTTAAATTTGGTACATGCAAGAAATAGGCAAGAAGATAGTTTTGGATCAATTATTAGATTCTGGATTCAATGCCTCTAACTCTCTGAACATTTGTGTCAGCCTAGGATAGTTACATTAATGCTAATGTTTGGGTTTGATGCTAGTGTCATGTATAAAATACTCATTGAAATAGGATGCAACCACCTGGATGCTTATGGGTTTGGCTTCACCTTCGCTCTAATGCATTCAAATTTGGATCATGGACTGTCACACTCCTGGTGAAATGGAAAAACTCTAGCTTTGCATCTTCAATGTGACCTTAAGGGAAAATGAACTAGTGGGCACATAGTGTCAATCTGACCTGCAATGTCCCCGCTACCAAAGTATGTTGCCTACATAGCCAATACTCTAAAAGAGGGCCTCAAAATCATGTAGTTCTCCCCTACATGTTGGTTTGTGTGTGAATCATGTAATGTGTAAAGCAAGTACAAGAGTGACATATATTATAACTTAGCAAATATGACCTTATGACTACTTTAATACTTTAGACTTGTAGCTAGGTTGTTCCTTTGATTGATATCAGAATATGGCAGAATATGAAAGATTTTGGTAACTTGAGTGCTCTTTCAATCTGATTGCTACGTGAGGAATGAGTGAGGGTTGATATTATATTTATACCAATCTTATTGGGATATAACTCGCATTAAAGCACTTAGGTCGACCATTGTAATTCATTTGTAAATTGGATGACTTTAGGATACTAAACATTTACGTCAAGCCAAGATAGTAACATCAACACTACTATCTGATGATGAAACTGATCTTACACAGCTCTAAAACCATCAACAAACTGATACATACCTATCTAGATCATTCATTCCTTGTAGCCCTATTTTCCCTATTTACTGGCCATAACTCTTTTTCAGTTAACTCAATCATGAAAGTAAAACTATTTCTGGATACCCATTAATCTCTTCTACAACATAATAAAAAATCTCTTAAGGTTACTTTGTACGGAATTGTACTTTCTTCTTTAGACCCCGTTTCAATTAACCCTCCTTTTGTGCAAAACATCTTGTCCACAGTAATGTACAGACTTTATAATCAAACCAAGCACCATTCCAGATACCCATTATCTTCTTACAGGTGAATCAATTATTTTTTATGGCACTTCTTTGGAGAAATCCACTTTTCCTCTATTGGCCTACACTCTTTCCTTCACATGCACCTAGGTCTCACTTGACAGTTGACTTTTTCCGTACTTCTCCATACTGTAGCACCTTGAAACCACTTCCAATAGTTTTCTAACATCATCAAGGTTCAGATTACAAAGTTTCAAGAGTTTTCAAGCATTAAAACTCATTTTGAGGGTTTTATCCTAATTCAGGATTTTCCCATGACTGTCACAGGCCGAGAGCTAATTAATTTTGCTGGGAGTGTTCTACCTTGTTTCAAGGGTTCAAATCAGTTTTCTAGGGTCTATCTTGATTCCCTACACCTTCTCCAATAATCAATTTGGTCATGTTAACCTTCTGTACCTTCTAATGCTCAACAACTCAATTGTCTTTGACTGTATTTTCATGACAGTCAACAAGGTTCATTATTGTCTTCTCCTTTTTCGAGTGATCAATAGACTTTCAAGAGGATAAAAAACCATGTCAATATCTTAATGACTTCCCCATTCCCATACTCATATCAAAGAGGACATTTCCAATACATTTACCTTGCAAAAACATATAACTCTCTTATCATTGACTGTAAACTGTCACCTACAGGGTGAGAGCTTATTGTGGGAGATTTGGATATCAAATGGGGTTTTTAAAGCCTAGTTTCTCTTCCCTTAAGTTTATATTTGTCTAATAGACTTGTCTTCATGTCATAATGAACCTTATGCAAACATTTCTACATGGGTTTTCCCTTGGACAGTGGGCTGTAAGTTTACAGGCCTGAGTACCCTGTTTAGGCTTTCTAAGCTTTCAAAGCTTTCTAAGACCTCTTGATCACAATGATACTAAATTCAACTTGTCCTCACATACAAAATAACCAGTATTTCTTCTTTTTCTATAGAAAACCGTCATACACATTCACATACACACATATATATATAGGCCTAGCACCAAAATTCATAAAGAAACCATATATGAAATAAATACATTCTTTCTTTCTTGATCAACTAGAAGACTTACAATTTAATACTAGATTCAATCTCCATATTCCATGGCTTCCAAAGCCCTATTTGCTTCTTCACACATTCTCTTGCCTGCTTCTCTTTCCTTTACCATTTCTTGAGTGAGGTCCTCCCTCACTAATTCTCCTCTCTCTTCTTCATTCCATTCTTTTTCCTTGCATGAGAGGACATTTCCTCTCTTTTCTTCTTCTCTTCTACGCCCCTCTCATCCTCTCTTCTCTTCTCCTTTTCTCTCCTTAATGAATTATTCTTTTTTTCTCTCTTTTCAAGAATCTCCTATGCCAACTTCTACACCCAAATTGGGCTTAAGGCAAACAAATGTTGTTTTTAAGTTTCAACAATATACTAAGGTTGAAAATAGTTTCAACCATTTCCCCCTGATTCCCTCAACAGCCTAATCATCACTTTTTACCTTTTTACTTTCACTTTTTGATAATTACATTTTACTTTGAAGATGAAATTTTGAAATCTACACAATTTGAAGGGAAAACCAAAATTTGAATTTTCATGCTAGAATTTGAAACTATTGTAGATGCTCTTGCATCATACTCTCCCTCTAGAAAAGATTTGAACCTTAGTTCAAATGTCATGCTTCCTCCATACAATAATCTTCACTATTTGCCTGGATCCCAAGGTCTTGTTGCCAATACCAATGCTTGTCTTTGTCTTTGATTGTCTTTGTCCTTCATCTTGTTGTTCTTCCTCTTCTGGTATGTTCTTCTCCTCATCTCTTTCTCAGCTGCCATTTCCCACTTCCATGCTTCTTCATCTTCATACATATCTTCTAGATCTTCTTGTTGTTCTTCTTGTTCCATAAGCTTCTCCAATGACTCATGTATGTCATTTACTTTAGCAACCTTCATACTTGCATACAAAACATTCAAAGCCACCTTAGTAAAAAAAAATTTGAGGCCATGAAGCCTCTTGGTTGTCTCCATGCTCTTGTTCCTTGACCAACACTGTCCTTGCCTCTTTGCTTTGCTCTTGTCTTGTTTCATTCTTCCCAATGCTGCCTTCACTATGGCTTGTACCTTCCTTCATCTCTCTTGAATTACCAAACAGCTCCTCTAACACCTTCAACTCTTACTTTAGTGAGATCTCATCTACCTCACTATTCTCTTCATCAAACTTGGGCTGATTACTTACAATGATTACTTGTCCTTTACTAGCCTCACTCTTCATCTCATCTTTTCTTAGCTTGTTTTCACATAAACCAACTTCTTTAATATACTCATCAAAAACAATTGAAACACCATTACCTTGTGTCTCCTTACTATCTTCAATTACTGCCTGAAGCCATCTTGTTTGTTCTTGCCTCAATTCATTTTTCATCCTCTTGGAACTCTCTCCTTGCTGTACATTAGTTTTCATAGACATTTTCCATTCCTCATTTCTCATGAAAGGATCATTAAATAATTCAAACACATCATCATAAACCAATTGTTTACCTTTTACCTCTTTGTTATACCTCTCAAGCGTCCTGTCTTCATGGAATGCTTCTTCCATACTCACCATCTCTCTTTCATTCTCTTGGCTGTTGGAATCACCTTCAATCCTCTTCCATTGACTTCTTGGTGTTGTTGTCTCCATACTCACATCTTTTCTCTTTGCCTTCTTAGGCACCCATACTTGTTTCTCCTTCTTACCATTTCTCTTCTCAAGCCATGTAGGCATCTTGCATCCTTGCTCTTGTACCAGCACCTCCTCTTGCTTGGGAGTTTGCTTCATCCACCATTTAGGCATCACATATCCATGGTTAATTGAAAACTTCACCTTTCTCTTTACTTCTCTAATATGCATATCAACAATTTCAGGCTTATAAGACAAATCAGTTTTTGAACTCACCTTTACCTCTTTAATGGGCTGCTCCATTAATTCTTTGACTTGCATAACTTCTTGATTATTTGTGCTTTCTTCTTTCTTTATGCTTGGCTGCTCTCTTTCTTCTTCTTGGCCTTCAATGGCAGCATGGAATTCAGCTTCATCTTCCATCTCTTCTCTTGCTTGTGTGGAATCATCAATACCTTTCTTATGCATTAACCAATGCATCTCTTCTTCTTTATCAACAACAACAAACTCACTTCTCTCTCCTCTTACACATTCACTTGTGTACTTGGTGTCTTCTCTTGTACCAATCTCTTCACTCTCCAAGGCCCTTCTCTTGACCTTCATAAGGCTACTCATACCTGCAATTACCCACTCAAGAACATCATTAGATATAAAAACAAGAGACCATAATGTCTCCATGAGTGCTCTCTTCATCAACACTCTCATCTTCTCAAGTGCTCTTCTTGGCACTTCATCTTTTCTCTCTTCTCTCTTGTTCTCCTCAATGAGAACTTTCTTCTCCACCTCTCTCTCTTGTTGCTCACTTGGCAACCTACTCATCCTCTTGCCTCTATGGGCTTCTCTCTTCATGGCAATCTTCTTTTGCCTTCTTCTCTTTTTCACTAGGAGATCTATTGGCCACTTCAATCTCTTCCTCATTGGCCATACCCATGCTTGCTTATCCATCTACATCCAAAACTCATATTCATCTTTAATCTTAGCTAACTCTCTTTTCAAATTAGCAATTTCTTTATCAATTATAAAGCTGTTCATACTTTTGATGCTTGCTTTCTTCTTGGTGCCCTCATATACCTTGCTGCTATGTAGTGCCTTCAACAACACTTCCATCTCTGAGATCTTCACCCAAGTCTTTTCCACCTTGGTCTCTTGATCCCTTGTCTCACCCAAGCCTTTCTCCTTGACTGGTCTTTTGACAATCACTTTGATCTCACCTAGGCCTTTTGCATCCTAGTCTTTTGACCCTTTTCTCAATCCTGCAGCAACTCTTATGCAACACTTCATCAAATATAAATCACAAATCCAAGCTTACCTTGCTTTGGATCTTCTTCTTGAGCATCCACTTGTTCTCTTACTTTTGAGCTCTCCAAGCTTCAAACTCCATCCTTTACCTCACCTAAGTCTATTTCACCTTAGTCTTTTGGCAAACTATCCAAGCTTCTTCTTGGATCTTCACTAAGCCTTCCTTGGCTTCTTCTTCTCTTAAGCCTTAATGGCTTGGCTGCCTTGAACCTGCAACTCCTTCACTTGATTGCTTCTCAACACAATAACTCAAATCAAATAGCAAAATTATTCATACCTTTTCTCCCCAGGGTCTCCTAATGCTTTGTCATGTTGATCCTCTTGCCAAATCCTGTAACAACTCATTAGAAATCATAACCAACAACAAGTTACCAATTCCCAAGAGCTTCAAGCTCTGATACCAAATGATGAAACTGATCTTACACAGCTCTAAAACCATCAACAAACTGATACAGACCTATCTAGATCATTCATTTCTTGTAGCCCTATTTTCCCTGTTTATTGGCCATAACTCTTTGTCAGTTAACTCAATCATGAAAGTAAAACTATTTCTGGATACCCATTAATCTCTTCTATAACATACTAAAAAATCTCCTAAAGTTACTTTGTACGGAATTGTACTTTCTTCTTTAGACCCCGTTCCAATTAGCCCTCCTTTTGTGCAAAACGTCTTGTCCAGAGCAATTTACGGACTTTCTAATCAAACCAAGCACCATTCAAGATACCCATTATCTTCTTACAGGTGAATCAATCGTTTGTTAGGGCACTTCTTTAGAGAAATCCTGAATTAGGATAAAACCCTCAAAATGAGTTTTAATGCTTGAAAACTCTTGAAACTTTGTAATCTGAACCTTGATGATGTTAGAAAACTGTTGGAAGTGGTTTCAAAGTGCTACAGTATGGAGAAGTATGGAAAAAGTCAACTGTCAAGTGAGACCTAGGTGCATGTGAAGGAAAGAGTGTAGGCCAATAGAGGAAAAGTGGATTTCTCCAAAGAAGTGCCCTAACAAACGATTGATTCACCTGTAAGAAGATAATGGGTATTTGAAATGGTGCTTGGTTTGATTAGAAAGTCCGTACATTACTCTAGACAAGACGTTTTGCACAAAAGGAGGGTTAATTGGAACGGGGTCTAAAGAATAAAGTACAATTCCGTACAAAGTAACCTTAAGAGATTTTTCAGTATGTTATAAAAGAGATTAATGGGTATCCAGAAATAGTTTTACTTTCATGATTGAGTTAACTGACAAAGAGTTATGGCCAATAAATAGGGAAAACAGGGCTACAAGGAATGAATGATCTAGATAGGTATGTATCAGTTTGTTGATGGTTTTAGAGCTGTGTAAGATCAGTTTCATCATTATCAACAAGGTTCATTATTGTCTTTTCCTTTTTCGAGTGATCAATAGACTTTCAAGAGGATAAACAACCATGTCAATATCTTAATGACTTCCCCATTCCCATACTCATATCAAAGAGGATCTTTCCAATACATTTACCTTGCAAAAACATATAACTCTCTTATCATTGACTGTAAACTGTCACCTACAGGCCGAGAGCTTATTGTGGGCGATTTGGATATCAAAAGGGGTTTTTAAACCCTGGTTTCTCTTCCCTTAAGTTTATATTTGTCTAATAGACTTGTCTTCATGTCATAATGAACCTTATGCAAACATTTATACGTGGGTTTTCCCTTGGACAGTGCGCTGTAAGTTTACAGGCCTGAGTACCCTGTTTAGGCTTTTTAAGCTTTCAAAGCTTTCTAAGACCTCTTGATCACAATGATACTAAATTCAACTTGTTCCCACATACAAAATTACCAGTCTTTCTTCTTTTTCTATAGAAAACCATCATACACATTCACATACACACACACACACACACACACACACACACACACACACACACACACACACACACACACACACACACACACACACACACACACACACACACACACACACACACACACACACATATATATAGGCCTAGCACCAAAATTCATAAAGAAACCATATATGAAATAAATACATTCATTCTTTCTTGATCAACTAGAAAACTTACAATTTAATACCAAATTCAATCTCCATATTCCATGGCTTCCAAAGCCCTATTTGCTTCTTTACACATTCTCTTGCATGCTCCTTCTCTTTCCTTTACCATTTCTTGAGTGAGGTCCTCCCTCACTAATTCTCCTCTCTCTTCTTCATTCCATTCTTTTTCCTTGCATGAGAGGACCTTTCCTCTCTATTCTTCTTCTCTTCTACGCCCCTCTCATCCTCTCTTCTCTTCTCCTTTTCTCTCCTTAATGAATTCTTCTTTTTTTCTCTCTTTTCAAGAATCTCCTATGCCAACTTCTACGCCCAAATTGGGCTTAAGGCAAACAAATGTTGAATTTAAGTTTCAACAATATACTAAGGTTGAAAATAGTTTCAACCATTTCCCCCTTATTCCCTCAACAGCCTAACCATCACTTTTTACCTTTTTACTTTCACTTTTTGATAATTACATTTTACTTTGAAGATGAAATTTTGAAATCTACACAATTTGGAGGGAAAACCAGAATTTGAATTTTCATGCTAGAATTTGAAACTATTGTAGATGCTCCTGTATCATCTGACCTAGACGTTAGTGTCCAGGGAGAAGGAGAGTAGGTTTAGGCTCATAACTTGTAGAAGTGTAAGATAAGTACATTTTAAGAATTTTGGGTAAGATGGGAGATATAGCAAGGAGCACAAGATAAAGAAGATGCGAGGCTTGTGGAAGCAAGGCATGCATAAAATTAAGAGGAACAACCAAGGTCATGAGTTTGCTAAGCGTACAAGATTTAAGTGAGACATAATCACAAAATATCATCTACATCATCCAAAGAACATTCCTAAGGAAATTATCAAACTTTTAATATGAATATTTGAAAGGAACCTAACAAGATGAATAATAAACATGGGTTGTAGTTAGAACCTTACAATAAATTTAAAATTTAACAATTAGAAATAATAGATTAATAATCTAATATGAGAGTTTCTTTTCCACTTCATCGATGACGTATTACTGAAAGTTGAATGAAACAACTTGAAATGCAAAAGGGACAACAAGGAAACAAAAAAAATCTCACCATATAGTATTTAATACAAAAAATGTGGAAAAAATCGTATATGAAGATTACAGAAGGAATCATTATTATTTTCTCGAAATCTTGGACCTTTTAGTAGGGGAAAGGCCCCTGAAGCTAATCATGTTCCAATTATTTAACAAAGTTATTGTTAGAGTATGGTCTGTTGATGGAACACATTGGTATAAATACATAACTTTTTGCACCAACATTGAGCATGTACCATCTAATATTTGTTCAACATTTACTTAATAACAATGTCGAATAACCAACCATATCATATCATATAAGATTCACAAGTGTTATACACCTAATATACAACACATGTACATCTATACACAAGTATTAAATCAATATTTTTTAATACATTTAAAATTTACAATTTTAAATTGATTCAAAATATAACTTTTCCTTCAATTACCAAAATGAAATGAAAAATATATATTAAACACATGATTAATTAACTACATAAAAAATTCTAAACATTGGTGTGACACCATTTAAATACCATATAATGCCAAGATATGATACTCAACTTTTGGTATCTTTCTCTCTTATCCTATTCGTGTACAATCATCTTTAATACAATAATTATTTTCATTAAAATAAAATAAAATCACGCAACATTAATAAAATAATAATTAAAATAAATAAAATATATATAATAAAAAATAAATAAAATGATTGAAAGTCACGAGTAAACAATTTCGGTTAATAAAAAAAATAGCAAAATTTAGGTAAAGAATGCTCGTTCATAAAGAATATTTTACAATTTCATTTTCATAAAGTATTAAATAAGAAATAAAATTAAATAAAAAATGTTGATTTGTTTTCTAATTTGAAAAAAAAAAAATTTGAGAAAGGAAAGAAAAGACTTTTTTAAGGTTCACAATATTTAGTACACTTTTTGTTTGTACTTTTTTTTTGTTTGTTTTTATTTTTTGATGAAATAGAGTTTATATTATTAATATAAATATTAACAAATTAAAATAATATTTATAAATAATGGTGGTAGAGAGCACACCACAATGACAAATTTGGTGAAGTATGGGAGCAAGAACAACAAATTAGGCTTAGACTAGGAACAAAACATACAAACAACTAGGCAAAGCTTAGTATAGCTTTATAACATTAAAAATGATTAACCACCAACAAAAAATTATCCTAATAGAAGAGGGCTATAGATCCTTCCCTTCAATAACAAGGACCCAACTAGAATCAGAGTTATGGTGATCACCTTCCTCTTGAACTTATATGTCTTGGTTTGAGCATCAAGGTGAAATAGCTAAAGTCAGTCATGAAAATCCTTTGTCTAGAGGTGGTTACAAACCACCCTAAGCATTTATAGGTGGTAAAATCCATCTATGTTGGCTCTTAGTGGGCAGAGAGCCCCACCCCTGAGCCCGCAGAGAATGAGGAAGTGGAGAGCCCCAACCTCCACGCAGAGCTAGGGAAGGAGAGCGGCGTCGCTATGTGGAACCATTAGCTTGGTTGTAAAAGCACCGAAGAGACCAACTATGGCGAACAAGTGCATAAGAGTCTCCAGGTGCCCGCAAAATGGGCATCGACATTGCCTTACCCCAACTTGAACTAGTCTTATGCCAATAGGAGGCCCTTGATGAAGCAAAAACCAATAAAAATGAGCAAGCTTAGGATGAGTACAAGTAGACTACATAGTTTGAAAACATCTCCCCTATACTGATATGGGTGAGCGAATATCCCATCTAGCATTGAGATTATCCATCATGGGCCAATGTGGTGAAAGACATTCATATTTTTTACAACTAGTGTAATTTTGGAAAAGGGTGTCGACATATCATTTCCAATCCTTCCTCTAAGGGTGGGAAGAGGAGACAGTGATTTTGTGAAACAAATCAGTGGGGAAAATCTCGATAATCTCCTCATAGGATTCTTTTTCCACACAAGGAAACTTATATTTAGCTTTGAATTTGCCCCAAGGGATCTAGAAACGAGATTGCTTACAAAACATATCTTGCACTATATGAATTCCTCTTCAAACAAACTTGAGAGAATGTATCCATGGAACCTCTACAAGAGGGACGACGTGATAATTTATAATAAGGGACCACCAAATAGAATGTCAGTTGATAGAAAGACCATCGTGACAACCCAAGCCAGTCCATAACAACAAAGGTTTGACATTTTCCTAGGCTTTCTAGATACTTTTAATCACAAGTGACCCCACAATTTTCATAGGGGCTATAAGAGTAAGAAGGTTAGCAAAACATAAGACTTTCCACATTGAATGTCCATGAGGGGTGCCTTTATAAATACAATGATGAATTAATATCTTCTAGGATTCATTCCCTTCAATGGCACAAACAATCCATTTGACACAGAGAGCCAAGCCTTGATGAGAAATGTCAATCAAACCCATACCTCCCACCTCTTGTGGAAGATAACAAAGTTCCCAGGCCACCCTATGGAACCCTTTTCCAATGGAGGGATAAGCCCAAATGAAGTCATAGATTAATTTTTCAAGATTTTGCATTGACTTTTTAGTCAGAATCCAACAAGAATAATAATATACATGGGTGGCCGTAAGCACCTTGGATCACATTTTAAACTTACCAGCCAACGATGAAGGTTTGGTGATCCAATACATTTTTTTTTCTCAACCCTATACAAGGGAGGTCTGGTATGCAAAGGGAATTCCTAGTAACTTTAAAATTTCATCATGCTAGAGCCATTTGAACTCATAATGGTTCACCCAGGAAGGCAGAGGGAGGAAGGATTGTTTGTAACAGAGTTTTTCATTTTTGAATGGAAGAGCAAAAAGGAAGACAAAAAAGATCCAAACTAGTGCATGGCATTAGTATGTTATCTTCATCTTCAATGGGGGTGAGAAAAGAGTTATCCACAAGATGCCCATTAGGAAGTTGCACAGGTTCCTCAGAAAATAATCAAATATTGTGGACAAGCCCTTGAGATTGAGCATTAGCAATAAGTTAGACAAAACCTTCAACAACAAGAACATAAAGAACATGTGCTAGTGGGCAACCATTCCTAATGGATCCTAAAATATTGAAGTGCTCAGAGCTAGCTCAATTAATGGAAAGAGAGACATGGGCATCAACAAAAATCATTTGAATCGATCGCAAGAAAGATGGGCCAAAACCTAAAGCTTGTAACGTAGCTAGAATGAATAGCCACTCAATTCAATCATAGGTTTTTTAAAAGTCAATTTTAATAAACATAGCCTTTTGATTGGAATGACAAGCCCAATCCATGCCTTCCCACACCATAATGACATTATCTAGAATGTGTCTACTATAAATGAATCCAGTTTGCTCAATTTGAACAATTAAAGGTAAAAGGTCATGAATCTAAAGCACCAAGGCTTTGGCAATTATTTTATAAAGGACATTGATCAAGGTGATTGGCCACCAATTTCAAATTAACTCAGGGTCTCCTTGCTTCGGGATGAATTTGATGTGCCCTTTGTTAATGCTAGAGCCCAAGGACTACATGTGGAAGGCTTCAAGATTGATTTGGTATAAGTCAAGCCCAATAGTGTCCCACATTTTTTTATAAAATTCGCAAGGGAAGCCATCATAAATAGGATCTTTGTCATTGGCCATTTACATAGCTGCCTCATATAAATCCTCAATGGTGAATTGCCTAGCACAGACAACCTTGTTGAGCTAGAGTTAGCTTGCAAAGAACAACTAAGAGACATTGGTCAAGGGCTTGCCTCGCTCAAGGAAAGGCACCTGAGTTGCAAAAACTTATTGATAGTGTCTTGCAAAGGCTTTGACCATGTTTGGCACTTCAGTGAGGTACTGGCCAAGATCCTAAATAGATTTAATCTATTGTGAAGAGTTTTTGGCTTTGAGCATTTAAAAAACTTCTTCGGAAACTGTTGATGATTTAAAATTGCACTTGATTCTAATCAATCAACAATGGGAAGTTTCAAGCTGTGGGACATTGCGGCTTGAAACAACCTCCAGATTTTAGAGAAGCTGGTCTCTTCTTTTTAATCGAGTGTTGGGGGAAAAGGGATAGGAAATTAAACAGAAACACAAATGCAGGAAATGAAACCTAACTATGGTGTTGTGCCTGAGTGTAATCCTAATCCTAACCTGAGCACAGTGAGACTATACATAGGATTCAATTACATTTAAGAGCAGACAAGTGCATGATCAATGTAAAATATTGAAATAATAGAAACAGAGGCTCATAACAGAGGCTTCTTTTGCTGAGATACAGGAAATATCAACAAAGGCATAGTGTTCAATCTTCTTACGAGAATCTTCCAATCACATAAGAGGCACAAAAATCACGTACAGTTATGTAAACCTTCCAACTCAAGAAAACGAGACAAAAGCAAATGACATTCCTAATCACAACTCCAGAAAATCTACAGTGTAGACTACCTTTGCAAATGACACAAATAATATCAACCAAGGCATAGAGTTCAATCTTCTTAATTCATTCACCCATATAAAAGGCACAAAAACATGCACAGTTACATCAACTTTACAAGTCAAGAAAATGAGACAAAAGCAAATGATACTATTTAGTCAAAAACTCTAGTAAGTCCAAAACTATAGAAAAGTCCCCCTTCCTTAGATTTTACAATTCATCCTCTTTTATAGCCTCAGATGTCTCCTTCCATCATCCCCTTTCCCACATTCTACTTTGTCCTTAACTCACAAGGGACAAACAGACGGCGCTTTCAATGCCTTGGGGGCTCCAAAAATCTACCCGGTGAACTGTTCCATCTACTTTGAATTAACTCTAGCCGAGTTTCCCTCCATTTTGCTTTGCGGCAACAAATACACGGAACACTCTGTTATGTTGAAACGAGAGAGGACACTTAGTCAATTTCTTGAAAATCCTCTTATTACTTAGAAGGCACCAAAGAACGACACTTGGCACTTTTCACCTGATTCATCAAAGACACGCAGCCCTCCCCACTTCTTTTTAGTTATGTTGTAGAAACATTCGGGGCACATATTAGACTCTTACGAATGGTGACACTTGGCAGCTTCTGCAGATTTTTGAAGTAACACCTGGGGGCCACCACAATCTTTATTTGGCAATGAAACTCGAAGATGATCTCTCGGTCGTTGACATGTGGCAAACTCCAATACTCTTGGGAAGATACGTGTCACGATCCGCTTCTCTTACTAGGGGTATGTGGTGTCTTTCGCTGTTCTTGAGGATGGAGTAGAAAGAAGGCTCAGAGAGTGACACTTGGCAGCGTCAACAGCTCTTCGATACTTAGACAAAAAAGAATGACGCTTCTCTACCTTCCAAAAGGGTACCGACCCTTTTGGTTTTTGGGACACTCCCTTGAACTGCCCAATGAACCAAAATGGTTCAATAGTTCAACATTGCGCACCATTTACATGTTAACCGAGGTATTGAACCAAAGCATTGAACCCAGGGGTTGAACCGACTGTCTCTCGGATGTCGACACGTGGTGACTTCCGCTTTCCTCTAAAAAGGTAGTCCAGGGACTTTCGCGACTGCCACCTGGTGCTTTTCGCTGCTCCCTGCCACTCAGCTTGTTGAAGACCTTTGCTAAAAATAGAATGAAATGCGGGTGCTGACACGTGGTGCATTCCGCTCAGCTGCGATTGGATACGTGGCACATTCTGTGGCTTTCTTGAAAGTTTAAAAAGTGTCTCGAACGACGCCAGCTGGTCGGCTCCATTTTTTGAAAAGCGACATTTGGCGACTTTCGCTCGAATTCAATACTTAGGCAAAAATGAAGCGAATGACACAAAATAGGAGAAAGAGGACCCGCGCTAGGACGACGACACTTGGCAGCTTCCACTGCACTTTGACACTTAGACAGAAAATGAACCCGCGTTCTGCTCCAACTTTGCCGCTACGACCAAGGTATGCGGGAACCAAAACTGCAGTGCTCAACTGAAAATTTGAATGCAACACAGAGTAAAAATTTACTCTATAGAAACTATATCTCCAACTTTAAGCTAGTGCATGTGTGCTCTAATTTGAGTTCCTTGAGCATTGTAATTATTTGAAATTTAGATACGTCATCTCAATTTAACCACCTATAACTACAATGGATTGATAAAGGGGTTTTGCTCAAGCATCGTTGATACTCGAAGCAAATTCAAGGAGGTGGCAAAACAAGAGCGATGTCAAATTATGTCCAACTGACGGCCATAAATTTGTAGAAATAAAGCTATATGATTGAGGGTGTCAACCCACCACTAAATACAACGTGGTTGCTTGGTCGATTAGGGGACCAAGTTCCAAACCCGATAGATGTGGACCATGGTAGGATCATGCTCTAATAAAGTTGTAATAATTTTTTTTGGTTTTTTTGTAATTGTGGCCGTTTTAACTACTAAGCGATGTGAAAAAGGTGGATGAGTGGTCTGAAAGGATAAAATCTGGGATGGCTTACACTGAAAGTAAATAATTATTGTCAAAAAAAAAGTATAGTTGAGTGGAAATCATAGCCCGATCAAGCCTTTTGAGCAAGCCATCGTATCTGCTTTAAAGATTGGTCCAAGTGTACCAAACTTCAAACATGGGATGGCAACTAGTGTTGGGGTCATAAAACCCATATTTATTTTGCATGAAGAGCTAAGCTTCCCTTTTGTTAGCTGACCAATGCATTCGAAGATGGCCTATTTTGTGAATAGATTGCTCTACTATATTGAAGTCACCATAAGTTGTCTAGTGGGCATCTGGTAGTTTGTTGGTGATCCACCGCTAGAGAGTTATCCTTTCATGGGCATCATTTGAGGCATAAACATTAAAAATGCATAAAGAACGAGTTATCAATGTTGAAAAGCACCCAAATGACATGATGTAAGGGGTCAAATCCATAATCTATAGAATATGGATGTTATTTCAGAGAAATAAATGTAACAAGACCACCACAACCTAGGTCATGATTGCTTGCCTAAACCTTACTAGTAAGCCAAATCACTTCATCGACAACACGAAGAAGGAAATATGCCACTTTAACCTCTTAAAGTCAAAGAATGTCCATATCTGATTTTTTTTTTCTCGAAGTCTCGCACTACATACTTACGCGCTGAGTCTGTAACACCCTAAACATTCAGTGACTAACAATTCATAAGTAACAAGTGTTGAGAGACATATCCTTAGAATCCAAGCCCTCTAGGGATTCATATCGATTTTTCAAAAAAATTGCATTGTTAAACTACATGAATTCTTGACATTTAAGTTGCCATCTACTTTCTTATTCTACCACATACTTCTCATGCTTTGTACCTTTCTGAGTGGGATAAATATGAGAGCAAGCCAAAGATTCCTGGGAAGGACTATGTAAGCGTTTGCTTGCTCCTGGATGGGGAAAAATATGTGAAGGAAGATCAAAAGCATCGAGAGACATATCTAAGGAAACTTGTGATCTAGCTAGCTCATTAACGGCCATGGAGGTACTGTAGAATCTTGGCTTAACTATTTCAACGTTAGTTTGAACACACACCTTTGTAGGTTGAGTAATGGGTGGTGACTCCCTAGCAGGTTGAGCAGTTGGCAAAGGTGCCTGAGGCATAGAATTAGGAGATGACTTGTTACTACTAATAGGGTTCTACTGAATTATACTATTATTACAATTGTTTTTCATCCCCCAATAGTGTGCCACCCATCCTCCTGAGTATTCTTAGGATTATCAAAAGTGGGTTTGGAAACTAGCCTATTGCAAGGTAAGTACATAGGGCAATATTTGATCTTATGGTCCATGGCTTGACAATGGAAACATGCGTTGGGTAAATTAACATAAAGCACCCTCTAAGAGTGGTGAGAGTCGCTAACCTGAATCTTAATAAACTCTTTGAGATTTTGGGATAAATCCACCTCAAAGCAAACCCTTTTTTGAGGACGAGTTGAATAAAATCTCACAAGCTCATGGCACACAACACATCTAATGGAAGCCGCGAATTGGTCGATGAAATTCCAACAAGGCAAAAGCAACTTGGGAAACTCATCCAAGATGGGGACTTTTAGAACAACGTGCTCGAAGACAATGAAATCTCAGGTATAGGGTGAAAGCACCATCAAGGAGTTACGAATATACCAAGTGCTAGGTTTATTCAATATCACACTTATATGGATAAGGTTTGTGATATGCCCCACAAAATACCCTATTAAACAAAACTACTCCAACCATTGAAAACTAGATTTAAATTCAGGGAAAGGCAATACATTTGGCTGAGAGTCATTACCTTGTGATAGACATTGGGGACACATTTCCTTGGTTACTTAAGTGGGGGCACCATAGCTCAGAGCTCCACCTTCTTCTATCATGGCTTCAACAACTGGACGAGATGGGAAGGTGGTCATTAAAAAGGCTAAGCTTACCCTAAGGCAAAACATCATAAGAAATAATAAATATGACTACTACAAAGCAACAAAAACACCGTGAAATAAATGTTGTGGAAATAAAAAAGACAGTGGCAATGCACAAACCCTATCCTTACCCATACTTTTAATAAAGAGTAAAATTTTCACCATTCAAACAACTCATTAAAAAAAATATAACATAAAATTATTTACTAGTTTCAAAAATCTCAATACACCCCAACACAAAAATTGAAAACACAAACACATTGAAATTATTAGAAAAAAAACTCTTGTAATGAAAATAGAAAGTATTGAAGAACACTATGTTTATTGGTACTATCTTTAACATAGAAATAAACATAATCTATTCGTTTGTGATACTTAAAACCAAATTGTAAACTGTCATATTTTTTAGGTTTGGCTTTGCTATTAAACTAGTGAGGATCATGACTTCCAATACTATATATATATTTTTGAAAAAACTTCCAATACTATGACTTACACAACTAAATAATAATTTATTTATATTATTATACTCCATTCATTAAACACACACAGATCCGGGTATTTATATAATTTAAAAAAAATAAAAAATAAAAATAACATATCTAACTAGATCTATAAATTAAAATTGAATAAAAAAATACAATAAAATCTTTTAAGCAAACTTCTCTTAAAACAAAAAAACAACATATTTTACAATATAAAAGTAAAACTTTAGATCCAATCAATAACAAATTTATAATTAAATATTAAATAACATAGAATTGTAAGGTGCCCACTTCAACACATCTGAAAATTTATTCTCTCTAAAAACAATTAAATCTCTGTTTCATTACCAGAAAAAAGGCCCAGGGATTGTACAGCATGAACTATCCTTTCTACATCCCAAGAATAACATATTCCTGCCCACATCCATTCTCTATTTCTGATATATTACACCAAATGTACAAATAGGGACTATCAGATTTCGACCCCTACCATAAAACTGCAGAGGATGACAAAATACAATATGAGAAACTACAACTTAAAAGTGACATATTATTTGTAGAAGGGCGGCTACCCTGAACTTATCAGGTACATATGTTCAAAGCATAAGAAAAGGAAGAGAACCTGGTGATATAATATGGCATATTTGCAATGCCAGTGTTTAGTCAAAGAACTGGGATAACAATAGTAGCACAGCAGGGCCCATTTGTACTGAGGATAAAAACCATCCTGTTTTGTTTGGGGTGAAGAATTGGCAATCTTATAGAAAATTTATACAACCAATGCGTTCATTGTTCATTGTTGACCCTGAGAATGTGCTTGCTATTTAACATTCTTGGTTATTGAAAAGTTAATAGAGCTCTAGAGCACCAGTTGGCCTTGGCCTAGAAGAATAGTAAGAACCATCACAAGTAAAATCAACAACGCTGTCAAAGAAATTGATGATACAGAGCGTTCTGGGTTTAGGAATTAGCATACAAAATGCAGGCTAAACCAGACCGGGTTTCGCCAAGGAAGGGGTTCTATTTACAAGCAAGCCATAATGAAATTAGGTAAATGAAACTTCGCCAGAACAAATTTTCTCAAGTCTAAATACATTAGCACCTTCTAGTACTCGCATACGGAGTTTAAGGGTATAAAGCTCTTGCTCCATACAGTCAACCCTCTTCTACAAGATAAGCAATCTGGTTATCCTGACCGTTAATGCGGGTTTCAAGTATCTGAGGACAGATTTTATTAAGGAACGGGTAAACCATCTCAAAACGGCTTAAATCCTGATCCAATCTTTGCTCAACCTTTTGATCGAGGATTTCTACGCATTTGTCAAGGTTGGGTTCAAAGTCATAAACATTTTGATGTTTCATATGGCGAACTCTCAGCAGACCTTTCATGGAACCATAGCTATCTACGCCCCACTCCTCGTTAACTTGCTCCACAGTGCCTTCATTGTAAGGCGGCGTATCAAAACGCAGAGAGGCAGAGGCAGAGGCAGAGGCAGAGGCAGTATTCATCAGGGGAGGGATTCCTCCACAATTTTTGGACCGCATTATGTAGGAAGTTGTGTTGCGAGGTGCGTGGGGAGCATAAACACGACTCGCTTCCATCGATTGGGTTTTCTGCAGGAAACAACGCCGTCCCTTTTTAGCAGTTGTAAAACAACTTGAGTTATGCAGAAAAGGAGGCTTGTAAAGAGGTTTCTGTGAAGCAGAAAAGGTGTTAGGGTTCCTTTTTTTACAATTATAATTCATATATTTAGGTTTTCTGCCCGCCAGCTTCGACCTTGCCTGACCTCCAAACACCATCTGTTGGCACTTCATCGCAACGCTGCCTATTAAACAACAAAAAGGAGGAGTTTAAGAGAATTATAACGGAAAGCATAATAAATATTAAAAAGCTCAATTCTTATATTTGACATAACAGTTCATATTTATTTGTTAATAAAAAAGCGTCCGGTCAAAACTAACCCTGGACGAGGGAAATTAAGTCACCATTAATATTTAATGGCCTAGGTTAAAATAAAAGTTAACCTTAGCAATCTGAGGGACTCGATCCAGCGGCTCAAAATGTTTTAACAGCAAAAACAAACCAAAGGCGAAGTCGAAACTCACAAATGAGGTAAAAACCAGTGCCGAAACGCCGTTTACAGTACTATTTTTCGCTGCTTCAAACAGTTGTAAACCTAAAATATCTCAAATCCGCATTTTTTGCAAGTATATATTCACCGCCATGTTGATAGAAAGCAAGCCGTAAACCATACAGTTGAAACACGCAAGCAACGCATAAACGCTGGTACCACCGCTAAACTTCCCGGGTCCTTTTATGTAGTCTCTAAAACACTAATCTAAATTTGTTTGAAAAAAATATTCCAGTAGATCAACTGTAAGCAAGGAAGAAAATACAATTTAGTAACGGTGCAATCAATACAGTAAAAAAACATACTTGACTTTGAAAAGCGTTGTGAAAACAATCAGAGCATCTAGATTCGTTACCAGTTATCTCCGCCTTAATCTTTACCATCTTTTAATGCAAATGACCGCTTTTCTAAGATTTCTTACTCGAAGCTTCTCAACTTCGGAAATTTTCAGAGCATGCGGAAAAGGCAGAAAAATTGTTGGAAATTTTGCAGGGCTTAATTTTTAACACGCGTAACGGAGTTTCTTTGCGTTCAAGATTAGGATACCTCAGAAATAGAAAACAGGGGTTTGACGGCGCCTAAATCAGGAGAATACATCGCCAAATTGTGAACAGTAAACTGCTATGGAGAGAGGGATAAATGGGTGATGTGCGTGCGGATGAGGTGGCAGATAGCCCTTTGATGTCGTGCTTTCAGTTACCCTTTAAAGTGGACGTTGACCTGCACATTCCCTACCAAACCTTCCATCATATTAATATTAATAATAATAATGATAATATTATTATTTTTTCTTTTTAATTTTAATATTTATACTTGCGGCAAATTTTTATTTAAAATTTAAATAAAAACAAATTAAAACGATGTATCATGCGAATTGGGATAAGAATATTTCCGGTTTCGATGTTACATGCGTTTGAATTTAGTTTAATGTAAAATAGTTTATAAATAGAGTCACTTCTCTTAGGTAGGCCTTTGTGTGGGAGTTAGCTGCTTATTTTTAAGGGGATTGTTGAGAAATTACATGCGTCTCTTTTTTAATTATTGTTTATAATTTTTAAATTTTATATAATATATGTTTTCGAAAAAATTTAATAGTAGTAGATTGGAAATGTGTGGATTTTCAAAATTAAACACAATTTCTTTTTGTTTTTTAAAATTTAATTTTTTTTTCTTAAAAGTAGCAGCGTTCTATTATTCCAAAATTATAGAGGTAATAGACCTCTATTAATCTATATTATTAATAAGTGTCGTGTAATGGTTAGTTCCAATGTTAATAAAATAATTCGTAAATTAAAATAGAATCAAAGATGATTGTAGAATAGAGTCTTTTGCAACAAACATATTGTGTAACATAAACAATAAACAATGCAAATGATCATTTGTGTTTTCTTAATATTTTCTATTGAATCATAAAGAATTTTATGTAATTAAAACTAATTTGTAGACATGAACATATGAGGCCACTATTTAAAGTGTCAAGTTCTGCTTAGAAAACAAAATTGGGTGGCCAAACTTTGTTTTGACATATGGGTTTTGTTGTCACTCAATCTTGCACCCTAGAGAGGTTGTTCAAGCCGTCTCTGAATTGAATGAAACATTGGATAACCTCTAGGCCTGTGGGTTGCCTATAGTAGAGGTAAACCTTTAGGTTTAAGGGCTAACTCCCTAGATTAGACTTTGATAGCTTATCACCTACACTATTTGCTTGCTTGGATAAAGAGGGATAAAAGGAACATAAAAACTAATTTATGCTAATGAGGTGATACACCAAATAGATCTCCACTAGACTACCATACACTTGCACTATAAAACATGACTCGCAATACTAGTCTCAACATCCTAAATTGCTCTAACATAAGTGTTTCAAATATGGAAGTGATATGCATTGTGCTTCTCAAAGTGAGTGAACAAGAGGTTAGATTGCAGACACTAATGCTACTCCTTACACTTAGAGATAGACAAATACACTTGACTACACTTCATGTGACCTGTTAGAGGGAGAACTACTTGCACCAAACATGAAAGAGTTAAGAGAACACAAGGATAGATACTTATCACTTGATATTTCACTATGCACTACTTCAAACACTTAGACAAGAAACTTATGAACTCAAAACTAGATTATAAATATTTATTTTAAAGGCAAATATGATATTCAAACTAGTAGGGATTCTCCATACTAGGTGTGAATTAAATACAAAGGCCAAAATGGATTGCATATATAAAGCATGTCAGAAGAGATAAAAAAGAGAAGTGGAAAGGTTACAATCCAAGTATCAAGGCATGAAAACTAGTAACAATTTGAGAGAATGAGATGGAGAATAGACCATGAAGGTCTTCTTTGACAAATGTCCATCTGAAGCATGACAAATTCTTCAAGTTGGCATAGAGACTCTTCATATTCTTCTTTGAAACTGCCTTTTAGTGATGAGTTCAATTGAATGCTCTAAACCACCTTAAGAATATTTGACACTTGTGCACTGTCTTAAGAAGGTTGGAAAAAAGATGTGAGAGTCATAAGAGACCCCTCTAACTGATAACCTTCCTCTTGACACTTGTGTTCACTATCTGCAGTCACTTATTAGACTTCTTGGCTTCAATCTTTGTATATGTCATCAAGGTGACTGGCAGTTGCTCAAAAAATCCATGAAAAAGGTGTTAGGACATCTGTTCAAAGTCCCTTTGTATTCTACTCCATGAGTTAGACCTTAAAAAGATCCAACATCAAGCCTCTCATCTTTTCACTAGGCAGTCACTTGTCTTCTCACTGTGTTTATTCAGATTGCCTGTGATGAATGATCTAACAAAGGTATTTTCATGCTTCACCAAGGTGAGAAATGAGTTTTAGGAGTTAGGAAAAGTATCTAAAGACCCCCCTCAATTACTTTCATATGCTCATTCCCTTCTGTACCTGTAATTTACCTTAAAACTTGCAATAAACTAAGATTTTATATGTTTATACAAGTGATAATATGAATAAAATTGATGTCATGTAACCTAGGTGAGTTCTAGATGTGTCCAAATCACTTTAATGAAAATTTAACCATCTCTAAATGTATATCCTTTCATATCTTTTCCATCGGGTTTAAACAAGGGTTTTAGGAGGGTTTTGAGTTGTTCTAGTTCTTAGTGATAGTCCATAAAGCCTAGACATTCAAACACTGAACCAATTCCACTTAGAACCAGTCAAGGACCCCCTTCAACTATTCCCAACTATTCAGGGAACCATACATAGTGTGCATACATATATGAACATTTGAAGATGGTGCTCGAGCTCCATAACTATGTTATGGGTACCCCTTAGAGAGGTTTAGGCCAAAAATGACCACTTTATGTAATTCCCTACAAATTGATGGATCTTATGGACTCTCTACTCTCCCTTAAAGGTGATCACATGGATTGAAATAATCATGTGGTCATGTAATTCAAATTAAAGGCCATGCGGGTTTAGGCCTAATTCTAGGCTTAATAGGCCTAAACTGTATTTCTATACCTATGACCACTTCTAAACATTCATGCTAACTATATAGGGTCTTCTCCATATTTTTTCACCTTAAAAAAAACTCTAGACAATGTCTAAAAACCATCCAAAGCTCTGTCCTTCACCCTTTTAATCTTCATGTACCAATCCTGTAGGCTTGTCTTGACTAGGAGTGCCTCTGGGCTAAAACAAAACAAAGGGAACCTCCCCTATTTGCCTAGCCAAACTAAGGCCATAGACGGATATCCTAGGTTATGAGGACCTTTTACACCACATTTCAATGCATGATCACCTTTTCCAAGTCCCTAACACTTCAAAACCTAAAACCAGCTTCTCAAGCCTAGTGACTGTGTAGGGTTTTGAGTTGACTATAGGTTAAGGATAACAACCTAGTCTTTGCTCTACCTCTTTGCATATTAGAATCACATGAAAATGTTATATATCACTATGAGATTACATCAAACATGGCTATCTATTTTGAAAATGTTATATGTCACTGAGATTACATCAAATATGGCTATTTATTCTATATCTATGTATGTTAGCCAAGCCCCTTTCTCTAGCACAAACTAACTTGTGATTGTTTTAGACTGTAGCTACTATATGCAACTAAATCTGATCGACTTAATTACTCTAATTAATCCTGATAATTTATCCCTTTTATCCTAATCTTAGTCATTTATCTAATATCCCCCCTCAACATTTTCTCATTTACTAACCTTATTCTTTCCCACTTCTTCATTAATTCTTCTAAATCCCCATTATCTTATCCTAACTTCACTTATCTATTATTTGAGAATTTTAAATTCTCATGACCCACCTACCCACGTTCTAATCCTATTCCTAGGCTCTTCTACACCCCTAGTCCCTAATCACCCACCTAATCCCTATCTAATCCCCTACCTAATCCTAATTAATCCCTAAGAAGATTCGAGAATCCTCAAATTCTAGAATCCTTTCTAACTTAGCCTTCCTCCTCTAGAAACTTCTATTCTAGAGGCTTCCAAAGAATTTTTAGTTCCTTAGAAATTCCTCAACCATTGATCTTAATAAGCTCAAGATTAAATACAATCCATTGATTTTCCCTCCCATGACTTATATATAAACAAGCCACTTCTCCATTGAAGGCAATTCATGAATCCATAAAATCTTTATGTCCATATGATCAACTAGCAATCACAAACATCCATTGAACCATTACAGCCATACAATCTCCATGTCAAATCCATGAATCCATAATTCTTGATCATGCCAACATAATGTCAAAATTTTGAGTCCATGGCAATTTACAATCAATAATCTGTTTGAAGATCTTAGAGGGAGACTAGATGAATAAAGGAATTGGTAAAAATGTCTTCATCTATTTTGATTTGCTTCCATAATCTCTCCTACTAAGTAGTTTGATATTTTGGGTTTAAATTGCATTGTTTAATCCATTTGCTCAAAATTTCTATTACATTTTGGTGATCATAGTGGGAGATACTCTCTAAATCTAACCTATTGTGCTTGTTAAAAGTGAATTGGTTATTTATAGGTACAACTGGATGAGAAACCAAGGCTAAAATTGACAAAATCATGTATAGGAGAATTGCAATATTATACTAGTATTCATGATATTGTAGTCACATTATTACAATAATTTAAGTGATATCATGTTAACCATGATTTTAATTATTAATGGTCTCTCTTTTGACAGGTTATTACCTTCGTGCAATACTGCTACTTTGAAAGTAGTGACATTGCACTAGTAATCGCAATGTTACGTTACTAATCATGGTTTTGCAAGATTTATGGGTTGGCCTAATATAACTATTATTTAGTTGTTTAAAATTGACAAAATCATGTATAGGAGAATTGCAATATTATACTAGTATTCATGATATTGTAGTCACATTATTACAATAATTTAAGTGATATCGTGTTAACCATGATTTTAATTATTAATGGTCTCTCTTTTGACAGGTTATTACCTTTGTGCAATACTGCTACTTTGAAAGTAGTGACATTGCACTAGTAATCGTGATGTTACGTTACTAATCGTGGTTTTGCAAGATTTATGGGTTGGCCTAATATAACTATTATTTAGTTGTTTACAAACTCTGTGTAGTCATATTTACCTATTTTGTACTATGAGGAAGGGGTTTTGTATCCTATGTATGTAGGAAATAGGGTTGGTCAAGGATATGGGTGTTGATCTCTAAAGTGTGATATCGCTACTCAGAGACTTGCAGTATTGACCTGTGAATCATGGTATCATCATCACAAGTCATGATATTGTCATCTTGGGAAGATTAGATATAATTTATTCACTAAAATTATGGTCTATAGTTTTACCTTATTTAATCCTCTGTTTAATTCTTTGTCTACAAGAATATTAGTGATTTATACAACCCCTTTTGACAGATCATTTAGCTATTTCAGGTTTTTGAGATTATTTTTGGCTAACCCCATTTTTGTCAAGAAGCTTTTTTGTGCAAATGTTTTATGTGTTGTCAAATGAATAACATATAGGAGAAGTAAGCTAAAATTAGAATATCCCATCCTTGGTCTTTTTGCTATCTATTGCAATACCGCTAATTGCATAGTGGCAGTTTTGATTAGTAATCTACAATATTAATTGACTAGTAGCGAAATTATAATTTAATAATTTTGGGGTGTAGTTTTATTTACTATTTTAAAAATTTAGCTGGTAACATAGATTTTTAGGGAAAATTTGATAAACATACTTTACTGATCTAAAAAACTTGTGTGGGGATCTTGCTAAAATAATCTCATCTAGGCATCTTTTTGTTAATATTTTTTGACACATAGTAAAAAACTTGCAATCTACTTCAGTTATTTGAAAGCATTTGTATCTCTTAAGGCATCTAGGATAATCATCTAGCTATCCGCATTAATTAAAAATAAAAAATTTAAGGCTTTTATACTTTGTTACAATATCACTAATATCAAAATAGCAACATTGATTTAACAGTCACAGTTTTTAGGAGCCTTTTTGCTGACTGTCACGGTTTGTTATCCATTATAATACCATAACTCACGATCAATGTTTTTTCTTGATAATTGTGATATCATGGTTTTTGGTTATGATTTTGCTTTAAACTGAATATGTAATTGTAGTTTCGGAAGAGAGTAATAGTTTTACCTTGAATCAGACTACTAACCATTTTTATGTCAGACCTCTCAAGATAAAGTGTATACACCCTAAATTGGTCAAGCAACCACACATATCATGTCTTTTCATAGTCATCTTCATAGGGGAATCTGATTGGAGAATACAAGCCTTGTTTGCACTAGTCATGTCTTTGACTTGCTTGTCTTGGTCTTGTTTCTTGCTTTTGTCACCTTTTTGTTATCTCAGTCAACTGATCTATAACCCCCATAGACCCCCAAACTTGGCCTGTGTCAGTCCCAACCTATTTTTTTGAGTCCCAAACAATAAAATTCTTGTAGGTTACAGCACTTGGTACTCCTGTCCTACTCAATGCTATTGTCCAATGATTATTTTTCTTGCTTAATGGGTCCCAAACCCTTCTTATCCCCTCCCTTAAGTTTTATTGATCTTTTTGATGTCGGTTGCCATGAATAAAGCTCCCAAATTCCAAATAAAGAGTCTCCTATATAAAGGACTTCATAAGGCATTTTATATCTAGCACTTACTACTTTTGCAAGCTAAATAATTAAAATCAATCAATAATATAGCTCAAAATTTTGCATCACACATAGATTTGCATGCTTGATCAAGGAAGGGCCTAGGCAAAAGTTCATTCTTACATCTACCATGCGTGTTGATTATGTACGTTCTCTAATGGAGAACTACATTTGATCTGAGACCCTAGCTTGAGGGTTAATATAGGAAGTGATCAAGATAATAGAGGTTTTATATCATGTGATCATACTTCCCCTAACCCAATTTTTTTCCTTTTAGCTTTTGATATGTTTGTTGTTTTGTGTGTGTAGGTAGACATAGGATTTGAGAAGAAAATATGTCATACAACAACATAGATAGGTGATCATGAAGAAATAAGGACACCTATAGGACCTCAAAATTAGACCACACCAAAATCTAGAATCAAAAATCAAAATAGACAACAGTGCCAAAATTAGATAATAGTGATGAATGTTCCTATCCGGACAACAGTGATGAGTGCTCCTGTCTGGATAACAGTGATGGTTGCTCCTGTCCAAAATTGATGCTCCTATCCAAAGAAAATTTTATTACAAATATGGAAATGAATCCTTATTCATGATTATTCTTGATTATTTTTGGACTGTTCTAGAACTTGTAGACGACTGTTTTGCCTAGATAAGTCATTTATTTTTCCCATGTAATTAATTTGGTCAAATTGGTATAAATGTGTATTTTAATGGATTTAATTATATTTTACCCCTTAATCCAACCCCTTTATTATTTATAAACTAAACCCTATTTTCCCAAACATAATAAATCATTTAGTGAACCTGACTTACTTTGAACAAATCTCAAAACCTTAGGTACCCCTCGGGTTTTCCTTCACATTTTTGTGCAAAAATTCAATTTCAAAATTTTGATTTTTGTATAAATTTTTGTACATTTGTTTTATTCAAATTTATTTTAGAATTAAAATTATTGCAATAATTTCAAAATTCTAAAACTCCAACCCAAAACCCTAGATTTCCAAACTAGGTCTTCAAACCCCAAGCCTTCCTCCCTTACAATTTTTAGATAATTTTTTTGGAATTTTTGCAAATTGTTTAGAGTGTCAAAAATATTTTCAAAATCTCTATGTTAGTAGTCATTCTTGTATTTATTTACTTAATAGTACTTTTACATACTCTCTTTGGTGAAAGCAATAAAATGGCCACTAAGGCACTTCTTCCCTCTCATCCTATAGATAAATTTCTAAATTTTTCTCATAATTATGAAAATGAATGGAAAAATTTGCAAAATTGCACATTATCCAAACATAAATAAAATCATTTCATTTATAATGAAGACAATTACTAGTTTTGTAATGAGGAATATGATGATGCATATGAAAGTGATAGTGAAGAAAAAGTAGATGCATCTTCTTCTCTCAAACCTACCTCTTTCCTTCCCTCTTCCAAAGAAAATAATCTTTATAAATGGGAAAGTTACTTTTCATCTCATTCTCCTATGCACAATACATCAAATGCACAAATTAGTCATGCAATTCCAAGTGAACCTCTCATTGGTGTTAATTTGCTTGCATTTGAACCTAGTTTCTCCCTCTCTTTTGCTACTTCTATGTTCAAATTACATCAATATAAATGAAATAGAATCAAATTTCCAATGCATAATTCAAATGATCAATCTCATGTTCCTAACTCAACTTTTTCATCTCAAACAATGACAAAAGAATGTTTAAATGATAACTCTCTTACTCTTACTTCTCATATTGCAAATGAAAATAATGCATGCACTCCATTCAAGGATAACATAGATGCACATAGTATTCCAATTTCACATGACAATTTATTGCATATTAGAAAAGAATTAACATATTCTCTTACCCCTCTCCCTCATGATAATGAGTATGATAGTGAACATGAAAATGAATATGATAATGAGAGTGAATATGAAAGTGATACTTCTACTTCTCCTCTTTCAAATGAACACAATTCCTATTGTGATAATGCATGGAATAATGATGACTATTATGCATATAGTGAAGAATAACATGCATCTCATGATTCTAACTCTTCTCTCACTCCTCTCAAACATAATGCATTACAAAATGTTGCTTCTACTTCTATGCATGCTTCTATTTGAAATGATGCACATGTCAATGATAACATCACATCTTCTATTCAATTAGAATGTGATTCACTAAATACTAAAGATACCAATGAATCTCCCAAACCACCCCCTACTACAATAACACATGTTTCTTACTCTCCACCCAAAGATAATGGTATCCCACATCCATCTAATAAGGTCCAAGTTACCATTCCTCCAAAGGATTAAGTGAGCACACCCCCTCTCTATGATCCAATTGCTAAATGTAGCATTCCCATGGCTAAAATAAATGATCAAATTCAACATTTAAATGAACCACTTAAAGATACTAATATACCATACCAATAAATTATTTCTTTGATGTATGTAGTTGGTGAATTATAATACTAAGTACATCTCCTTACTTTGGAAAATAAGGCTTATAAGTCTTGGATGGATGCCGATAACTTGCATGGTAACCCTCTTTCAAAAACATTTGTCAAATCTTCATTGCCTAAGCATTTCTAGATACCATCATTGCCTCAATTCATACACTGATGGATCTGGAGATCCATTCATACACCTTAAAGCCTTTTGAAAGGCATTTCCATCTCATGCGAGTCCTTTGATTCTACTTAAGTTGTTCTAGCAGACATTAGTGGGTAATGCACATAATTGGTTCTTTCATCTAGTCCCTGTTGGTTCCTTGCATACATATGATGACTTAGAGGAGGAATTTCTCAGATATTACATAGAAAACATGGGCCCTCATGGTACATATGAGAAACTTGTCACATTACATCAAAATCCTTTAGAGCCAGTTAGTGATTATATCTTAAGATCTATAAACCAATAAATTTAGAGATTTGACATATCTTTATTAAGGGGATTCACCAACCCCTCCTAGATCATATATTATATCAGATAGATTCCTCTTTTAGGCACTTATGTTATACAGTTCTAGCTTTGAAGAAGAAATTGGGATTGATTGAGTCAGATTCAGTTGATCTGCTTACTCTAGATTTCACAGCATTACCTCCATCTACAACTCCTAGTACATAACATCCACCATGTCCCAAACAAAATAAGAGACCACAACTAGAAAAATAACCAGTTAAGAAAAGAGAGCCAGTTTCTAGAGCACCACCTACAATATGCACTATAGAGAACAATAGTAGCACACCACTATAGTTTGATTCAGAATGGGATAGACCATATGTCATATTATCAGCATTACTAGATAGTTGGTTAATCACATTGCATTATACTCATTATAAAGATCCACATCTCTTACATAGATAACCACATTGCCCCTTTTGTAACTATCATTGTATCCATGGACACAGAGATAATGATTGTTATGGACTTGGGGATTGTATAAATAGATGTGTTGATAACGACATCATAACATTCACAATGGCGGCACTGAGATCTCTTCCATCATGGATCCATAGACCTCATTACTCCATAATTGAGTCATCCCAGGAGATTCCTTCATAGGAATCATTGGTTACTCATCATGAGAGTAATGCAGTTTCTAAGACAGAGCTTCTTAGGAGATCTCCTATCCCACCTATTTAGAGGGTTTGGAGACCAATACAACAAGAGTAGCCTACATATAGTAGTGTAGTCCATGAAGTACATAGTGTAGTTCCATATACATATCCAACATAGTCATAAGCACCAAAATATATTTTTCAAGGTCTTATCTCATGTAATGACCCGTTATGGTTAAGGTTAGATGAACCCACATCACAAAGTACTACTCCAGATAGATATTCACTACAACCAAGTTTCTAGGGACCTATTCCACATAGCAACCTGATATGATTGAGATTAGATGAGCCCCCATTATAGGTTACACTTCTATCTCAATCTATTGCTTAGTCATATGCATCACAACAAAGGCCACAAGGTTTTATTTCACATAGTAATCCACTATGATTATGAATAGATGAGCCTCCTTCACAATACACAATTTTAGTTGCTCATCTATTGAGGTTACATCTTACAGAGTCTCCACATAAAACTATAATTAGTGAACCATAAATAACATCAGATACAGGGCATGTTCCTACACAACATGAGCAATATGGCCAGTTATTTAGTTGGCCATTAGGGTTCAGATAGTGATATAGTAGCCATGAGGCTGATATGCATAGAGTGATATCTTACATCTCCTTCTACTAACAACTAACATTCCTAATTATAAATAACCATCCCTAGCCAAATTAAATTATCCAATTCTTGATCTTACCAATATCCTATTTTACCAATCTTAAACTAGTTGACTTTATCAAATCAATTTACCAATTATAAAACAACAAAGCTTTTTATTCACATATAATTCAAAATCAAAACTAGCATCACACTTGAACGTATCTATTAGTGTAGGTTTTTATTTTTCCCTATTTTTTAATTAGGGAAATTTGTATTTTTTGTGCATACATGGAGTTTTCTTACTTTTGTGGGATAGGCTAGCTTATGTGGAGGTGTGTGTCATAGATGTGTCATAATAATGTCATAAGTAACTCCCTTGATGGGAGTTACTTCTCTATTCTTAGCACCTTGTCACCACCTTTCATGGAGGAGTTACAGTCTATTCTTGGGGTGCCTTGTCCACCTTTTGTGGAGGAGTTACTTACGTACTCTCCTATATGTATTACTCATTTTGGCCATCTCATGTTAATCAGATTTTGGTTTTCTCTATTTTGTCTTGTGAAATTTATCTTCTTGTGTTATTTTCAAATTACTTTAGAATCTATGTGGTGTGCACTTGCTTCAACTCATGTTATCACATATCCATTACACTCGCATTATCCAGATTCTAACAACAACTCCAATATGGTATCAGAGCAAGAATGGTAATCGTGTGTCTAGTTATGCTTTTAGTTTATTTTGAAATCAAGAGAAGTGGAGTTCTCTTTATTTTTTCTAATTTTCTAGATTTGATCTAAAATAAAATATATATATCATTTCTGGTATCATTTTCTTGGGAATCCTTGGCCTTTGGGTGTCTTGGCTATCTTCACTTTAGGGGCTGGTTCAGCAGTTAGCTTGGGTGCCATTATTGAGCACTCAGCAACAAAGGAAGGAGCAGCACCTAGCGACAAAGGAAGGAGCAACACTCAGCAATAGAGGAAGGAGCAGAACTCAGCAATAGAGGGAGGTACAACACTCAACAAGCTTCTACACTCCAAGTGCTCAGCTTGCAAACCCACACACTTTTGGTTAGCAGTCTATGCTCTCCAACAACATCCTTCCAACAGTTAGGCCGTATGGTGCACAAGTCTGCAGGTTCATTCTTTTGCCAACCTTCTTCTGGTCTGCACCATGCCTTCAACATTCTGCGCCAAGCTTCTGTCCTTCCATCATGCCAAGTAGCAGTAAGGCACCTTCAATTTTGCCAAGCAGGGAGTATGGCGTTTAACATAGGTCTACATTTAATTTTTTTGTATTTTCTAAGTTAAATTTTGGACTGTGCCTTTTTTGGCGCCCCTTCCTTACTTGGCATCCCATGTGGCACACCTTGGACACTTGGAAATCCTTCATTCTATCTATGCTTCATTATTTTCAGTTAAAAATTGACTTGTAAAACAAAAATCAGTCAATTTGATTGAATATTTAATTTTTTAGACAATTTTGTAATTTGGGGGTTTTCATTTAAAACTTGTATCTTTGCCTGTCAAAGATGAAGGGTGAGGCCCAAGTTGGCAGGAGGCCGATTCCCCCTCATGCAAACCTCCTTTGGATTCTTCATTCTGTGCTAAATCTAATGAGTGGTTGGAAGGCCACTTTCTCTCTCATAACAGGTATTTTTTTAATGTTTTAGTGTTTTTTTGCAAAAAACACTAGTTTATGGGAAAATTGAACCTTTAATATCTTGCAAATAGTAGCTTAGATTTGGGCGCCATTTTTTGCAAAAGTGTTTGTAATTCAATTCTCCACAGCATAGGCTTGTTATTTGTCAAAAATGCACTAGTTTATAAAGTGCCAAAAATTTGGGTCTCTAGGGATGCATTTTTGACTGAGTCCGACGTCTTGTTTGCTTTGGTCTTGCACTGATTGCTCTAAGACGCATTCTCGACTAAGTCTGATGTTTTTTGAGCATACACTTGCATATATGGGGGGGCTCAATATTTTAGGGGGGTGTGATTGCTTTTCACAACTTGCAAATCTTTGCTTTCATTCTCCTTTCTACATAATTTCACAACTTGCAATCAACACAATTTCACCTAAATTCAGCTAAAAATGGATTCTTTTTAACTTAAACCCCTAACACCCTTCAACTATCATGAATGGAAGGTTAAAATGTCAATCATTCTTAGAAGCAAAGGGTTGTATAGGATCACCATGGGTACCGAAGTAGAACCCAACACTAATGCTGAAAAAGTCAAGTGGTATAACTGTAGTGATAAAGCCTATGGATTACTAAGCTTGTCTATGTTTCCAGAACTTCTCTTCCATCTAGAATCCTCCCAAACTCCCAATGACATATGGGACACCTTAAAAAAGTTATTTGGGAAGCTTGATGAGATGAGAGGTCATGAACTTGAAAATGAACTCATAAGTCTAAGTCCTAGCAACTTTGACACCATACAGGACTTCTTCACTAAGTTTAAGGCCCTTAGATTGCAATTGAAAGAATGCGGGATAGAGAAGAACGATGATCAACTCATCCTTTCTATTCTCGCAAAGTTAGGTCCAAGCTATTTAGTCTTTGTCTCCACTTTCCATGCCACAAAAGTGCCCTTGGCACTACATGGAAAATGCCTTCTTTAGATTCATTCATTGTCAAATTGACTAGGGAGCAAGATAAGCTAATTCAAATGGGCACAATGAAGTCTACTCAACCCCAAGCTTTGATAGCTGGAAATGGTAAGGATAAGACTTCAACAAAGGAGAAGAAGAAAAAGAACAAGGACCAGGAGAAGAAGAAAGAAAATAACGATCCTGCCAAAAACAACACTGAGACTTCCTCTTCCAATGCTAAACCTAAGAAGGAGAAGGTTAAGTGTGCCTATTGTAAAGAGACAGGGAATGATGAACACAAATGCATGAAGAAACAAATAGATCACCTAACTCATCTTCTAGAGAAGAACAACATAGGTGTTCCAGAGTCCATCAAGCAGAATTCATCTACCCAAGATTCTACTAAGGCAAAAGGCAAGGGTAAGGAGAAAGAAAAGGGCAAGGCCCTTGTAGCTATTATAGCTTTTACATCATCATGGGTCATCGATTCAGGTGCTTCTCACCACATGGACTCTTCACTAGTTGAGTTTTCATCTTTAGAGCCTTGTAGCATGACTTTAATTAGTTTGGGTGATGACACATCAGTTTCTGTTGCAGGGAGAGGGTTAGTTGAAATGGAAGGAGGAACATTCAATAATGTTCTAAGTGGTCCTTCTCTTTCAACCAATCTCCTATCAATGTACCAAATCACTCACATTGGTCGAGGCATGAAAGTTGAGTTTTCACGAGATTCAGTGGCTATCAGGGAGTTGCATAGTGATACTATAGTGGCAGTGGGTAGGGTAGATCACCAAGCCAGGTTATACACCTTCTCACATTTTGCATCAGATTCTTCTCCAACAACATTGCTGACTCATTCAGATGGAGTTAGCAAATTGTGGCATGAGCAGTTTAGCCACCTTAACTACCGCTACCTTAAGCAACTTTGCAAACATGACATGGTCATTGGCTTGCCTCGTGTCCAATTCTCAAAAGGACTTTGTGAGGGGTGCTCCCTTGGAAAGCCTCCCAAAGCAAAATTTGACAAAGGCAAAGCTTGGGGGGCTTCACAACCTTTGGAGTTAGTCCATAGTGATGTTTCGGGACCCTTTCCCAAACCATCTTTCACAAGGGCCAAGTACATCCTCACTTTCATTGATGATTTCTCTAGGTACACTTGGATATATTTTCTCAAACAAAAGTCTAAAGTTTTTGAAAATTTTCTAGACTGCAAGGCTCTTGTTGAGAAATAGAGTGAGAAATCCATCAAGGTTCTTCAAAATGATAATGGAGGGGAGTATGTTAGCATCAGGTTTGAGCAATTTTGCACCACAGAGGAGATTGATTTGTAGTGCACAGTCACTTACAGTCCTTCACAGAATGGAGTTGCAAAATGCAAGAATAGGTTTTTGAAAGAGATGGGTAGCTGTATGATTCAATCCAAATCCTTAGCACCACAGTACTCGGCCAAAGCCATCAATTGTGCTTGCTACATTCAAAATAGGGTTCCTCACAAAGCTTTGAAAGGGATAACACCCTTTGAAGCTTGGCATAAAAGGAAACCTGATGTTGTGCACCTTAGAGTTTTCAGATCCCCAGCCATGGCCTGCATTCCAAAGAAGAAATGCAAAGCTATGGAACGTCAGTCCAAGCCTTGCATCTTTTTAGGATATCCAAATGGTATTAAGGGATATCACCTTCTAAAGCTAGTCACTCATGAGTTGTTCTTCGAGAGAAGTGTCCATTTTTAGGAGAGTCCTAGAGACTCAACACTCAACACTTCTTCTCCCTCATCGGATCTACTTCTTCATGATGATTCCTCATCAGATTTAGATCAGTGATAGTAGGTTCTTGAGCTAGAGACATCTTCTTCTTCTTCGAGTTCAGACAGTGAGGATAGTGATGCAGAGTCATCCACCTCTAGTCAGTCAGAGGATGAGGAGTTAGCACCTAACTCACCCACTTCTGGGCCACTTTGAGCCAGACAGACACTTGAGAGTGCTAACACTTGGGCAGGGATCCCGCAGATGACAGACGTATTAGGGGGGATTTTCAGAGAGATCCACATGCCTTCTTTGCTTTAGTTTTGGATCCACAGACTTTTAGAGAGGCATCGGGGGTACCTGAGTGGGATAGTGTTATGGAGGAAGAATATTCTTCCTTAATCAAAAATCACACTTGGGATTTGACTTCCCTTCCTAAGGGAAGAAAGATGGTTCAATGTAGGTGGATATATCAGACCAAGTTTGTAGTAGATGGGTCAGTTGAGAAGTACAAGGCATGATTGGTCACCAAGGGTTTCTCACAGGTGGCAGGCATTGACTACTTATAAACCTTTACACCCATTGGAAAGATGAATTCTATTTGACTCACCTTAGCTATTACCACAACACATGGTTGGGATGTGCATCAGATTGATGTGAAGAGTGCCTTTCTTCACAGAGACCTAGAGGAGGAGATCTACATGGAGTAGCTGCTAGGATTTGTTCAGGATTCTTCCTTAGTATGCAGACTTAGGAAATCTATCTATGGCCTCAAACAGGCCCCTCGAGCTTGGTATGCCAAGATGGATTCCTTCCTTCTCACAACGGGTTTCACTAGGTGCCATTCTGATCCCAATGTCTACTTCTTATGGTAAGATGATTTGCTCTTGATTTTGGTTCTATATGTTGATGACCTTTTGATCACCAAGAGTTCTTCATCGGCTATTGTAGCGGTGATGGCATCTCTTCAGGATAGATTTGACATGACAAACTTGGGTTTGTTGCACTACTTCCTTGGCATCGAGATCTCATAGTCAGATTCAGGGAGTTCACTTGCACATCCTAAGTATGTTCTTGACTTATTAGCTCAGTTTCACATGGCTGATTGCAAGCCATCTCTGACTCCCTTTCTATTAGGAGTCAAGCTTGAGGCTGATTGTTCTTCACCATTGGTTGATGCCACTCGATATTGACAACTTGTTGGTAGTCTCATCTACTTGACTCACACTAGGCCTGACATATCATACATAGTGGGGCTTGTCTCCAGATTCATGCAGGAACCTCATGAGCTGCATTGGAAAGTAGCTAAGAGGATATTGCATTACATATAGGGTTCACATAGATATGGGATTCATTATAGATTTGGCATAGAGGTTGACTTGGTTGGATATACAGATTCAGACTGGGCTGGCGATTCACAGACTCGCAAGTCCATTTCTGGTTACAGTTTCTCTCTAGGTTCTAGTCCTATCAGTTGGTCTAGCAACAAGCAGAATGCTATTGCTATATCATCCACATAGGTAGAGTACAGGGGAGCTATTAATGAAACTACTAAGGCTATTTAGCTTCAGGAGATTCTTTCTGAGTTTGGCATTCTTATCAGGCAGCCCACCATCATTTATTGTGACAACCAAAGTACCATTTAGATTTGCAAGAATCTGGTTCAACACCAGTGGACCAAGCACATAGAGATTCACATGCATTTCATTTGGGAGCTTATTCATATTCAGGTTATTGACTTGATATTTTGCTAGTCTTCAGAGCAGGTTGCAAACATCTTCACCAAACCTTTCACTGAGAGCAAGTTCATTCATCTTTGAGCTCTTCTTGGGGTGCGGTCTACATGTGCAACAGCATCATCTTTAGGGGGGGCCTTCTAGCCTCTTCATTTATTTTATGTCTCTCTTTTGGGGGGGAGTTTTTTCCTACGGGTTTTCTCCTTTTCTCTATCTTATGGGAGATTGCATTTGTACATGGGTACCTCACCAAGCCTAGTTGCCAAGACCCATTTTATATTTCCACATTGCCCACCTAAGCTGCGCTTATGGTGGGGTATTAGTGTAGGTTTTTATTTTTCCCTATTTTTTAATTAGGAAAATTTGTATTTCTTGTGCATACATGGAGTTTTCCTACTTTTGTGGGATAGGCTAGCTTATGTGGAGGTGTGTGTCTTAAATGTGTCATAAGAATGTCATAAGTAACTCCCTTGATGTGAGTTACTTCTCTATTCTTAGCACCTTGTCACCACCCTTCATGGAGGAGTTACAGTCTATTCTTAGGGTGCCTTGTCCACCTTTTGTGGAGGAGTTACTTATGTACTCTCATATATGTATTCCTCATTTTGGCCATCTCATGTTAATCAGATTTTGGTTTTCTCCATTTTGTCTTGTACAATTTATCTTCTTGTGTTATTTTCAAATTGCTTTAGCATCTATGTGGTGCGCACTTGCTTCAACTCGTGTGATCACGTTTCCATTGCACTTGCATTATCCAAATTCTGGCATAACTCTGATAGTATCAACAACAATCAAATCACATACCAAATACCATTTTACCAAATATGTGCAACCTCAACATCAATGCCAAATCAACTATTTCTAATCAACCATTTACAACAAATATATCAATATACTCCAAATTCCATAACATAATATGCTTGAGTCAAAATCAAACAAGTATCCATATATATAATGAGTTTTTCATTACATATACACCAGTATCAAGTACAATCAATCATGAATGGGTGTTAGGCCCTCACTATCAATCCTGCTCTCTCCACCAGTGCTAGTCCCATAATCTACCCTAGCACTCGATGGCCCCGTACCTCCTTGAGCTATTGCATGCCTCTTGTGATGACTCTCTCACTCTAGTAGATGACCATGGTCCTCATATAAGTCTACATATCATCTCTAAAATCTGTATACTCATCCATGATCCTCATACTAATAGATCCAAAATCAGGTGGGTGCATCCTATGCCTATCCAGCTCATCTCTCTCTCCTACTACCCTAACATATGCAACTATCGCAATAATAACCCTATCAAATAAATGGGCATGGATACTGACTATGACTATTTCTCACTCTATCAATCCTTCCTCCATTATATCGTTAGGTATATGTTGTGTGATTTCTTAGATTGATGACTCAATTATTGTCTCTTAGTAATCATCATCTCCTCCTCCTACCCTAGCCTATGCTCTATCTTGAGCACCTCCCACTTCACCTACACATAAAGTATGACACTATATTAAATATATAATTTGAAATCAAAATAAAAGCATAAATTTATATATATTTCAAATATAATCACTGCTTACCTCCCATAATTTGGATCAGCTCAGGATCCTCATACTTTGGAGCATCCCCTACATCAATAGGGTACAACAGAGCCCACTGATGCCTAGCCCACCATGTGGTATACACATTTGTACATCTAATGTCATCCATGTCAAGACTATCTATAAATGTATCCCTTGCATCTAAAGGTAATGGTGCAAGTTCAACGTCAGTAGGCCTCGCACAAGCTCCCACCCTTGTAGACACTTGTGCACTCCTCACCCACACCCATGCTACTGGGGGCACATCCTGTGGTACCCTAAAATATCTAGTAACACATTCGTACTAAAAGCACTCATATACTCCACCCTAACAATCATGTATCCAACAACTGACCCTAATGTATTATAGTTGTACTCTATCCTCTACCCACCTAGGAAATCCTTTGTAAGGCCTTTATATGATGTCACTAGCCACCACTATGTTTAAAACCCACCTATAATGGTCTATCCCATGGGATTAGATAGCCACTGTGCTCATCCACTGCTCCTTGAATGGCTGTGGAGGTGCCCACTCTACCCTTGATAATTCAATTGACCACACAACTGCTATGTGCTCATAAGCTCAATAATGTAATAAGGTTGCCACACTCACCCTACCACTGAACGATTCTTGTATAAATACGTAGAGGTCCCTATATAGGTGGGATAACATAGTCCTCCCCCATGAGAATACAATGTCATATACCACCACACTATGCACAATCCTATGCATCCTATATGTAGTAAATACTTCTCTACCATCCATAAAAACAAAAGATGCCAACAAAATAGCCAAATACTTTTGTAAGCATGAAACATTAGACTGTACAATGACTGATAATAGCACATCACTATCACTACCTCTCTGATGTGTAGGTAAGGGCACACCAATAAAGTATAAAGATGCAGGATCAATTGTATCATCACCCATGTCATCTTGTATCATCACTCACCACCCACTAACTAGTAAATGTAGTATATAATACACATCCTCCAAAGTCACAGTCATCTCCCTTGTAGGAAACTAGAAAGTACATGTATCCATGTTCCACCTCTTCAATAAGGTAGTCATCAGATATCGATCCCACTACATTGTACCTAGGTTACACACATGACCCAACCCCTCCTTATCCATAATTGTTATCTCATCAACAAATAGAGGTAGCAACCTCAATGTCTCTATCATCTTTCTCTATCATCTTTCCCCTACAAAACTCTCTCGTTTACACCTCACCCTACATCACTAGAAATAACACATCTATCAGTCAATAATACCAAATCAAAAGCCAAGTTAGCACAATAATAAGCAACAAAGTAGCATCATATAAAAATTCTACCTCTTGGACAATAATGTTGTAGTAAGGATAACAACACTGGATAAGAGTGTTGAACTTTGGATAGGAGCATTGAACCCTAAATAGGAGTGCTGGACCCTAGATAAGAGCACTGGACTATAAGACAAGAGCACCAAAAACAAAAAACTTCTTAAGCTACTTTTAATCCCTTAAGAACACCAAAATAGGCCTAAAACCTGACAAAAACCAAGCATTTGAGCTACTTACTAGGGTCACATCATTACCAACTTGAACTTGGGCTACCAGCTGCTTGAATTAGGTCATGGTAGGCGCTTATCTCCTTGGCATTTTCCTCACTCTAGAGCTCAAAATATCAACCTAGTCAATAGCAAATGAATCAAGAATCAATCTAATTTATTATATTAACCAACTTTTTTGTTCAAAATAAAATACCATTTTACCCATAACTCAAACCTTGTAACTCCATTTTTCAAATCATTTCCTTTCACAAAATCATGACAATGATACCTTCAACATCACTCAAGCTTTGGTCTCTTACTACCTTATTTATTTACTATGACACAAACATTTCTATATTTCTCTTATACCCAGACATGCGCCTTGGTCATCACCAATCAAAATGTGTTCCACTCTCAACAACACAATCTAATAAATCAAACACCCTTTCAATCTATTCATAACATACCAATCTTGTTTCTATTACTATGACACTAGTCATCACTTTTGGCTTGACCTCCTCTATCTCAAATTTTATCTGCCTCCCTAAAATGGGGGCATTATTCATACTATTCCTATTTCTACACTTACCCAACATACCCATCAACTCTCATAAGCTGATACACCATGGTTCTTACACATGCAACATTTAGATTATCAGATTCAGTTCATATTGGTTGAGATATACAGTGACTCAGATCATGTGGGTTACTCAACATTACTCAAGACATTTAAAGAGAGATATCTTCAATTTACAGATACACAGACTATTCAGATATAGTGGTTCAGATTATATGGATTCATAGTGATTTTGATATACATACATAGACTATTCAGATATAGTGGTTTAGATTATATGGATTCATAGTGATTTTGATACGGATACAAACTCATATACTAGATTTGGGGGCATGCACATGCTACACATCTCACACATACAACTTCATACAACATGACATAGATAAGAACCAAATAACATACTATAGGCATAGTGTAAAACATAGTGTTTTGGTCTCCAATTTTACACATGAGGCATGGCAAGATATTCCATATCACATGTGGTTATATAGATTACTAGATTGTACAGATGCATCACTCACAACTAGATTTAGGGGCATAACATAGATGTTCATGTTTTTTAATACTCAAGATTATACAAATGGAATGGTAAGACATCCCATTCTCTTCTTGCACATCAAGCAGATTTTTATATTACACGTAGTTGAACTCAAGTTGGACCGCATGACTATCTACAATGGTTGGTCCATTGTATTACTCAGATCCAGACTACATGAGTTTGGGTGGGATAGAGGATAGACATTGGTTCTGGGTCTTTAAGCACTTCTCAGTTCTAGTTCAGATATTCAAATTGGGGGCATAACATATTTTCCTCTTCATAGCATACAAATTTTATAAACACATCTAGATTACATGAGTTTATGTGGGATAGAGGACAAACTTTGGTTTTGGGCCTCTAAACATTCCTCATCTTCAATTAAATTCAACACAGGGGGAAAGCATTATCCTCCTCCATGATACATAGATTTTGCATTCAAATTTAGTACAGGGGGCATCCAGTTCGTGGATTACTTCTCTCTCTAGGCATTATTCGGCTCTCCATCCACCTCCCTAGCCAAGAAGTGAGTTGGACCCTTGCAACACATTCACTTCTATGTAGGTAAGTTCAGGTATGCATTTTGTTCTTTTTTTAACTCTAGTATTGCATTTCAATACATCGCTAGAATAAAAAGGGGGCAAATGTATACACCATAAATTGGTCAAGTAACCATACATATAATGTCTTTTAATAGTCCTCTTCATAGGAGACTCCAATTAGAGAATACGAGCCTTGTTCACACTAGCCATGTCTTTATTTTACTTGTTTTGGTCTTGTTTATCACTTTTATCACCTTTCTCTTATCTTAATCAACTGATCTATACCCCTATAGACCCCCAAACTTGTCTTGTGTCAGTCTCAACCTATTTTTTTAAGTCTTGAACAATAAAATTTTGGTGGACTATGGTACCTGATGCTCTTGTCCTACTTAGTGTTATTGTCCAATGGTCATTTTTCTTGCTTAATAAGTCCCAAACCCTTATTATCCCCTCCCTTAAATTTTATTTATCTTTTTGATGTCAACTAGTGGGAATAATGCTTCCAAATCCAAAATAAAGAGTCTTATATATAAAGGACTTCACAAGGCATTTTATATCTAACACTTATTACTTTGACATGCTAAATAATTAAAATCAATTAATAATATAGCTCAAAATTCTACATTACATATAGATTTGCGTTATTGATCAAGGGCCTAGGTGAAAGTTCATTCTTGTATCTACCATGCACATTGATTATTCAGTTCCTTAAGGGAGAACTACATTTGATCTGAGACCCTAGCTTGAGGGTTAATGTAGGTAGTGATCAGGACAACAGGGGTTTTAGATCATGCGATCATACTTACCCTAACCCATTTTTTTCCCTTTTAGCTTTTGATATGTTTCTTATTTCGTGTGTGTAGGTAGACCTCGGGTTTAAGAAGAAACTAGGTCATACAACAACACAAATAAGCAATCATGAACAAATAAGGACACATACAAGACCCTAAAATTTGATCACACTAGAATATGGAATCAAAAATTGAAATAGACAACAACACCAAAATCAAACAATAGTGATGAATGCTCCTATCTAGATAATAGTGATGAGTGTTCCTATCTAAACAATAGTGACAGGTGCTTTTGTCCAAACTTGGTGCTCTTATCTAGAGAAAATTTGACTTACAAATCTAGAAATGAATCCTTATTCCTGACTATTCTTGACTATTTTTGGACTATTTTGGAACCTATAGATGACTATTTTGCCCAGATAAGTCATTTCTTTACCTCATGTAATTAATTTGGTCAAATTGGTATAAATATATGTTTTACAGCCTGTATTTTACCCCTTAATCTAGCCCCTTTATTATTTAGAAACTAAACACTAATTTCCCAAACAAAATAAAACACATAGGTGCCTAATTTGGTTTTCTAACCCTTGTGTTTGTAGGAGGGTTGCCAAAATTATATAATTAAGTCTCGTTGATTGTATATATTATGTGAATTATGTGACTTGATCATTTATTTTTGTGTTTCCTCACATTGGTAATTAATTAGGAAAATTAATCATGATTTCTTGTTTATTAAGCCATTGAGTCTAGGATAACACATGACATGGAATTCATCCCCATACATGGGCTTAGTTACTAGGGATCAAGACTATGGATTTCACCACCACACTAATCCAAACTTCATGTTCTAAGAGAGTATAAATATAAGGTACAATTGTCATTAGGATAAGCAGTTGACCCCATACAAATCATTCATGAAAGGGAAGAGTTAATTATTTGAACTAGGCATCAAACAACACCCTACATGAACGTAGGCCCCATCATCCCTAGTGTATATTAGGGATGTGCTTAGAGAGCTTGCTCAGCCTAGCTTAAGACCATACAACCATAACATATGACTTATTGTTGGAGTTAAGATCAACTCCTAAGTGATTATCATGTGAAAATAGGGTTTAGAGGGTTTAGGGGATTCTGTAATGGGTCACCAACTTATAACCTCACCCACAAAGCTATTAGACAGTGCAATCAAGTTACACACCCACAATTAGTTTACTAGTATTAAGTTTGTGGTTTTCTTGATTTGGTGTGTGTTTTGCTAGACCCATGTTGTTTGTGAACCAAGTCAGCCTTTTTACCCAAACCTACATGCACCTATCTAGGTCTTCAAATATCACCATCTTGTACATCTTTGACTTATCATTATATCATTCTGTACATCCTTATCATCCTCTTCTTATATATATTGACTTTGTATATCCTTTTCCTTTTTTTTACTATCTCCCATCACCCTTTTATCTTGATCCCATCCTAATCTAATCATATCCACCCATCATTAGTCATACCCCCATCACTTACATATCCTAATATAGTCTTATCATCCCTCCATCACATCTTATCATAGTCCAACCCCATAGTATTCACTTAGCCTTTACATTAATCATCCCTAACATCATCTTTATCACTTCATCCACCTTATCTATAACCAATCTTAATCACCTCCTAGTCTAGTCTCATCCATCCATATCACCTACATATCCTAATCACATATTGCCATCCACATCTTGACCTAAATCCACTTTTATCTATAACTAATCATTTGCCTTGATCTTGTCTTGCCTAGTCACACTGTCCACCTAGTATTAACCATAGTCTAACCTAAATCATCCGCTAGCTTATACTAATCCTCCCATCAGGTCTACAGTCACACATTGATCTTCATCCACATTGGTAAAATAACTCTCTTCATCAGGGTCATCGTCATTATCTTACTTATGTCTAATCAAGTTTGAATCATAATCACAATCCTATCAATCAAATCACCTCATCTTATTTGAGTCTATCATTTTGTTCTTGAACTAATCTCAATCTAATCAATACCCAGTTGACATCAGTCTCTTGGGCTAGTTTAGCCCAACATCATTAAGTCTTAGAGCTTGTCATAACTCAGTCAAATCTAATCCCAATCATCAAACATCTATCTCATGTCCTAATTTGGTCTACTTGATCGAATATCACATCACATCACAGATTGAGTCAAAATTGAGATAGGATTTAAGCAAGCCTTTATCCAAATTTGTTTCACATCCCATGTTTACCCCTTAGTATTTTCATTTAATCCCCCACACCTATTGATTGGGGTTGGTGAACCATATCATTGGTAACTTCTCCCATGCTTATTCATGGCATCCAAAACAAATTTGGTCAATACCTTGATTGAATAATGCCTCATCACCAATAGGGATATGCTCCTTTCTCGCCTCCTTGAGATAAGAACTCCATGTCCAATAAACTTTAACCCTATACACCCATTATTACCTCCAGTTCGAACCCATTCATATGAGTCCCATTCCAATCCTCCATCCACTTGTCATAGCTAATCATCTACCCCTTTTTACACTAGCAAAGGGAATCCAATCCTGGCCACCTCATCTACTACTAGTCCACTCACATGATTGTATCAAAAACCTTATGATCTAACATCCAATACTTCCACATATAACTCAAAACATGAAGAGAGACCCTATAGTTCTCTTCTTATATCCTTAGAATCCCTCTTCCATCAAATCATTGCCACTAACATGATGGTCTATCCACCCATATAACATCTTGATCCTACCAAACCTAATCCCTCTTGGTATAAATCTAACCAATACTATGTATATCATGGAACCTAGGGGTATATCATTAATTGATGTCATAATTTAATAAACTATGTCCAAGTCCTCATCAACTGTGGTGACATTGAAATCGAGAATGAAGCAGATGAGTCTACATCCTTGGGTAAATAAGAAGAGGAATGACAAGATTCCATTCTCGATTAGGATTAAGTCATTCCCTCTCTAAGCCAAGGTTAAACCACCACATCCATCTTCCATGGTCTCCCCATCTTTGAAAAATACTTTATTAAAGATGAGTTTATTCCCCATGAACCTATTCTTCATGATTTCTTCCATGGGTCTATCTTTGTCGAATCCATTGTCCTTCTACCATCTTCCCCTCACCCATAATTTCAAAAACTCCATGTTAAGAGGTCAATTATGGATAATGAATCCTCTACTAACAACATTGCATATTGTACATCAGATTCAACATCAGTGTCAATACAAGTGTTATCTATATCATGATCATGTTCCACACCAGTGTCTGAATCAAATTCCTCATCATCCCTCATAGATGTTGATGACTATGCCTACCCATTTGAAGATATATCCAATTTAGATGATAATCAATCACCAAGCATATCTTTTAATCAAGATGATGAATTTATAACTGATTTATTGCAAACTTTATCTATTGAATATTGACAGAGTGAATCTGATCCTACTTTCAAGGCATCTACTATAGCTAGTCCTAATGATCCTTTTACTAATCTTGAGGATAGTTTCTATGATGTCAAAATTGGGTCTCCTATGAAGCCCTACGAAGACCATGCAACCCTATCACCTTTCATTGACCTTATCATACCATCTCCCCCACCTTCATCCATCAAAGACCCCTTTCTTCCCATCAATGATCATTTAATTATTGGCTTCCATAGGGATGAACATGAACATACATTGTTGGACCCTTCCTTAAGAAATATAATATGTGCCACAAATATAAAGGTCTAAGACCATATTCAAAAAGTCAATCATAATAATCAAATCATCTTCAATCCTATAAGTCAAAGTTAAGACAACTTAAATCATTAACCTAATCCAAAAATGTCTTCCCCTAGTGAAGCCCAATGTTAGGCACTAGGGTATCATCAATGATAAAAATCAATCTCCCTTGGTAAAGCCCAAAATTAGGCACCAAGGGGTAGTCAAATTCAAATTCAATCAAAAAATCAAAATAATATCAAAATCACTATTAGCACAGCCGATCATCCATCAAATAATCAAATCAGAGATTAACCGTAAAGTCAAGGCATCTTGGATCTCTTGCAGTCTTTTGTTAACTAACACCAATTAACCAAAAAAATATGACATCTCCAATGATGTATGCAACTGCTAGTCCCACTTTCCAATCATCCATCACATTTTATTCTCATGATCCTACCATCTATTCAATTCCAATACACCTCCATCAACATCAAGATCTAATCCAATCCACACCTCACATCACCTTCCTAAGCAGTATCATTTATCATAGGGCCAATTAAGATACCTGGCCTAGATATCTAGAGGGGTCTCAATTGAGAACCACCAAAGGTCATAAGGATATTAATAAATCTAGTGGTGATAACATGATCATAACATCACACATCTCCAGACCAAGGGTTGGCTGAAAATCACATAAATGTCTACATCTTACATCTCGTACCCATATATAATAAATTGAGATACCATCTAAAAAATAAAAAAAGTCAAAAATAAAAAAAATTAAAATAAATAATAATAATAATAATAATAATAATAATAATAATAATAATAATAATAAATCATTTATCTAATGGTAAAAACTAGTCTTCTAGTGCCTTGGGCAAACACCATGATGAAAACTAGTTTTCAATGTCATGGTCAAATAATCTATTGTTTGCATTTTACCTCAACACTTGAGGGCAAAATATATCCTTTATTAATCCCCTGTATGTCATCCATGTCTATATTATCCCTTGGTCCATTGCTACTACCCATTATCTACCATCATATCATGTATATTATCTCTCATTCCTTCCTGTCGTGACCTTCGTAAAGAAGTGGAAGATGTCTTGATAAATGTTTGGGAATCATCTTGACATATCCTCTAATCAACACTCAGGCAACTAAACATTTGGTTCCTTTACGATGTGGTCATTGGTGATTCCTTGGCCATTCTTCCTTGGTCGTCATCCCCTTTTTTGCATCCCCTCATCATTTTGTTATTCCATACATTATTCCATCCATCCTTATCTTGGTTTTTAGGATTGGTATTCCCTTTGCTAGTTGTATACATCCAATTCTTAACACCATTATGTTGAAATTGTCAATCTTACTCAAAATTTATGAAAACGCATAATTTGGGCCAAAATCACTTAAACATGCTAAATGGTTCATGCTTGTCATATATAAGTGATGATTTAGGATAATGTATCCCTAAATGGGGCAATGCATTTTACATGATTATTAACTTTTCTCAAATCATTTCGAGTCAAAATGATGAAAATGCATTTTGGTGTTTTGAATCACTCTTTTCTTCTAATTTAAAAGTACATGACACATGCATGTATTATTTTATGTTGATGACATCCTAAATGGGATATTGGTCCGTACACAACTAACATCGCCTTCTAATTCCTCTTTAAGAAAATTATGATCTAATAATATGACATTCTAACTAGTTTGATTAATTGAGTGCAACCAATTTCCAAAGAATTGCTTAAAATTTGATTAATCTTACTTAGGTAAATTAAACCAAATTATGAGCTTAAGAAAGAATTCCATGGAAGTTATTAAATATTTATTTATTGGAAATTGATTCCTATTATTTGCATCATCAAATGACATCATTTATGGGGTGGCATCCATAAGCCATAAATGTAACAAATATCAAGTTTAAGGCCTCCCATGCCTTTTTAATGCCCTTCCTTCTAAATATTTATGAGGATATTTATAGATTAATTATGCAATAATTGATTAATTCATGGCCACACATCTTGATCTCAATATGGATGGTCATGGTTGATCCTGATTAATTCAAAAAACTATAAATAGGAGGGTCAAGACCATTTTGATTAAGATTCATTTATGTAAACTTATTATGTAAAATTCTCTCCACATGTTATTCGTGTGTGGTGTTTGTTATGCTTAATTTGCAATAGGATAGCTTTAAGGCATAACAATGATTTTCATATCATGAGCCTAGTTTCATTGGTGAGCAAGAGATGATGGAGGAGCTTTGCCTTACATCATTGTTGAAGACTTGAGCACCAAATCAAGGAAAAAATCACATTTTGAGTCGTATTTGAGTGATGGGATGATCTTGGGAAGGTATTATATAATGATTTATTTAATTTGCTCTTTATTGTCATTTATAAAACCCTGTTTGAATAGGCTAGTTTAGCTTGTTAGTTCTTATGCATTTTTCTTGATTTTAATGACTAATGCTTGATTAACCATCTTTGTAATCCATATCTATATCTTGACATGCCCAGTGGGACCCACAGCCCATTCAAGCAAGGAAGACACTTTGAAAATATTAGAAAACCTAAAAAGTGTTTAAAAATCCTTAAAATCAAGTTTTTATCATCATTTTTCCATGTTCTTGACATTTTTTGTTGACACACAAGTCACACAGTGATTGACGTTAGTTATGTGTAACTGACATTAGTCTCGACTAATCGACATCAGTTAGCTAGGATTGATAACAGTTCTGTGTAACTAGCATCAGTCCTAGCTAACTGACATCAGTTAGCTAGGATCAATGTCAGTTTTATGTAACTGACATCAGTCCTGACTAACTAACATTAGTTAGGTTATAGGGAAAAACATAGTTAAAATTTGCATCTTAGAGCTTTTCTCAAATTCATAGTTTGTCATTTTGGTTTATAAGTTTCAGCCTAAACTTTATTTGCATGATCAAGAGTTTTTATAGAGATTTTATTATAACCTTGGGCTAATAATTATTTTTTGTCAAAAATATTTTTTGCCTAAGGGTTCACAAGTGACCATTATTGGTCATTTTTGATCGGCATCAGTTCTTTTATGATCGACATTGGTATTGCTATAATCAACATTGATCACTGTTGATCGACGTTGATCTCTATGTTTTAAAAATAGAGAACTCAAAAGCAAGATTTTAAAACTTGTTTATTTCATTATCAATTTGCTTCAAAGTAGGAGGAAACTATCTAACCTTCCCTTTGGTGTTTAACAATAACTTAGATGGTTTGTTTATTTGTTTTGTGAGTTTTTTCAATTTTTTTGCAAACTAAGGCCAATAATTTCAATTAACATCTCAATTTGGTGCTTAAATCTAAACATTCACTTAAGTTTCAAGATTTTCAAAAGTGTGTTGTGTTATGAAAAATAATCTATTGCTTGTTTGTTCTTTGAAAAAAATGAAAAGTGTGTGTGTATACTCTCCCCCCATCGCCTTTAGGGAACTTGGGTGACCAAAAGTGCATTTTCATTATGATTGTGCCTTTGTTCAAGGCTTGAAAAGAAAGATGTTTAGGCTCTCCCCAAAACCCATATGGTTTGGGTGTGTTATGAACCCATGATATCTCTTCTCTTTACTTTGTTAGTATAGTAGATGCTATGGATGCATATGCTTTGTAAATCATCCCATGAGCATTTTGTTTTATCCCACATTCATGAGAAGTAGTAGTTGCTTACATTAGAATTCATATATAAATAAGTGTTGAGCCCAATGAAGGCATCCACAAAATTATTATATTGAACTTACTCAAAGGAGGTTGTCCCCTCGAAGTGGCCTACAATCAATTCAATATTTTCATGTGTTTTATTAGATTTAATTAGTGCTACTAATTCCTATTATTTTGTGCATTTTTATTAGTTGTTGTAGGAGGATCCTCTCATTTGGTATCAAAGCACTTTTTAGGGCAATTTTTTTATTCAAAAAGTGTTAACTTTGTTCTGCTACATACTTTATTTCAGTAATTTGTTAGAAAATATTAACTCTATTTTGCTGCATAACTCAATTCAATAATTTTCTATAATCTCTTTTGGATTAGCATAAAAACTTGACTGCATAACTATGGGAAGTGCTTGGGTGAAAGCTCGAAAACTCATCATGAGGAGTACAATAAGAACCCCAATATAGCTGGTCCATTGAGAGGACTTGCTAGTGAAATGGGCAACAACCTCTTCTCAATTGAGTAGTTTTTAATCCGTGAGGAAAACCAAGAGCTATTGCATAGAGGTAAATTCATGGCCAATTTTTTTCGGATAGTGGTACTCGCTTAGATGACATTGGTGGATAGAGTGATATTTTTAAAACCCTTAGGCAACCATTAAAACATGGGGTCCATTTCTATTTGTTTCAAAATATTTCCAACATACTCAAAAAAATTAATCAATAGAGTATCCGTAGACTGTCAGAGGACTTGTAGTCAGATATTTGATAAAAACTAGAATCTATAAACCATTCATAGAATATCAGTAAACTCTCAGAGGACTTACCACCAGATAGAAAATAGAAATGAGAAACCAAAAATCAAAAACAAAAAAAAATTTATTATTCGAGTCATGGTAGTAACCCAAACAAGAACAAAAAACATGTAGGATGAAATTGCTACCCTCAAAACCCACATCAAAGATCTTGATGAAAAAATTCTCAGCCTTAATATTCAACATACCACCATGAACAATAGATGACATCCAGAGTCTTCTTTAGACACTGGGTTTTCTTCTTCTATTAATTATCATGGGCCAAAGCTTAATTTTACTCGATTCAATATTACAAATCCAACTAGATAGATTTATGAGGTAGAACAATATTTTAGTCTACATAATACTTTTGATGCCAAAAAAGTCCTACTTGCATCCTTTCATTTGGAACTTGAAGCACTTTAATGGTATCATTGGTATACTAAGGCTCATGACGAATCCATATGGACTGATTTTTGCACCCTTATTTTGTAATAGTTTAGCCCTACTACTTTTGATGATTTCACTAGAACACTCACTAAACTTTGCTAAATAAGAACCATCAGAGAATATCAAACAAAATTTGAAAAACTAGCCAATCACATAAATAGATTGTCTGATGAATTCTTCAAAAGTTGCTTTGTTAATGGACTAAAGGATACAATTCGATCTAAGGTCAAAATATTCTATCCCAACATGATGATGAAAGCCTTAGGGTTGGCTAAGTTGGTAGAGGATAAGATTGTAGCTCAATAATGATTCAAATCCAATTTTATTATATTCAAAAATACAACTCCACAACAATCTCAAACAATGCCATCCCCTAGAACCACTCCTATCAAGCATTTGACTAAATTAGAGATGCAAGCCTATAGAGAAAAAGGACTATGTTATAACTATGATGATAAATTCACTTAAGGACATCAATGTGTCGAGCAAAATTTATAACTATTGGATGTGGACTTCCCACCCAAAACTAAAGATTGGGAATATGTTCAGGATACAACAGATGATCTAGAAGAAGCTCAACCAATTATGGAACCTACTTTTTAGGAACACCAACTAGAGATATCTCTCCATGCCATAGTAGGAGTGACTACCCCAAAAACCATGTGAGTTAGGGGTTACTTCAAGAAACTCCCTCTCATAATACTCATTGATTTGGGTAGCACTCATAACTTCATTGACCCTCAGATCACCAAACAGGTTGATTGTTTTATCCATCCTTACTCCAACTTTGAAGTCATGATTGCCAACGAGGGCATATTACCTTGCAAAGGGAACTGTCACAAGGTGTGTATCTCTATTAGAGGTTATAACTTGTGATCTAACATGTTGCCTTTGTCTTAAGTGGATGTGATGTTGCTTTAGGAACCTAGAGGTTAGGCAAACTTGGACCCATCTTATGGGATTTTATTGAACTTTGGATGCAATTTTTAGATAATGGGAAAAAACACACACTGAAAGGCTTACAAATAAGATCTCTTAACATCATAAGTTCACATCACATGGAAAATATTCTTAAGAATAATTCACATGGCATAATTGCCTAGCTCCATTCCATTCAAATTCAATCATCAATAGTCTCCACTACTCCTAATCTACAAAGCATTCTATAGAGGTATGTAGGTGTCTTTGTCGAACTAGTGGGATTACCACCTTCACTACCAGAGGACCACCATATTCAACTTCTTCCTAGAAGCATTCCTCCTAACATTAGGACTTATAATTACCCATTTCATCAAAAGATAGAGATAGATATGCTCATTCAAAACTTACTGAAATAAGGCATTATTCACTTTAGTACCAGCCCATATTCTTCCCCAATTCTCCTTGTCTAGAAAAAAGATGGGTCATGGCACCTCTGCATTGATTTTCATGTACTTAATCACCTCACAATCAAGGATAAGTTCTTGATCCCTATTATTAATGACCTTCTTGATGAGCTTTATGGCACTCATTTTTTCTCCAAGTTGGATCTTCACTTTGGATATCACTAGATCTATGTTCATGAGGATGATATCCCTAAAACATATTTTTGCATGCATGATGGCCACTAAGAGTTTTTGGTCATTCCATTTGGCCTCACTAATGCTCTTTCAACTTTTTAGGCATTGATGAATAAAATATTCTAGCCCTACCTACAAAAATTCATTCTAGTCTTCTTTGATGATATCCTCATCTATAGTAAAACATGGTCTGGGCATCTCCAACATCTGAAGCTTGCACTGCAACTTCTCTTTAACCATCATATTTATGTAAAATAGTCCAAATTTACTTTTGGCCAAGATGAAGTGGAGTATCTTAGGCATATTATTTTAGCCCAAAGGGTTTAGGTGGATCTTAAAAAAATAGCCACCATGACAAATTCGCCTCATCCTCAGACACTAAAGAGCCTTCATGGTTTTTGGGACTGACTAGATACTATCACAAGTTTATCAAGAATTATGAGAACATTGTAGTTCCATTGACAATTATGTTGAAAAAGGATGTTTTTGCTTGGACATAAGCTATTGAATGTGCATTTGAAGAATTGAAACAAGCTATGTGTACTACACCTATTCTAGCTATGCCACATTTTGCCAAGACCTTCACTATCGAGAGTGATGCTTACGATAATGGACTTGGTGTTGTTATCCTCCAAGAAGGATGCCCCATTACATTCACTAGCAAGCCTTTTATAGTTAAAATTTAGTGCTCTCTACTTATGAGGAGGAAATGATGGCCATTTTGTATGTAGTACAAAAGTGGTGGCCATACCTACTAGAGAATCATTTTTGCATCAAAATTGATCACCAAAGTCTAAAATATTTCCTAAAATAATGGGTCTCCACCCCATCACAATAGAAATGGGTCATTAAACTCATGGGTTATGACTATGAGATCACTTAAAAGAAGTGTAAGGACAATATTGTGGTTGATGCTCTATCTTGCGCATTTGTGGACCAAGCTTCCATTTTAGCTATTTCCATGCCTATTCCAAATTAGTTGGATGATGTATAATAGGGGTATGTCAAAGAGTCCTCATTACCTCAAATCATTCAATAATTGGTCACTAACCCCTCAACTATACCATATTATTCCTAGGATGGTGATTCTCTATGATACAAGGGTCATCTGGTGCTTCCCTAAAGCATAGATCTTCAATAGGCTATATTCTATGAACTTCATGCTTCTCCATCCGTAGGGCACTCAGGGTTTCTCAAAAATTATAAGTGGGCATGATGCAAATTATTTTAGAAGGGAATGAAAAAGGCAATTCAATAGATGGTGGTTTAATGTGATACCTACCAATGCAACAAGGGTGAAACAACACTCATCTCTAGGTTGCTTGAATCCTTGCCCATCCCTACCAAGATTTATAACTATATTTCTATGGATTTCATTAAGGGCCTCCCTAAATCTAGAGGGAAAATGGTGATCTTAGTTATGGTTGATCACCTCTCTAAATATAGTCATTTTTGTGCCCTCAACCATCCCTATATCACTTCTATAGTGACACAAATTTTCCTAGACCAAAATTTTCATCTTTATGACATTCTTTTGTCCATTATCTCAGATCATGATGCAACCTTCACTAACCATTTTTGGATAGATCTAATTCGATGCACTGGTACCTAACTGAAGATGAGAAGTAGTAGTTGATTAGATTAGAATTCGTATATAATTAATTATTGAGGCCAATGAAGGCATCCATAAAATTATTATATTGAGATTGCTCAAAGGAGGTTACCGTCTTTAGTGGCCTATGATAAATTCAATCTTTTCATGTGTTCTATTATATTTAATTTGTGCTAGTAATTCTTGTTATTTTGTGCATTTTTATTAATTGTTGCAGGAGGATCCTCTCAGGGTGATCTAAAAACAACCTCTAAAGTCTTTTCACTTAATTTTATTTTATGCAATTTAGATTGTGGAGGGGAGTTCATAGATTTTTCATGAGTTCTTTAGGGAAGCTTTAACCTAGGATTTCATCTCTTAACATTATTTCAATCCCACTCTATGACTAGATATATAAATCAGGGTACACATAATATAAGAGCCAGGGGTTGAGTGACTAACATCTCTTTTCATAACAAAAACCCAATTCAGGTCTGATTAACCCACCACTATGCTAAGGAATATACTCTTGCATAGTAAGTTAATCGAATTGAACTCAGACCCTTGCATAGTAAGTTAATCGATATGAACTCAATTTACATGAGGCATATCTAGCATTAGCCATGCTTGGGACCATCTAGACGGTTATGAATTTAAGTTTTAGAACAAACCCACTTGTTGTGAACATATTGTTGATGAAAGGTGAGTAACCTAAAGGTCCATATCATCATACAATCTCTTGGGAGAAGGGGGTGTAAAAACTTGACTACTTTATGCACTTTTATTTTTGGATAAAAAATGAAAATCCTCCTAAGAGCATGTATATAGATGGATTTAAATAATATGATGTAACCTTATTAGTTTAGGGCTTAAGATAATTTAATTGGTTGTATTAGTCTTTATATATGCTTGCTTGGCCTTAATTTGAGTCTAAAATGTGTTTGTAAACAACACATCATAACCAAACATATTTATTGTCTGCCATTTATTAAACAAGGAGGCATTACATTGATCAAATCTAAATCATCTTTGCCTTGTTCAAAAACCTCATCTTAAACATTGTGTTTGTATTGTCTAAACAACACAGTTATGCTTCTTATTTGAGTCTAAACCATTTTCTAAAAATCTTTAAGTCCTTCATTGATAATTCAAATTTAGCATTGCACCTTTCTATGTTCTAAATCAACATGTTAATTAGTTTTACCATTTGCGCTTGGTTTGAGTTAATTTGGGTTTAATTTCCCATTTAGACTAGCAATCATTTATGGACTCATCATCATTTGATTGTTATGAACTTAGGTTATCTTATGTCTTGTTTACGCTCTAAGTCTAAAACACATTATATTCTACCTTGTATTACCATGTGACAATATTATGTTGCCCATTTGGTCTTAGTTTTATACTTAAGAATTATTACATTTTTTCACATCTAGAGTTTTTGTTTCACATTGTCACCTTCCAAATTTGAAGGGCTTTCTTCTAATTTTCTAGTAGCAACTCATCAAAGTTAAACTAGCTTTTACGGTATTAAAGTATCTCTCAACATATGTTTGGTGTACTAGTTTACACTTAGGTCTTTGAGTTATCATACCTTATTCTGATTTATATAATTTAAATCCTACCTGAGGTTGAGTAATTTTTTGAACACTTATTCTAATTGTGTGGTACTATACCACCTCCTTTTTATTATAGTCTCTTTGTTACCTTGTCACTTATTCTGATAAATTTAAAACACACACCTTGTTTAAATGTTTTCAAAAAAATTTCCAAATCATTTCAAACATAGAGAATAAATTCCTACACATGATGCAAAGGTACACTCATAGTGGGGTCTCTTATGGCCCTAATTACAAGGAGGAACACTTTTATGATGGTCAAGACAATTGTGTGGTCTTTGAGGACATTCCCACAACTATAGGATCTGAGGAAGACCATTTGGAATATCAACCCCAAGAGGATAAATATGAAGTACTCCTAAGGTTGATCAAATCTGGTGCTAGGTTACCCTCAGAATTTCTATGGAATAATTGCATACCTTGGTTATGGTAGAAGAACAACAGTGAGAATAATTCCTCGCTAACATTATAAAAATAAATGTTGATTCTTCTAGCAAAGGAAAATAAGTCCTCTTAGATTCAAAAACTAATGATCAAGATCTTTTCACCAATATTAAAAAGATAAGTCAATGATAGATGAACCAAGTTATCATGGACTTGATAGATTCTTTAGTTGCCACTTCAATACACAGTGATGCTTTCAAAGAACAAAGGAATGTGGTTGAACCAATGCAAACTTTAGTTGAGAACACAAAAATGATGGATTAAAATGTCTCAATAGTACAACCTAATTCCCAAGAGGTTTCGTAACATGCTTCACTAGACATGGAGAATACATTTTTTAATAATCAAGAACCTCTTGTCCCTTTGCACAATCAAAGACCAAAACATTCAGTGCGTATTGAAGAAATTATCCAAAACAATTTGGCTAGTTCATCTCAACCAACACGTACTTTGGTGAATAGACTACAAACTGCCCAAAATCAACAAAACATGTATTATTCAAGATGGCTAACTTTTGGGAATGTTAATCAACCCAGAAATCAACATCTCACTTACTTGACTCAAGGAGTGAATCAAAATAAAGTCATGGATTATAGGGTGTATATTCCCAATAAATCCATACAATAGGGGCACATACCACCCCAAAAAAATTATGTTCCACCCATGAATGTTCCAAACATGCAAGAGTGGAATTCCATGAAGGATATTATGTCATGTTTGGAGATAGGAAACAAAACAAGAAATAAAAATTTGATGAGATATGTCCATATCCATTTGATTTAAGCACTCTGTAAGTCCCCTTTCTACCTCATTTTAAGGCACCCAAATTGACAAATACAAAGGAAAGGGTGACCCTCATGAACACATTCAAGTATTTTTTATATTATGCCGAGAGGTAGCTTACACTAGCATTTTCTTACTCCAATTATTTCCATGAAGTTTAATAGGATAAACTTTAGACTGGATTCTTAAGTTACCCAAGGGATTGGTTGTGGATTGGAATGATCTATCTAAAAAGTTTGTCAACCATTTCTCTTACAACATTAAACATGAATTGACCATTGTTGACTTTTGAAAAGCCAAACAACATGATGGAGAAATCTTCATGACATATTTACAAAGGTGGAGAGCCTTAGCTAGTCACTTTCAACATAATTTTCTAGACAAACAATTGACATACATTTTTGCATAGAATTTACACCCTAAGGTGGCACACAATCTATGGCTTGCTTACGCAAACCCATTTGAAGAAATTATAAATAAGGGTGTGCAAATTGAGAAGGCACTTATTGCAAAAGGCCTTATCAATATTTATTCACAGGGTCAAACATCAAATCAGACCCAATCTCCTAGTCAAATAATTATAATAGAGAAACTTAAGGATTTCAAAAAGAACAAGAACATGGTTAGAAATGGGGTGATTGCATAAATACATGTATAAATGGTGTAGGCTTTACCAACCCCAAATGTGAAATTAGCTCCACCTAATCCACCAAATAATTTACAAAGAGTTCCTCCATAGAGGACATTCCACAATCAATTCAGAGTCTTTAGCAAATTAGGAGACCCTGTTGAGGCAGTTTTTCAAAAACTCATAGCATCTAACTTGATTGTATGGCTTGTACCAAGGCCATTTCCTTCAAATCAGCCAAAACCATAGAAAAATGAATTTTGCAACTTCCATTGTGTTGTTGGTCATAGTCCCTATCATTATATCCAATTACAACATCTGATTGAAGATTTGATCAATAGTGGTGAAGTTGAGATCAAGCTTGCTTCAAAAGACACTAATCAGGATATGAGAATCTACAAAGATCTATTTCCTTGACATAATCAATAACCACCAAGGAACAATCAGAACCAAGGATAGAATCAATGATAGAATCATAACCAACATGATTAAAATCAAAATCATAATACCCATGATAACAGCCTGGGTTACAACAACATACCTTATAATTATAACAACATCATGGGATGCATTTTTACAAAATGTAGACATCCAATTCCTAACACCATTGTGTTGAAATTATCAATCTTTTTCAAAATTGATGAAAAAGTACAATTTGAGCCAAAACCACTTAAACGTGCTAAATGGTTCGATATTGTCATATACAAGTGTTGATTTAGGCTAATGTATCCCTAAATGGGGAAATGCATTTTATGTGATTATTAACTTTTATCTAATCATTTTGAGTCAAAATGATGAAAATGCATTTTGGTGCTCTTAATCACTCTTTTCTTCTAATTAAGAAGCACACAACATGTGCATATATCATTTTATGTCGACAACATCCTAAATGGGATAAAAATACATATGGAACTAAAATTACCTTCTATTTCTCTCCAGTCAAATTATGACTCGATAATATGACATTTTGACTAGTTTGATTAATGGAGTGCAACTAATTTCCAAAGAAATTGCTTAAAACTTGTTTAATCTTACTCAGATAAATTAAACCAAATTATGAGCTTAAGTAATAATTCCATGGAAGTCATTGAATATTTATTTATTGGAAATGGATTCTTATTAACTATATCATCAAATGACATCATTTGTGGGATGGCATCCATAAGCCATAAATGCAACAAATATTAGGATTATGGCTTCCCATGCCTCTTTAATGCCCTTTCTTCCCAAATATTTATGAGGATATTTATGGATATTATTTACATATTTAGATTAATTCATGGCCACACATTTTGATCTCAAAATGGAAGGTCATGGTTGATCCTGATCAATTTGAAAAATCTATAAATAGAAGGGCTAAGACTACTTTGATTAAGCTTCATTTGTGTAAACTTATAATGCAGGATTCTCTCTACAAGCCATTTGAGTGTAGTTTGATAATGATTTATTTGTAATAGGATAGCTTCATTGATAGGCATAACAATGATTTTCATATCATGAGCCTAGTTTAGTTGGTGTTCTTGAGATGGTGGAGGATCTTGGCCTTGCACCATTGTTGAAGACTTGAGCATCAAATCAAGGGTAAAGTCACATTTTTGAGCTGTATTTGTGTGATGGGAAGATGTTGGAAAGGTAAGTTGTGTTTAGTTTCTTTCATTTGCTTTTAATTGTCATTTACACACCCCATTGAATAGGTTGGCCTAATTTATTAGTCATTTATGTATTTTCTTAGATTTCATGACTAATGCTTGATCTAACCATCTTTGTAATCCATCTCTACATCTTGGCATGCCCTATTTAGGGATATATTAGCCTAAATTGGCACTTGTATATGACAGTATTGAACCATTTAACATGTTTAAGTGGTTTTGGCCCAAATTATGTTTTTTCACAAATTTTGAGAAAGATTGACAATTTCAACATAATGGTGTTAGGAATTGGATTTTTACCTATGTGCTTTGGATCAAGTCTCAAAATTGATGCAACTCTATTGATCAGATCTCAAGTGCACCAATGAAACTAGATACTAATGGCTTATCTCACACTTGACTCTATGCAAGAAGTACATATCTTGGCATACATTATGAGTCTAATAAAACACTAGTTAGTTTTCTTCATCCCTCATTCCATTTTCTATCACTTTTGAGTGAACTACATTGGCTTGAGGTCCATTTGGACTATGTAGGAAACACTTGGATACATGACATATCTTGGGTCAACTCAACTATCTTTATTCTTGTTTTCATCTCTTTCATCACTTTGTGCATCCTCATATGCCTAGTTTTTTCATGGATTTTTGCAGTCATTAGACCATGACATCTAAATTTGCACCCATTCATCTTTAATCTATGTAATAGGTTGTGTCCTTAAGCTATTGCTTACTAATTTACCCTACATGGGCATAATATTTGAAATAGTCACAAATCTAAATCAACCCTATTGGGGTAAATCATTCTTTATTAGTGATCAAAATTTACCCTATTGGGGGTAAAATTGCTTTATCAACTGATCAAATTTGTTCTAATAGAGCACATTATTATTTCCTTTCACTAGAGACACATTTCTCCTTTTCTTCTAAATCCAATCTCTATAGAATTTTTCCTTCATTCTAACAATATTTTAGTGTGCAACTTGTCTTGGGATCGATCATTTCATAAGTGCACAACTTGTACCCTAGCTTTAGGTTTGTTCAAAGTGTGTCACTTATGTTTTTGGATTGTATCCTTCACATTCCCCTTATCTTTCAAGACCATTTTATTCTAATTATGTTTTGATCATTGATGAAAGCAATGCATGCAAGCATTAGCTCTTCTGGATTTAATCTGTTCCATGGGTTAATCTCACTTTCTCTCTCTTTTGAGAGTCCATCCTTCTCTTTCATCCTTGTATGTCCTCTCAAGGGGCATCATGGGCCATTTACTTCCAATTTATTTTTGACAACTCTTTTCTTTAAAATTATATTGCTTCTTCTGAATGTCTCACTATGCCTTCTCAAATAGGGGCAAAATGTAGACATCCAATTCCAAACACCATTGTGTTGAGATTATCAATCTTTCTTGAAATTTGTGAAAAAACACAATTTGGGAAAAAATCACTTAAATGCACAAATGGTTCAAGCTTGTTGTATACAAGTGCTGATTTAAGATAATGTATCCCTAAATAGGGCAATGCATTTTCTGTGATTATTAACTTTTCTCAAATAATTTCGAGTCAAAATGATGAAAACGTATTTTGGTGCTTTGAATCATTCTTTTCTTTTAATTTGAAAGAACATGACATGTGCATGTGTTATTTTGTGTTAACAACATACTAAATGGGATAACAGTCTCTACACAACAAACATTACCTTCTAATTCCTTTCCAGTCAAATTATCTTCTAACATGACCAGTAATATGACATTCTAACCCGTTTGATTAATGGAGTGCGACCAATTACCAAAAAAATTACTTAACACTTGATTAATCTTACTTAGGCAAATTAAACCAAATTATGAGCTTAAGTAAGAATTCCATGGAAGTTATTGAATATTACTTTATTGGAAATAGATTCCTTTTAACTGCATTATCAAATGACACCATTTGTGAAATGGCATCCATAAGCCATACATAAAAGAAATATTAGGATTATGGCTTTCCATGCCTCTTTAATGCCCCTTCCTCCCAAATATTTATGAGAATATTTATGGATATTATTTACATAATTAGATTAATTCATATCCATACATCTTGATCTCAAGATGGATGATCATGGTTGATCTTGATCAATTTAAAAAATCTATAAATAGAAGGGCCAAGACCACTTTGATTAAGCTTCATCTATGTAAAATTATAATGTAGGATTCTCTCTACAAGCCATTTGAGTGTAATTTGATAATGCTTTATTTGTAATAATATAGCTTCATTGATAGGCATAAACTTCATTTTCACATCACGAGCTTAGTTTAGTTGGTGTTCTTGAGATGGTGGAGGAGCTTGGCCTTACACCATTTTTGAAGACTCAAGCATCAAAACAAGGGGAAAATCATGTTTTTGAGCCACATTTGTGTGATGGAAAGTTCTTGGGAAGGTAATTTGTGTTTGCTTTCTTTCATTTACTCTTAATTATCATTTACACACCATTGAATAGGTTGGCCTAGATTGTTAGTTATTTATGCATTTTTTTTGGATTTCATGACTAATGCTTGATCTAACCATCTTTGTAATCCATCTCTATATAAACCACATTACCAATGTTATTTTTAAATCTTGTGAGCCATCTTGTACTCCTCATAGTACTAGACCCATTATTATAGGGTCAACACCCTCTCCCTCTAGTAACACCATGTTGAGTTCCTACAATTCTAGTGCGTCTCTATTTGCATAGGTTACTATTTATAGATCTCATCCTTCCTCTAATTATAATGGCTCCTCATCAACTCAAATTTTCTCCAATGCAACTAGACACGTGTGAGTCTCCTTCTAAGGCCCTTCACCTTCATCTTATAATTATAATGGCTCATTGCCACCATTAGATTACACAATCACAACTATACGCTTATGAGTTACTCTTCAGGGCCCTTTTACCTCTTCTTCCATTGAAACCAAGGTGAACATTATGCCTATGGATCCAAAGACAAACACTATGCCAACAAAGGCCAAGCCATCTCGACCTAATGTTGAAAAGACTTATAGTCTATCAGACCAACTAAGTAAAACCCTTGTGTAGATTTATATTTTAGATCTTTTGCGTACATCTAAAGTCCATATAACTATTTTGAATAACCTTTTACAATAGTCCACTATTCATAAAAATATTAATCCTAAACAGTTCCAAACACTAGTGGGACATTTGTCTTCATTTTGATAGCTCACATTTGATAAAAAAGACATGTCCACCCTTGGTCTGAGCCATAACAACCCATTGTATATTAAGATAGTCATTGTAAAGCATAAAGTTAAGTGGGTTCTTATGGACAATAGTTCAGGGATGAACATAGTGTCCCTCAAATTGGTATAGAGATTGGGTTACACTATGAAGGATATTCACCCAGATATGATCACCATAAAGGCTTATGACAACATTGAGAAGGAATCTTTCAGTATAATTTATTTGCTGATCATTATTGGGTCTATTTTCCATCACACATTGTTACATATTGTGGATATTGAGTTGCCTTACAACATACTTCTTGTTCATCTTTGGATCCAAGAAGTACATGATGTTCCATCCACCTTGAATAAGTGATTTAAGTTTGTCGATGATGGGATCAAGGTCATTATTCCTGCCAATCTACAGCCTTATCAATATTACAAACACCTTGAGGTTGAGTTCTACAATTATAACTATTATCCTAGTTCTAAATTTTTTGCAAAGAAGAATAAGGAAATAGTTTTCTATCCAATAAAATCTAATTATATCAACCCTAGTGACCTTGCATCCACTTTGACTGATCCATTTCCTGTAACTATTGCAAAATAGGTTGTTATAGAAGACATGGGCATTTCCACATACCATCTTAAGGATTCATTCCATGTTGCAAAGTTGCTAAAGTCTCCCAAAAAAATGGGTAAACCCAAACCTTCTAAAAGCCCTAACAGACCCAACTTGATCTGGAAATAGAAAAAGATAATGAAAACCATTGATGTTATTTGTACCTGCTACTTTGCCAAAACAAGATCGAGAGGATATCATTGAAAGAGACTAATTATATTTTTATGGAATTATTGATTATTGTCAGAATCCAAATTATCATATCCCTAATTAGATCTTGGATAATTTTTATTTTACATGAAAAGGCCTTGGCCCATGAGTGTAAGGAATACTTGAAACTTTATCAACTAGAGTACCTAATTTGAATCATGGTCTCAGATTTATACCACCTGGGGGTGACCTCATGACTTTTGATAGTGATTATTTTGAATCAACTAGTGATGAGACTCTTGGAAGTGATGTAGCATCCCATTATAGCTTTTTTAATGAGCTTGCTAACTTAGATTTATTTGATTCAAATGCCATTTTACCCTGTTAAGCAAGCACCAACTTGCAAGAGCACCAACCCTTTTATCAAGAACCAACATAGCAACTATTTGTGAGCACCAACCCATAAGAACACTAACCCCTTGCAAAGATTTGTGAACACCAACCCACAGGAGCACCAACCCCTCTTTTGTATAAAACACAACTATCTTTCAATGTTGCTTATTCAACAAATGATATACCTCTATAATATCTCTTGCTTTTCTCTCTTTTAAAATAAATACAAACCATGCACATTCTTGCATATTATAAATGGCTTCTCAAGCCTTTATTTATAGCTTTCCAAATGATCTTTGGCATTCACCCTTTGTGACCCTTCAATCCTCATGAAAAATGATGCCACACTTGCATGACCCTTCATATCCTTGCATTTGAAAAGTCATATGGTGACCCTTCATAAACAAATACATCCTGTCCTCTTTTGTCTTTATTTTGATGACTTTTCATATTCCTTAAAGTTTCCCTTCATATAAAAATATGCCATACCCTCTTTTGTCTTCACATGATGACTCTTGGAATTCCTCAAGATGACTCTTTATGAGAAAATGCATCTCATTCCTCTTTTGTCTTTACCTCATGACTTTTTGACTTCTCCATGCGTCCTCTTTTGACTTATATGAAATAAACAATATATTCATTACTATTAAATAAATATTAACAAACATTAGCCAAGATATGAATATTAAAATCACCATTAAATGCAATGGGGCCTTTATCACCAATAGTGCTAGACCTTTGACATCAATGACAATAATTCTATCAATCTCTCACTTTGTCATTGATAGCAACTTCAAACTAAAACTACCACATCTTGAAACCTACACATACTACCATCTAAAAAACATACAATAAGTAACTTCCCATTATTATAGTAACTTGTACATGTTTCCTGTACCTATTCCCTATACTTGTTTCTACACTTATACCTATATCTATATCTATTTCTGTTCTTCTCCCTTTTTGACATGAATGGCAAAGGGCCTACCTAGACATAACACTTAGCTCCCCCTCAATTGATGTTGAACCTCAATGGTAGGAAGTAGATAAAATTACTCCCAACTTCTTTTGTAGATACTCAAATGTGTCTTTTGGTAGTGCCTTTGTGAAAATATCTGCAATGTGCTCTCTAGTACTGATATATTGCATCTTAACCTATTGATCTGTAACTTGCTCTCTCAAAAAGTGATATCTGATGGGAATATATTTTGTTCTTGAATGCATCACTATATTCTTTGAAATATTAATAGTACTTGTGTTGTCACAAAAAATAAAAATAAGTTCATCATATTTTACTTTGATATCTTTTAAAGTTTGATTCATCCAAAGCACTTGAGTATAACATAATACTGTTACAATGTATTCTACTTCAGTGGTAGAAAGTGATACTGAATTCTACTTTTTGCTTAGCCATGATACGAATCTATCACCAAGAAAAGAATCTCCTCCACTTTTACTCTTTCTATCATCCAAACAGCCTGCCCAATCTAAATCTATATAAGCAACCAAAGTGAAATCTCTCCCTGTGGAATACCACAATCCATAATCCAGTGCCCCCTTGATATATCTAAGTATTTTCTTCACCAACTGAACATGAATATCTTTTAGAGCTGACTAATATCTTTCAACCATACCTATTGTATGCATGATGTCTAGCCTCAATGCTATCAAAAATAAAAGATTACCAATCATAGATATATAAAAAGATTGATCTGTAACATGTGAATCTTCATCTTTGCTCACCTTATTTTCTATACACATTGGTGGACCAACTAGTGCATTATCCTCAAAACCAAATTTATTCAATATTTCATTGGCATATTTACTTTGAGATATAAAATTTCCTTTATTTGACTGAAATATTTGCAACCCTAAGAAAAATGACAATTCTCTAAGCATAGACATCTCAAATTCTTTTTACATATTATCAAAAAATTCTTTTGTCATCTTTTCAATATTTCCTCCAAAAATGATGTCATCAACATATACCACAACAATCAATTGATGCTCACCTTCTATTTTTATGTAGAGATTACTGTCAGTAAATCTTCTCTTAAAACTTTGATCTTACAGGTACTTATCAAGTCTTACATACCAAGCTCTAGAAGCTTGTTTCAATCCATACAATGCTTTCTTCAATATACATATATGGCTACTAATATTTGAGAGAATAAATCCCTCAAGCTGCTAAATGTAGACCTCTTCTTCTAGATTCCCATTTAGGAAGGTATATTTGACATCCATCTGAAATACTTTGAAATTTTTAAACACTACATATGCAAGAAACATTCTAATAGCCTCTAGGCTAGCCACTGGTGAAAAAGTTTCTTCAAAATCTATTCCCTCAATCTGAGCATATCCTTTACATACTAATCTTGCTTTATTCCTGGTCACTTCTCTATTTTCATTCAACTTATTTCTATAAATCCATTTTGTTCTTATCACATTGTGATCTTTTGTTCTAGGCACTAATCCTTAAGTATCATTCTTTTCTATCTGATTTAATTCTTCGTCTATTGCCTTAACCCAATGCTTATCATGTCTAGCTTTTAAAAATGTTCTAGGTTAAATTTTTGATAACAAAGCAAAATTAACTTGTTTAAATTCACTTACCATCATTTTTCTATTGTGAATTCCTTCATTTATGTCCTTGATGATGTCACTTTCATTATGATTTCTCTGAATATATTTGGATAATGTTTTGGTGTCCTTTTTATCCTTCTTCTCATCTTCATCTTATTCTTCAAAATCTTCCTATTCAATGATTTTAGGGATGTCTACTGGATCACTGATTCTTTGTGTTCCATCTTCTTCTTTTCTGACACTTACACTTTTAATATTTTTTTTAGTTCTTTTGTTATAACATTTATAAGCTTTACTTTTACAAGAATAACCAAGAAATATACCTTCATCTGCTCTAGATTCAAACTTAATAAGTTTTTTATTAGTTCTTTTTATGAAGCATTTGCTACCAAAAACTCTAAAATAATCAACTATTGCTAGTTTGTCTTTCCATAGCTCATAAGGAGTCTTGTCACTATTGACTATTAATAATGATCTATTATAAATATGCACTATTGTATCAACTATCTCTCTCTAATATTTATCTAGTATCTTAGATTCATTTAGCATTATCTTCATGATCTTCTGAACTATTCTATTTCTCTGCTCAACTACTCCATTTTGCTGAGGAGTTCTAGTTGCTGAATAATATCTCTTTATTCCATGGTCTTCACAAAACTCAATAAATTGATCTAATATGAATTCTCCTCTTCAATCTAATCTTAGACACTTAATATTCAAATTGGTTTCATTCTCAACTAATACTTTGAATGCTTTGAAATGTCTAAAATTTGCTAATTTTTTATTTAAAAATATTACCGAGGTCATATGTGAAAAATCATCAATAAGCAACATGAAATATTTTTCAACTTGAGTACTTTGAATTCTCATAGGTCAACATAGATCAGTGTGAACAAGATCTAGCATCTAAGTGGTTGAGTACTTTTTTGCTTTGAACCACCTTCTAGCCTACTTCCTATGCTGACAAGGTTCACAAAGCGTGCCAGATGGCTTTGTAATCTTTGGAAGATTTTTGACTGCTTGCTTCTTGTTGATATTGACAAGATTATCAAAATTTATGCATCCCATTATCCTATACCATAGTCAAATTTATTCAATCTAAATCAAATATATTTGACCTTTGATGTCTGATAACATATATAAATTGTTGTCTGTTCTCTAAGCATCTACAACCAACACATCTAAATCTTTTCTCCTAATTTCACAACCTTCTAAATAAAATTTTAGTGTGTTCCACTGATCACACATTTGACTTACACTCAAAATATTATGCTTAAGACTTAAATACAAAATATTTTTAGTTTTAGTTCTACCATTATCCAAACTTAGTGTACCTTTTTTGGCAATTCTAGTAGTAGTATTGTCTCCAAATTTCACTATGCCACTATTAATCTTCTTCAACGTTATGAAATTTCTCTTGTCTCTTATCATGTGCCTTGAATATTGAGTGTCAATAAACCATGGCTTTTCTTCATTTCTTTCATGTAAAACTGTCTGTACCAACATAAATTTTTTAGGTTGTTTCTTCTGCCATGAACTTGTCTGAACTTTCTTCTTGATGAATGGAGCCTTGAAACTCTAGTCCTTCTTGACTGACTCAAACATGCTTCTACAGTATTGGGCTATGTGTCTAATATTTTTGTACTTGTAACATATTATGGCCTCTTCATTAAAGCTTGATAGAGGAGCAAAAGAGTTGTGGCTTCTGCTTGACTCTGCATGACTTTCCTTCTCCTTATTTCTGAAATTGTTAACCCTTTTTTGACATTCTATTTTCTTATGGCCATATCCATTACAATAAAAATAGTAACCATAATAATAGGACTTGTTTGTGTATCTTTGACTTGATTATCTTTTGTAGCTCTGATTCCTCCAACATTCTTTATTTGAGATGTCCTTTGTATTCTTAACTTCTTTTTTTATTTTCTCTTTTGTAAGAGCTTCAACATAGCTCTTTCATTTTTTATTGTTTGTGAAAGAAGTGGCCTTATATTTCTATTTTTAAAATATGATACCTATCTTATCTAACATTGATCTTTGACTTTTTAATATCTTATTCAACATATTAATGCTATTCTCAAATTTTGAATAATTGGCTACTCTATCATTGATTACTTTATTTGTTTGCTCAAGATTTATTTTTAAAGAAACAATATCAATAACATACCTTTCATATTCATTAATTACTTTTTGCAACTGTGCTGTTAGATCTTCTTCATTTTTCTTGGCTTCTTCAAAGTGTGCTTGTAGATCTTCAATTATTTCTTTTAACTCCTTTTTATTTTTTTGATTTGGAGCTTTAATCTTTGATTCTTATTTTCAACAGCTTTTAATTCTTCTAAGGCACAAATGAGTTCTCATTCTAGATTTACTTCAGCTTCATTATATTCTTCTTCTTGATCATCTATACTTTTACTTGCAAAGTCATTTTCATGTATGGCCATGAATAGAATCTCTTCTTCTTCTGAATCACTGACTCCACTATCTTCAATTGAGCTAGGATATTTAGAATACAATCTCTTCTTCTCGAATCTCATCTTGAATTTTTTTTTGAAATTCTTCTTGTATGTAGACTTTCCTTCATCATTTTCACAATTTTCCATATCTGGGCACTTAGCTACAAAATGTCTAATCTTTTCACAATTCAAACATTTAAAAATTAATTTTCCTTGATATTTACTTGTGCCCTTTTTTGACTTGCAAATGAATAGAGCTCTGTTGTCATCTTCATCATCATTAGAACTTTCACTTGATTCTTGAATCTTAGCCTTCTCTTTCTTTGATATCTTGAAATTAGCTTCTCTTTTTGAGGGTTTTTCTTATTCTATTCGCATCTTATATGCTATAAAAATACCATATAGCTCATCTATCTTTAGCTTGGCTAAATTCTTCATCTCTTCAATTGCTAAAATTTTTGTATCATATCTCAATGGTAAAGATCTCAAAACTTTTTATACCATAATTGATTCTTCTAACTTTTTTTTAAGATCTTGATTCTGATTAACTATTTGATCAACCCACAAAAGATAACTTTCTATATTTTCTTCCTCTTCCATCTTCAAATTTTCAAATTATCTTCTAAAAGTTTGAAGCTTAGCTTGCTGAACCTTTCTATCATCTTTGTAAATATTCTCAAATTTTACCCAAGTTTCATGAAGAAATTTATATTATATAACTTTAATAGATTCTAATTCACATAAACCACATAAAATAACATTTAAATCTTTAGCATTATTTTCACTTACCTTTTTTTCTATCATAGTAGTTACAAGTGTTTGTGGCTCTTCATATTCCTCTACCAATGCTTGTCAAATGTCGAATCCAAGAGCCATCAAATAAGTCTTCATCCTTATACTCCAAAAAACATAATTTGTCCCATCAAACAAAGGTGCCTTATTTGTAGAAAAACCTTCATGTGATCCAACCATCGTGCTTTCTCGATCTACCTTTAAGCTTTAAATTTTTTTCCAAAGGAACCTACTCTAATACTAATTGTTAAGCATGAAATATATTGAGAGGGGGGTGAATTAATATATTATATATCTTTTAATTAATTTAATTTATTTTATTTAACCATTTAATCACACATTCAAGATATGCAATAAAATTGAAATAATAATATACACCACATAAGAGAGAGAGAGACACCAAATTTTTATGTGGAAACCCAAAGTGGAAAAAATCACGGAGAACAATCTCAAGTATATGAATGAACATCAACTCAAATTATAACGTTTGTAGGCACTAACTTGTAGAAGCACCAACCCCTTTTTTGAGAACTAAGACAATAACTATTTGTGAGCACCAACCCACAAGAGCACCAATCCCGTACAAATATTTGTGAGTACCAATCCACAAGAGCACCAACCCCTCTTATGTATAAAACACAACTATATCTCAATGTTGATTACTCAACAAATAATAGAACTCTAAAATATCTCTTACTTTTCTCTCCTCTGAAAACAAATAAAAACCATGCACTACTCTTTGCATATTAAAAATGGATTCTCAAGCCTTTATTTATAGCTTTCCAAATGACCTTTGGCATTCACCCTTTGTGACCCTTAAATTCTCATAGAAAAGTGGCACCAAACTTGCATGACCTTTCATATCCTTGCATTTGAAAAGTCACATGGTGACCCTTCATAAGCAAATGCATCCTTTCCTCTTTTGTCTTTATCTTGGTAACTTTTTGTATTCCTCAAAGTGTCTTTTCATGGAAAAATGTGCCATACCCTCTTTTATCTTCAAATGGTGACTCTTAGAATTCTTCAAGATGACTCTTCATGAGAAAATGCATTTCATTCCTCTATTGTCTTTACGCCATGACTCTTTGACTTTTCCATGGGTCCTCTTTTGACTTATATGTAATCAAAAATATATTCATTAATATTAAATAAATATTAACACATATTAGACAAGATATAAATATTAAAATCACCATTAAATGCAATGGGGCCTTTATCACCAATAATATTAGACATTTGACATCAATGAAAATATTTTCAATAATCTCCCCTTTTGTCATTGATGGCAACCTCAAATTGAAACTACCACATCTTGAAACCTGCACATACTGCCATCAGAAAAATATATAGTAACTTTTCATTACTATAGCAACCTGTACCTATTCCTTGTACCTATTTCTACACTTATACCTATACTTGTACCTATTTCTATTCTTTTCCCTCTTTGACATCAATGGCAAAGGGCCTACTTAGAGCTAACACTTAGCTCCCCCTCAATTGATACTAAACCTCAATGACAAGAAGTAAAATAAATTACTCCCAACTTCTCTCATAGATACTCAAATGTATATTTTAGTAGTGCCTTTGTAAAAATATCTGCAATCTACTCTATAGTACTGATATATTCTATCTTAACCTATTGATCTACAACCTACTCTCTCAAAAAGTGATATCTGATGGGAATATGTTTTGTTTTTGAATGCATCACTGAATTATTTGAAATATTAATAACACTTATATTGTCACAAAAAATAGAAATAGGTTCATCATATTTTACCTTGATATCTTCCAAAGTTTGTTTCATCTAAAGCACTTGAGTACAACACTATACTGCTGCAATATATTCTACTTCAACTATAGAAAGCGATACTAAATTCTGCTTTTTGCGTAGTCATTATACTAAGCTATCACCAAGGAAAAAATATCTTCCACTTATCCTCTTTTTGTCATCCAAGCAACCTACCCAATCTGAATTTGTATAAGCAACCAAAGTGAAATCTCTACCTATGAGATACCATAATCCATAATCCAGTGTCCCCTTGATGTATCTAAATATTCTCTTCATCAACTGAACAAGACTATCTTTTGGAGTTGACTGATATTTTACAACCATACCTACTTCATGCTTGATGTTTGGCCTTAGTGCTATCAAATATAAAGACTACCAATCATAGATCTATACACAAATTGATCTGCAATAGGTGAATCTTCATCATTGTTCACCTTATTTCCTATACACATTGGTGTGTCAACTTATGTACAATCCTCAACACCAAATTTATTCAACATTTTCTTGGCATATTTACTTTGAGATGTAAAAATTCCTTTATCTAACTGAAATATTTACAACCCTAAGAAAAATAACAATTCTCTAAGCATAGATATCTCAAATTCTTTTTGCATATTATCAAATTTTTTTTTGTCATATTTTCAATGTTTTCTCCAAAAATAATGTCATCAACATATACCATAACAATCAATTAATGCTCACCTCCTATTTTGATATAGAGATTAATGTCAGCAAATCCTCTCTTGAAACCTTGATCCTGCAGATACTTATCAAGTCTTACATACGATGCTCTGAGAGCTTGTTTCAATCCATACAATGCTTTCTTTAATCTATATACATGACTACTAATATTTGAAAGAATAAATTTTTTAGGCTACTTAATGTAGACCTTTTCTTCTAGATTCTCATTTAGGAAGGTAAATTTGGCATCTATCTAAAACACTTTGAAAATTTTAAACGCTACATATGCAAGAAATATTCTAATAGCCTTTGGCCTTGCCATTGGTGTAAATATATATTCAAAATCTATTCCCTCAATTTGATCATATCCTTTACATACTAATCTTGCTTTATTTATGATTACTTCTCCATTTTCATTCAACTTATTTCTATAAACTCATTTTGTTCCTATCACATTGTGATCTTTTGTTCTATGCACTAATTCTCAAGTATCATTATTTTATATCTAATTTAATTCTTCATCCATTGCCTTAACCCAATGCTTATCATGTCTAGCTTCTGAAAAATTTCTAAGCTAAATTTTGGATAACAAAGAAAAATTAACTTGCTCAGATTCACTTACCATCATTTTTTTAGTGTGAATTCTTTTATTTATGTCTCTGATGATGTCACTTTTATTATAATTTTTCTGAATATATTTGGATTGATTTTTGGTGTCATTTTTCTTTTTCTTCTCATCTTTATCTAATTTTTCAAAATCTTCTTCTTCAATGATTTCAAGAATGTCTACTGGATCACTGATTCTTTATGTTCTATCTTCTTCTATCTTGACACTTGCACTTTTAACAATTTTTTTAGTTATTTTATTATAAAATTTATAAGCTTTACTTTTACAAGAATAACCAAGAAATATACCTTCATCTTCTCTAGATTCAAACTTACCAAGTTTTTCATGGGTTCTCTTTATGATGTATCTGCTTTCAAAAACTTTGAAATAATCAACTGTTATTGGTTTGTCTTTCCATATCTCATAAGGAGTTTTGTCACTATTGACTCTCAATAATTATCTATTTTAAATATGCACTACTGTATCAACTACCTCTCTCTAATATTTATCTAGTATATTGGATTCATTTAGCATTGTCCTCACCATCTCCTAAACTATTCTATTTCTCTACTCAACTACTCTATTTTGTTGTGGAGTTTTGGCTGCTAAATAATGTCTCTTTATTCCATGGTCTTCATAAAACTCAATAAATTGATCTGACATGAATTCTCCTCCCTAATATAATTTTAGATACTTAATATTCAAATTGGTTTCATTCTTAACTAATGCTCTGAATGTTTTGAAATATCTGAAAGCTTTTGATTTTTTCTTTAAAAATATTACCTAAGTCATACATAAAAAATAATCAATGAATAACATAAAATGTTTTTCACTTTGAGTACTTTGAGTTCTCATAAGTCCATACAGATCAGTGCAAACAAGCTCTAGCATCTGAGTGGTCGAGTACTCTTTTGTTTTAAACTGCGTTCTAGCCTACTTTTCATGTTGATAGGGTTCACAAAGCATGTTGAATGGCTTTGTAATCTTTGAAAGATTGTTGATTTCTTACTTCTTACTGATGTTGACAAGATTGTCAAAATTTATGTGTCCCATTCTCCTATACCATAGCCAACTTCTTTAATTTGACTCAAACAATATCTTTGACCTTTGATGTCTGATAATATATACAAATTATGGCCTGTTCTCTGAGCATCTACAGCTAACACATCTGAATCTTTTCTCCTAATTTTAAAACTTTCTGCATCAAACTTTAGTGTGTACCCCTAATCACACATTTGACTTACACTCAAAATATTATGCTTAATACCTTCTACATACAAGACATTTTTAGTTTTAATTCTACCATTATCTAAACTTAGTGTACTTTTTTTGGCAATTATGGTAGTGGTATTGTCTTTGAATTTTAGTGTGCCACCATTGATCTTATTTAAGGTTATGAACTTTCTCTTGTCTCATGTCATGTGCTTCGAACATCCATTGTTAATAAACCATGGCTTTACTTCATTTTTTGCGTGCAAAGTTATTTGTACCAATATAGATTTTTTAGGTTGTTTCTTCTACCATAAACCTGCTTGAACTTTATTCTTGATGAATGGAGCCTTGAAACTCTAGTCTTTCTTAACTGACTCAAACACACTTCTACAGTACCAGGTTATGTGTCTAAAATTATTGCACTTGTAACATATTATAGCCTCTTCATTAAACCTTGATAGAGGAGCAAAAGAGTTATGGCTTCTACTTGACTATGCATGACTTTCCTTCTCCTTATTTCTAAAATTGTTAGCTCTTTTTCGACATTCTATTTTTTTATGACCATATTTATTACAATAAAAATAGTAACCATAAAAATAGACCCTGTTTATATATCTTTGATCTGATTTCCTTTTGTAACTCTATTCACTCTAGCATTCTTTGTTTGAGATGTCCTCTGTATTATGAACTTCTTCCCTTTTATTTCCTATTTTGTAAGAGCTTTAGCATAGCTCTTTCTTTTTTCTTTGTCTGTGAAAGTAGTGCCCTCCCCTTTCTCTTTTTCAAATCTGATAACTATCTTATCTAACATTGATCTTTGACATTCTAATATCTTATTCAACATATTAGTGCTATTCTCAAATTTTGAATCATTGGCTACTTTATCATTGATTGCTTTATTTGTTTGCTCAAGATTTACTTTTAAAGAAGTAATTTTAATAACATACCTTTCACATTCTTTACTTAATTTTTATAATTATGCTGTTAGATCTTTTTCATTCTTCTTGGCTTCTTCAAAGTGTGCTTGTAGATCTTCAATTATTTCTTTTGACTCCTTTTTATTTTTATTGATTTAGAGCTTTAATATTTGATTTTTCTTTTCAAGAGCTTTTAACTCTTTTAAGGCACAAATGAGTTCTCCTTCTAGATTTGCTTTGACTTTATTCTATTTTTCTTCTTGATCATCTGTACTTTTGCTTATAGAGGTATCTTCATGTATGGCCATGAATAGAATCTCTTCTTCTTCTGAATCACTGACTCTCCTATCTTCAGATGAGCTAGGATCTTTAGAATATAAGCTCTTCTTATCAAATACCTTCTTGAATTTTCCTTTGAAATTCTTATTGTATGTAGACTTTCCTTCTTTATTGTCACCATTGCCCTTATCTAGGCACTTAGCTACAAAATGTCCAATCTTTCTACAATTAAAATCTTTAAAAGGTAATTTTCTTTGATATTTACTTGCGCCCTTTTTTGGCTTTTAAATGAATAGAGCTCCATTGTCATCTTCATCATCGCTAGAACTGTCACTTAATTATTGAATCTTACCCTTCTCTTTCTTTTATGTTTTGAAAGTAGCTTCTCTCTTTGAGGGTTTCTCTTGTTCGGTTCACATCTCATATGCTATAAGAATACCATGTAGCTCATTCATATTTAGCTTGGATAAATTCTTCATCTCTTTAATTACCAAAATTTTTCCATCATATCTCAATGGTAGAGATCTCAAAACATTTTGTACCATAATTGATTCTTCTAACTTTTTTCCAAGACCTTGATTCTGATTAACTATTTGATCAACCTGTAAAAGATAGCTTGCTATATTTTCTTCTTCTTACATCTTTAAACTCTCAAATTATCTTCTAAAATTTTGAAGCTTAGCTTGTTGAACCTTTCTATCACCTTTTTAAATATTCTCAAGTTTTACCCAAGTTTTATGAGTAGATTTACATTGCATAACTTTAACAAAATCTGATTCACATAAACCACATAAAATAATATTTAAAGCTTTAGCATTATTTTTACTTACCTTTTTTTCTGCCATAGTAGTTACAAGTGTTTGTGGCTCTTCATATTCCTCTACCACTACTTGCCAAATGTTGAATCCAAAGGCCATCAAATAAGTCTTCATCCTTATGCTCTAAAAATCATAATTTGTCCCATCAAACAAATGTGCCTTATTTGTAGAAAAACTTTCATGTAATCCAACCATCATGCTTTCTCGATCTACCTTCAAGCAATAAATTTTTTCCAAAAGAACCTGCTCTTATACCAATTATTAAGTATGAAATATATTGAGAGGGGGGTGAATCAGTATATTATATATCTTTTACTTAATCTAATTAATTTTATTTAACCACTTAATCACACATTCAAGCTATGCAATAAAATTAAAATAATAATTTACACCACACGAGAGAGAGAGAGAGAGAGAGAGAGAGAGAGAGAGAGAGAGAGAGAGAGAGAGAGAGAGAGAGAGAGAGAGAGAGAGAGAGAGAGAGAGAGAGAGAGAGACCAAAATTTTACGTGGAAACCCAAAGTGGAAATGAACAGAAAGAACAATCTCAAGTATATGAATGAACATCAACTCAAATTACAAAGTTTGGAAGCACCAACTTACAGGAGCAACAACCCCTTTGCTGAGTACCAACACAACAACTATTTGTGAACACTAACCCACAGGAGCACCAACCTCTTGCAAAGATTTATGAGAACCAACCTACAAGAGCACCAACCCCTCTTGTGTATAAAACACAACTATTTCTCAATGTTGCTTACTTAATAAATGATAGAATCTACAATATCTCCTGCTTTTCTCTCTTTGAAAACAAATAAAAACCATGCACACTCTTGCATATTACAAATTGCTTCTCAAGCCTTTATTTATAGCTTTTCAAATGACCTTTGGCATTCACCCTTTGTGACCCTTCAATCCTTATGAAAAATAGCATCAAACTTATATGACCATTCGTATCTTTGCATTTGAAACGTCATATGATGACCCTTCATAAACAATTGCATCCTTTCCTCTTTTGCCTTTATCTTAGTGACTTTTCATATTCATCAAAGTATCCATTCATGGAAAAATGTGTCATACCCTCTTTTGGCTTCACATGGTGACTCTTGAAAATTTTCAAGATGACTCTTCATAAGAAAATGCATCCCATTCCTCTTTTGTCTTTACCCCGTCACTCTTTGACTTCTCCATGGGTCCTCTTTTGACTTATATGCAACCAAAAATATATTCATTAATATTAAATAAATATTATCACATATTAGCCAAGACATAAATATTAAAATTACCATTAAATGCAATGGGGCCTTTATCACCAATAATGCTAGACCTTTGACATCAATGACAATATTTCTAACGTAACCTTAACACCCCTTTGTTCCTCATGCCTTTGTAATCCTAAACTCATTGATTGAAACCAAAAAAATTTGATCATATGATTTGATGAATTCCAAAATAAAGAATCAGTTACAGAATACATGGGCCTAAGAGATGGATTGCCCATTAGGGATCATAAATAAGGCTTTGATTTTTCATTAGATCCTTCTACCTACTTTAGAGAGTAGGTAAACTTTCTTGGTCATAGTAAAGATAAAACATCAAGTTAATTGGGTGAAAACCTCTTTGAGGCATGCATTGATTAAGTAAAAAGTAAAGAAAAAGGCAAGCCCTTGAGTGAAAACCTATTTTAGGCACTCTTGGACGAGAAAGTTTGCTCATCCCTATAGGATGCACAAGGTCCATCAAGTCCTAGCTCTATATCCAATACTAGCATCGAGTCAGAGCAACAACATGTCTTTGAGTATATCATTCTTGAATTTCTTGAGATATTTTCTAGTTGGCCATTACGTAATTTAGTGGATTCAAATTTGTGACATTATCCAAAGCTTTGGGAGGAACAACAAAAAACTATAGCAAAACAAGATGATCATTATCACACATTGCCTACTATTCTTGAAGATGGTTCTACACTCCTTATGGAAAACACTACAGAAGTGAACCTAAGAATATATGAGGATCCCAAAATTATTTATCTTGAAGCTTCCCTTACTGAAGTAGAACATGAACACATTATATCTATTTGATGGATTTCATCGATATTTTTTCATGGGCATATTTAGACATGCCAGTCTTAGACCCTCACTTGGTTGTACATTGACTTATTTTTCATCCTAATACTAAACCAATTAAATAAAAAATGAGGAAGATGTATCTATGCATCACTTTATTGGTAAAAGCTGAATTGGAGAAGTTATTAGGAGCAGGCTTCATTAGACCACTGGACTATTTCAAATGGATATCAAACATAGTTCCAGTCATCAAAAAGCCACAAGGTATATGTATTTTTACTAATTTCAAATATATAAACAAAGCATGCCACAAAGATGATTTTTCTTTGCCCAACATTGACATGATCATTAATTCTACTGATGGGTATGAGATGTTATCCCTCATGGATGAATTTTATGGATATAATTAGATCAAGATAGCCCAAGAAGATCAACACAAGACTTCATTCACCACTCTATGGGGAACATTCTATTATCAAGTCATGCCATTTAGATTGAACAATACTAGAGCCACATATCAACATGCCATGACTATCATCTTCTATGACATGATTCATGATATCATTGAGGCCTATGTTGATGACATTCTAGTAAAATCATTAACACATGCTGGACATCCTGATGTTATATGGAGAATCTTTGAGAGTTTTCATGAATATAAAGTCTACCTAAATCCTAAGAAGTGTGTCTTTGGTGTCACTTCAATAAAATTGCCAGAGTTTATTATATTACAAAGAGGGATTGAATTCGACCATGCTAAGGTCAAGTCCATTGTTGAAATGCCTCCACCTTAAAATCTTAAATAACTCTAAAGCCTGCAAAGAAATATTTAGTCTATTTACAGGATCATTTCACAATTGATAGATAAGTGCCACCCATTTACACATCATTTGAAGAAATGAGTCATGTTTCAATGGGATAAAGATTCTCAATTAGCATTTGTGAAGCTCAAGACATATTTGGCCAACCTTCTAGTCTTGAGACTGCCAACACTTGGGCAACCATTGTTACTTTACATTTCAATAATTGAACATTCAATGGGGGCACTTTTGGCCCAATATTATGATCAAAGTAAAGAACATGTTGTCTATTATTTGATCCACACACTAGTGGCTTATGAACACAATTATTTGCCTATTGAGAAGGTGTGTTTAGCTATGGTGTTCACATCCCAAAAGTTATTGTTGATGCTGGAGATTGCACCCGGTGGCAGGAAAATGGATTCCTGCCATCTCCCCGCAACATGGAAACTCCTCTCTCGCCTGTGGGATGGTGAAGCAGGAGAGGAGAGTCTCTAGGTATGGGCTAGTTCTCTCTGATGTATCTTGTTTGTTTCAGGCAGTGCAAAAATATAGATATATCGATATACTGGGGGGGATGAAAAGGGAGAAGAAAATGCATGAAAACAAACAACCTACTCTAAAAGAGGTGATACACCAAAATAAAGGTTGATCTTCCACATCCACTCTCAGAATCAAGAAAAATGCAAATATACTCTACACATCTGGCAGAAGAATCAGGCTGTTAAGACTAACAGGGAGGCTATAATGGAAGATACATAATAGGGGTTTACCAAGGTGCTGTGGAATGCACACTTGCAAGAAACTTCCTCTATTCTATCCTTCTCAAATATTGCTCTTCTCCTTTCAGCTGCAGGAATGGCCCTTATAGATGACTGGTCTATTGGCATTAACCTGTGAAAGCATTGAAAATAATGACTAAACACAAATAATACTCATGACATACACATCAAATCTATCCAAGATGGAGGCAAAAACTATATTTTATTGATTGAGGTGGAAAATTTGGAGAGCTGTGCTCTTTAAAAAAAATGGAAAAGATCTAGATAATGACCAAGTCTGCGTATTTATATGGGAAGAGCCAAGAGGAGTCTCATTGGCCTTTTGCTTGCAAGTGGTAGCTTTAGTCTTCATTGGGAAGAGGGAAAATACTATTGATGACATCATAAATCTACTGAGACCATGATTGTTGCCTCATTTTACGTGCAACTTGCTTTCCTCATTTTGCATGCAACTTACTTTCCTCATTTTGTGTGTCTTTTCCATGCAGACTGTTGTTCGTGGTGATTTCCCGCTAGTGTTGTGAGCGGCTAAATATTGTCTATGGGTTTTTGAAAGGGTCTTGCAGGCTATTTGCTTGGCAGACCTTGCTGTAGGTAGTGAAAACCCCATCGACTGCATGCGTTTGTCGTGGGCAGTGAAAACCCCGCCACCTGCAATGTTTATTGAGGGCAGTGAAAACCCCACCACCTGTAATGTTTGTTGGGGGTGGTAAAAACCCTACCACCTATAATGTTTGTTGGGGGCGGTGAAAACCCCACCACCTACAATGTTTGTTGGGGGTGGTGAAAACCCCGCCACCTGTAATGTTTGTTGGGGGCGGTGAAAACCCTGCGACCTGCAATGTTTGTTCCCGTCTCCTTCTCCCTGCTGGCTACCAGGCTTGGCAATTTCCATGCCCACACTCCCCACTTTTCATGCTCCTACAAACATTTGCTAGGGCTCCCATGGCCTTTTATGCGTGAGCCTTTTTTATGTTTGTTTCATGGCTTTGTGTTGCACGTGGCAACTCTACCGCTTTCGGTTGCAGACTGCCATGCACGGTGATCTTGTCACCGTCGGCCGTGAAAGTTCTGTGGCTATTTTGCCGCTCACTGCTGTGAGTGGCCATTTTTCCACTCATAGTAGTGAGCGGCCATTTTGCCATGTTCTAAGCCGCAGGCTTTGAACGTCCGCAGCTCTCCCTTTTTTTTAATTTAATTTAAATGGTGGGCCTTTCTCATTCACTGCTCAATGCAACTAGCAGTATTTTCAATGTGGAATGCAATTAGCGATATTTTTCTATGTGACCCAACTCCTTTGCCTCTGCATTTGTGCTAAGGCATGCCCATAGGAAAGCTGGCCCTCCACTAAGACATTTGAACCTGGACTCCCCTTCGATCGAGGACAAAGAACGTTGAGCCAAACCTGTTGATGAACAAAGTTGAACCAATGAACCTGACGAAGGATGAACCCAATGCCGATGAGCCTCCTATATCAAACCAAGCTTGAATTGATCGTGTTGAACTCGAAAATGGACCCTGCAACCCAAAATGATTAGTCTTTCATAGCAAGTGTAGAAGGTGACTGAGATTTCACCTGCGAGTGAAATTGGCTAACAAATTGGTGACTCACAGGGGAATCATGCCTGCTATGCTTAGGACCCAGTCGCTTTTGAATATCCATTGGGTGCAGAGTTAGATGTAGCTTGAAAGAATTAATAACAGCCCAAAAGGTCCCAGGATCAAAATATACAAAATTTACCCCCACTCGCAAAGGGAAACACACAAGACTAAAAACAACTAGCTGTGTAAACTGCACTTAGGGAAAACAGGGGAAACTACAAGGAAAACTATGTACAGCCGAACCAAAAAAATTAGTGGCAATGCTTCAGATGTATCTTGTTGACTAGGATACACAATTCTTCACCATCCAACTTGTAGAGCTGGAACGCGTTATGTTGCTTGCACTGAGTAATCATGTAAGGACCGCTCCAGAGGGCATCAAATTTTGCATGTTTTTTGGGCTTAGCTCTATCTTCATCCCATTTTAAGATAATGTCTCCTTCAACAAAGTTTTTTGATGAAGATTTCTTATTGAAATGTCTTTTCACCTGCTGTTGGTAACTAATCATAGAGACCATGGCCCGATTCCTTACCTCCTAGAGCTCCATTAGTTCACACAATCTGACCTCCATGCTGCTTCCTTCTTCTAACTGTAGCTGATGAGCAAGGTCCAGTGCTGGCAATTCGAGTGAGATAGGAAGCCTTTCTTCCCTTCCATACACAAGCGTATATGGAGAATTTTTGATTGATCTCTTGAGAGTGATTTGATCGGCCCATAGAGCTATTTTCAACTTGGCATGCCAAATTTTTTAATTTTCTTCCATGGTCCTCTTTATAATCTTGATCAAATTTTTGTTAGTGGACTCAGCTAACCCATTCCCCTGCGGGTAGTAATTTGATGAAGTGCTGAGGTATATACCATACCTGAGCACCCATTCACTAGTTTTGGTTCCTAGAAAAGCCAAGGCATTGTCTGAAATCATAGTGGCTGGGACCCCAAAACGTGTCACTAAGTCCTCATAGAAATCCAAAACTACACTTTCATTCGCTTCTTTCAAAGCAATTGCTTCCACCCACCTGGTGAAATAATCCATAGCAGTCAGGACCCATTTGTATCTGACACTGGAGGGAGGATTGATCATCCCTATGAAATCCAGGCCCCACTACATGAATGGTTGTTCAACTTGAATGGGCTGTAGGGGCATGGTAGCCAATTGCTGCTTTTTGTTGAAAAGTGCACACTTCTGGCACTTCCTTACCCAGGCATAGGCATCCTTGAAAAGAGTGGGCCAAAAATAGTCAGCTCTCATTATTTTTGCTGCTGTGGTCTTAGGGGCAAAATGGCCGCTTGCTGGGCCATTGTGAAACTCAGCCAATACCTTGTCAGCCTGACTGGAGTCAATGCATCTCAAGAGAACCCTAGAGAGATCCTTCCTAAATAATACTCCATCAATCAAAATGTAAAGAAGGGACTGAAGTTTAAAATACCTTCTTCCAGCCCTACTGAGACCCTATGGACATTCGCCCATAAGAAGGAAGCGCCTCATGTCCAACGCCCAATCTCTTATGACAACTGGTTCTTCTGCAGCGGCTGCATCATGGATCAACAAGCTGCCTTCATCCTTTTGTCTCAAATTTGCAGCTAGCTGTTCACACATGCCCTTTCCTCTCACTGACTTGGCGATTTTGATGTCTATGTCATACTCCATCACTTTGGTGATCCATCCTGCTCTTTTCTTGTTTAAGTCTCGATTGGTCAAGAAATCCTTGACGCCAGGATGTGGAACCATGAGATGGATCTTGCTGTTTGACAACATATATCTAAATTTCTTCAGGCTGTGCACTACTACCATGACTTGCTTCTCTACATAGGTGTACCTGATTTCAAAGTCCTCTAACCCTTGGCTAAAGAAGGTGAGTGGTTGCTCGAGGTCATCACTATTTGTTTGGGTAAGCATAGCAGATATTACTTCTCCATTGCTGAAGGTATAGAGATTGAGGTCTTTGTTGAAGTCGGGGCTGATTAGAGTGGGAGCCTGGGTCAAAGCCTGTTTGATAGCTTCAAAGCTATCTTTTCTTGGCATTGTCCACTTTAATTCTTCACCCTTCCTCAACATAGAGGTTAGGCATTTAATTATTTTGGCAAAGTTCAGAATGAACCTCCGAATGAAATTTATCCAGCCAAAGAAACTCTGCAGGCCTTTCTTGTGTTTTGGTAGGGACATCTCCAGGATGGAGCAGACTCTTTCGAGGTCAATAGACAAACCTTCCTTGGACACAATGTGGCCAAGAAGTTTCCCCTCATAAACAAAAAATACACATTTCTTTAGATTTAGGGAGATGCCAAATTCCCTGCACCTCTCAAAAATCTGCCTGAGGTGCTCCATGTGTTGTCCTGCCTCCTTGGAGAAAACCGTTATATCATCGAGGTACACCAACATGTTCTTATTTATCAAACCACTGAAAGCCATGTCCATGGCTCATTAGAAGGTAGCACCAGCATTTGATATCCCAAAAGGCATCTTCTGGTAAGTGAACGTTCCCCATTTAGTGGTGAAGGCTTTTTTGTATTGGTCACAGCCTCGCACCAAAATCTGATTAAATCTCGAATAACCATCTAGGAGGGAGAAACATTTAGAACTAGTTACCTTTTGGAGAATCTGCTCCATGTTTGGAAGGGGATAATGATATTTTAAAGAGACTTTATTAAGGTCTCTGAAGTCGACGCATAGCCTGATTTCCCAATTTTTCTTTCTAACTGGAACCAAATTAGCCAACCATGAGAAATGTTTGATCAGAAATATAATGCCAGACTCAATCAACTTGACCAATTCTTTCTGCATAAGGAGTTTGATCATTAGATTAATAGGCCTCTACTTTTGTGTGACTGGTTTTGCACCTTCCTCTAATTCAATGGTGTGCTGGGCGAGTCTTGGATCGAAGCCTTTCAAGTTGCTATAATTCCAGGCAAAGACGTCAACGAACTCCTGACACAACAGAATGAAAGCTTGCCTTTCTTGAAATGTGCAGACCTTACCAAGCGCCAACAACTTGTCCTTGAAGATTTCAACTTTTTCATAATTCTCCTCTTTGGTAGTGATGCATGCTTTGTCATCTCTTAGTTGGTCATCTCCATTGAAAATACTTTCAAGCGTGACCAGATCCTTAGGGAGTTTATTATTTTTCAATTGAACAATCTGATTTCCGTATTGCTGCTACAATTTCGCTTGATTGTGGGCCATGAACTCAGCTTCTTCCTGCAGGAAGAGAGCTATCTGCTGGTCACTTTCGAAGACCTACCAATTTGTAACATTGTCTGGAATTGAAGGCCAAACCACCACTTTTAAATGGTGTGAACCACAATCCCTGCTTATTTCTTTTGAAACATCAAATTGGGCACCAATAGCTGCCAGCCTGTCGGCCTGCTTATTCTATTCCCTGGGAATTGAGGTAATGTTAAGAGCAAAGAAATCCTCCATCAAGTCCCAGACTCTATGCTTGTAAGACCTCAGTAAGGAGTTCTTGGTCAGGTTTAGGCCTCTTATTTGGTTCACAATTAATTCACTGTCCCCCAATATTTTCAACTTCCTGATCCCTCTCTTTCTTGCCCACTCAAGTCCATGAATCAAAGACTCATATTCTACAATATTACATGTGCAAGAGAACTAGAAATGGAAAACTGAAAAGTACCTTTCTTTAGAAGGGGAGACTAACATTGCCCCACCACCAGCGCCCAATTTGCTTCTAGAACCGTCGAAGTATAGCTGCCACAGGCCAAGGTCTTCTTTGTTTTCCTTCATTATATTAGGCATGACGGCACTTTCTTCATGCAAGTAATAGACACCAAGGTCTGCCTCCTCAATAAATTTACAAGGGTCGTGCTCGAAGTTATCGCTTCCCCACTCATCCAAGAGTAGATCTGCGACTCCTTCAAGAGTAGAAGATGAAGATTTATCTATCTGAGACTCTTTTGGATTGATGAGTGTAACTGACATTCACCACCTTGGGTGAATAGGGCTCTAGGTGGTCCTTGTAGAGTGGCTCAGATTTGATTTTCACTTTGGTCTCGTACTTGGTTCTAAAAACTAGATATGACCAGTTCGCTGCTAGATAGCCACCTATGTTGAATGTAAAGTCCCTTGACAAATAGATTGTGAAATATGGAGGAATGTCTGATACCACTATATCATGGGGGATTGAGAATGTTGGGCAGGCATGCAGTGTTAAACTCAATCCTTTCAGGATCCCAACTGTCTTTGTAGGCGTCCCATCTAGTTGCAAGACTCCCTTGCTCATGGCTTCGTACTTTAACCCCATCTTATCAGTAATGCACTTGGGCATTACTGAAGTGCTGGCCCCGCTATCAATTATGCAATTATGTACTAAGAAATCCCCTATGATCAAAGATACATAAAAGGGGGGAGTCCTTTCTTCCTTCTTCCCCTGACTTGGAGTAGAAGGCTGTCCATTCGTCATTAAGACATTATTAGTGTCTGCCGAGATGGCCTGTCGATCTAGCTCATGTAATTCTTTCTTCAATACTTCCTTTTGTCCTGGAAGAGACAATGAATCCCATAGAGAAATGCTCACATGCAATTTTTTCATTTGATCAACTATATTAACTTGGGGGCTAATTCCTTTCATGTTTTCCTTTGGGCTGATCCCGACTAGAGCTATAGACTGGGGAGCTGGAGGTGCAAACAGTTGTCTAGAAATTGGGGCCCTTTGAAATGGGTGTGGTGGAGGATTCATTACTGCTGCCTGAGGGGAATCCTGTGCTTCTCCAACTGCTCTTCTTTTAAATCTCATGTTGGCTGCAATGTAATCAGCCTGATTGTCTGCAGTGCCCTTATGATTAATTGTACAGAGCTCGCCCTCTTCGTGATTTATCAGGGTGAAATCTGGCTGAGTTTGATTGTTATTTGTGCTGGGCTGAGCTGGAAACTCAAAAAACTAGGAAAAATCAACAGCCTGATTTTCTAAATTTTGAAATAAATTCATCATGTCATTCGTATGGACAGCTTGCTCTTGACCATGTCCCATGGTCAAACAGCTAGGCTGCTCCTGTACTAGATTGTTCTGAGTAGGAACCATGGCTTTAGATGATGAAGAGGGGCCTGGGCTATAATTTTGATAAGGCCTGGTCTGAGTGAGCTGACCTTATCCTTGATTATAGCCTTGAAAAGGGTTCCTAGGTGCTTGACCATAATGTTGATAACTCGGATTCAACTTGTTATTTTGGGCTTGTTGTCTTTTAAGAGCTACCAGTTCATTTGACATGTTTTGCAGCAGGCTTTTAACCTCATGTAGTTCATTTGTTAGAACAACAGCTGGCTTCTCAATGGTGGGCAAGGGAGCAATTATGGGAACAACTATTTGTATAGGGGTTAGCATCTCTAGGAAAAGTGGCATGTGGGGCCTAGGAGCGATCTTTTCGGCTTATACCAAGCAATTCACGGCTGCTATGGCAACATCATAAGCAATAGGCAATATGTGTCTTCCCATAGATTAGATCATCATAGTAATATCACTATTCAATTCTTTTAGATAGTATAGGAAAGCGTAGCTGGGAGTCAGCCTTACCATGACGAGAATTCTATCCCAAGTTTTTTGAAACTGCGTGTTGAAGTCCTGCACATACTCGTGCAGAGCTCTTTTTATAGTCGTCAGCTGCTCGGCAAGAGAGAGGCCGTCACTTTTTTCCCCAAAATGATCAGTTAAATGAGTGCCCAATTCATTCCAAGAATGTATGGAATTCACAGGCAAGGTGCCATACCAGTCGAGAGCTTTCCCTTTCAGAGACAAGGCTAGCAGTCTGATGGCAATATTTTCTTCTATTATATTGTGAATATTGCAAAGATTGGCAATATTCTTGATATGCTCAACAACTGTGATAGGTCCCACTCCATCAAAAGAAGGCACATTTTTTAGAGCTATTTTAGGAATCGGATCATAGCGTGGGAGGTTCAAGGGGCTCTCACCGTGGAAAGCTGCAAAAGGCAATGCCATGGTTGGAATAGGTTGTATTTGTGGCTGAGCTGGGTTGGTGTTCCTAGCAACAAGTCTAGGAGGATTTACTAGTGGATAAGGGTGAGTTCTTTCAAACCTGAGCCTTTTAGCAGAGTTTAATGGTAGCTCAATGAATTCAAAAGGGACCCTTCTTGAAGCTAACCTTATGGTAACCTTTGGCATAGAAGTTTAAGTAACTGGTCTTAAAATAAAGAACTGAGCTCTTACCAGTGGAGTTGCTAGATGCTAGAAATTTTTGAAAAACTGTAGCAGGGCCAACATCAATCCTGAAATACTACTATGTTAGAAACTGATAAAACTACAGTCCCACTGGGCGTGCCAAAATTGTTGACGCTGGAGATTGCACCTGGTGGCAGGAAAACAAATTCCTGCCATCTCCCTGCAACATGGAAACTCCTCTCTTGCCTGTGGGATGGCGAAGCAGGAGAGGAGAGTCTCTAGGTATGGGCTAGTTCCCTTTGATGTATCTTGTTTGTTTTAGGCAGTGCAAAAATATAGATATATCGATATACTGGGGGGGATGAAAAGGGAGAAGAAAATGCATGAAAACAAAAAACCTACTCTAAAAGAGGTGATACACCAAAATAAAGGTTGATCTTCCACATCCACTCTCAGAATCAAGAAAAATGCAAATATACTCTACACATCTGGTAGAAGAATCAGGCTGCTAAGACTAACAGGGAGGCTATAATGGAAGATACATAACAGGGGTTTACCAAGGTGCTGTGGAATGCACACTTACAAGCAACTTCCTCTATTCTGTCCTTCTTAGATATTGCTCTTCTCCTTTCAGCTACAGGAATGGCCCTTGTAGATGACTGGTTTGTTGGCATTAACCTGTGAAAGCATTGAAAATAATGACTAAACACAAATAATACTCATGACATACACAACAAATCTATTTAAGATGGAGGCAAAAACTATATTTTATTGATTGAGGTGGAAAATTTGGAGAGCTGTGCTCTTTACAAAAAATGGAGAAGATCTAGATAATGACCAAGTCTGCGTATTTATATGGGAAGAGCCAAGAGGAGTCTCATTGGCCTTTTGCTTGCAAGTGGCAGCTTTAGTCTTCATTGGGAAGAGGGAAAATACTGTTGATGATGTCATAAATCTGTTGGGACCATGATTGCTACCTCATTTTGCGTGCAGCCTGCTTTCTTCATTTTGTGTGTAGCCTACTTTCTTCATTTTACATGCAACCTACTTTCTTTGTTTTGCATGCCTTTTCCATGCAGACTATTATTCACAATGATTTCCTGCTAGTGTTGTGAGCGGCTAAATATTGGCCACGGGTTTTTGAAAGGGTCTTGTAGGCTGTTTGCTTGGCGGACCTTGCTGCGGGTGGTGAAAACCCCATCGACTGCATGCGTTTGTCGTGGGTTGTGAAAACCCCACCACCTGCAATGTTTGTTAGGGGTGATGAAAACCCTACCACCTATAATATTTGTTGGGGGAGGTGAAAACCTCACCACCTGCAATGTTTGTTGGGGGTGGTGAAAACCCCACCACCTGCAATGTTTGTTGGGGGTGGTGAAAACCCCGCCACCTGCAATGTTTGTTCCCATCTCCTTCTCCCTACTGGCTACCGGGCTTGGCGATTTCCACGCCCACACTCCCCACTTTGCATGCTCCCATGAATGTTTGCTGGGGCTCCTGTGGCCTGTTATGTGTGGGCCTTTTTTATGTTTGTTTTGTGGCTTTGTGTTGCACGTGGTAACTCTGCCACTTTCGGCCGCGGACTGCCGTCTGCGGTGATCCTGCCACCGTCGGCCATGAAAGTTCTATGGCTATTTTACTGCTCACTGCTGTGAGTAGCCATTTTGCCACTCATAACAGTGAGCGGCCATTTTGTTGTGTTCTAAGCCACAGGCTTTGAACGTCCGCGGCTCTCCCTTCTTTTTTTGATTTTTTATTTAATTTAAACGGTGGGCCTTTCTCATTCACCACTCAATGCAACTAGTGGTATTTTCAACGTGGAATGCAATTAGCGATATTTTGCCATGTGACCCAACTCCTTTGCCTCTGCATTTGCGCTAAGCCATACCTGTAGGAAAGGTGGCCCTCCACTAAGGCATTTGAACCTGGACTCCCCTTCGGTCGAGGACAAAGAACGTTGAACCAAACCTGTTGATGAACAAAGTTGAACCAATGAACCTGACGAAGGATGAACCCAATGCCGATGAGCCTCCTGTATCAACCCAAGCTTGAACTAATTGTGTTGAACTCAAAAGTGGACCCTACAACTCGAAATGACTGGTCTTTCACAACAAGTGTAGAAGGTGACTGAGATTTTGCTTGTGGGTGAAATTGGTCAACAGTTACGACATTATATACTAAATAATAAAACTATTATTATTACTAAGGTGGATCTTCTCAAAATTTTATTATCTAATATAAATTTCATAGGATGTATGGTAAAATGTGTCATGCTCTTAAGTGAGTTTGATGTTGAGTATCAAAATCATAAATCTATCAAGGGGCAGGTTATTACTGATCAACTTGCAGAAGCCCCTATTATAGACACTCAACCACTCAAATTCAACTTTTCAGACGATTTTATTATGATAATGGAGGAAGTACAATAGGAACTTGAATAATGGAAATTATATTTTGATGGTTCCTTCACTTATAGAGGATCTAGAGCTGGCATATTATTGATTACACTGCAAGGGGATTTGATTCCCTTAGTATTCCATATCAATTTTTATTGTACCAACAATATGGTTGAGTATGAGGCACTGATTATAAGACTTCATCTTCCCATATAGTGAGATATCCAACACTTAATGGTCTATGGGGATTTCCAATTGATTATCAATCAAATCAATGACTTGTATCAAACTAGAGATGAAAAGCTTGTTCCTTACAAGTAGATTATCGGTAATCTCAAGACTCATTTTAAATATTTACAGTTTGAACAAGTACCAAGGGCCAACAATAGATCTAAAGATGTAATGACAATGATTGGGTCCATCATACAAATTGATAGAATTGATAAAGAGTATCAATTTTTGATTGAAAATATTCTACAATCTGCACATGTTTTGCCAAATTTAGAAAAGGTATGTGCCATTGCTGGTCCCAATCCCCCACCTAAATTGCCTTGGTATCAAGATTTCTATAATTATTTCCATGATCACATTTTTTGGCCTAACCTTTCAAATAATCATTAAAAATTATTCCTTCACTGTATATCTCTTTATACCCTCCTTGGAAACACACTTTAGTGTAAAGACTATGACAGAATACTACTTTGTTGTTTATCTTTGAGAGAATCCAAGCTAGTGTTGAAGGAGGTTCATAAAGGAATGTGTGGGGCCCATACCAATAATTGAGTCTTAGCTAAGAAAATCCTTTGAATAGACTATTCTTGACCAAAATAGATACAATTTCTTGCAATTATATGAGGAAGTGTGCTCCATGTCAACAACATGAAAATTTGATACATGCACCTGCTTTACTACTACAATCGATCACAACACCATGGCCATTTTCTACATGGGGCCTCGATCTCATTGGGAAAATAAACCCCATATCTTCTAATGGCCATAAACATATTTTATCTATTATTGAATATTTTACGAAGTGGATTGGGCCATCCCTCTCACTTATGTCACCAATATGTAGATTGCCAAATTCATTCATTACCATATCATCTATCGATATGGAATCCTAGCTCATATTATATATGATAATGGTGAATCCTTTGTAAACATAAATGTAAAATACCTTTGTGCAAAATTCAAAATCAAGCACAAGTAATCCACACCATATAACCTGTAAGGCAACAGACAAGCTGAGGCATCAAACAAAACTATTGTAGCCATTTTAAAGAAGATTGTCAATGATGCTGGCCATAATTGACACTTGAAAATTTTTCCTACCCTTTAGGCTTATCAAATCAATCATTGAACCCCTACAAGATTTACTCCATACTCCCTTATTTATGGCACAAAAGCTATTATCCTGATCAAGATTGAGTTGCCTTCATTGCAAGTATCTTTGGAGCATATTGAAGATGACGAGGAATATAGAGTCTCATGGTTGCAATAACTAAAACTTCTTGATGGTAAGCATTTGGATGCCCTAGAAAATTTGAAAGCCTATCAAAATAGATTGCAGAGAAGCTATAACAAGTATATTCTTCCTTAGGAGTTTGAGATTGGTGATTTGGTCTTGAAAGAGAACCATGAGAACATAAATGTTGAACACAATGAAAAAGGTAAGTTCCAACCTAATTAATTGGGACCATATGTTATCACAATGAACTATGGATCAGGGGCATATCGACTGGCCACTCCAAGTGGTGAAGAACTTACGTATCCCATGAACATTGTGCACCTTAAGAGGTTTTACACTTGATAACCATTTGAACCATTATCTATAAGACCCCTTACTTGGGGGTAACTTGTACCAAAGTTATTTTATCCTCCCATTATATCTTGGACCATCCCATATTTGACCATAATATTTGTTTTGACCTATCCTAGACTATTCTTTTGAGAACCATATTATTTTCATGACTATGGATAGCAAAGAGTTTGGACTTTGGCACTCTGAACATATTTTATCCCACCCTGGACCATCCTCTTTTGCATCATATTCATTTTGGACTGTCCTTTTTTGAACCATATTCATTTTGGACCATTCTCTTTGAGAACCACAATCTTTTCATGTCTTGGGCCATTGTAACTCAAACACTTTTATCCCTTAACCAATTATGATCCTGATTATGACTCATAAGCATTATGAACACATTCAACACCAGTTCTATAATGTAGATCAACATGGACAATATTTTGTAGCTTCTTCTTACAGATAAGTGAACACAGATACATCTTTCACTCAAATTTTTTGCCTATGGGATGGCTCTTTAGAGATCTCTCATGCTATGTATTGTTATCTTATGATGTTGTTGTTTGGTAGACATTGTTGCCCTAATAGGATCTCACTCTTGCTGACTTGTGAGCATGGACCGTTGCAGCTAGTTTTAGCTATTATTTGAACTCTTACTAATAGATGTGCATCTCCTCATTTAGGTAATTTCCCTAGACATTTTGTACATATTTTATTTTCTAATGCTAATCCCCAAAACTCTAAAATAGTAGAAAATGATCCATTGTACATATTTTATTTTCTAATGCTAATCCCCAAAACTCTAAAAACATTGTATTACCTTTTTGTAAATTCTGGTCTCCACACTCTTACCATTTTATAAGTAATCATCCCATGCTCTTTTCATTTTGCAAGTAATCATCTCACGAGCTTGCCGTTTTGCATGACCATTCTCATTTGTATGCCCTCACTATTTTACGAGCTCATTTTCCCATTTCCTCTACAACATTAATCATCATCATCATCATTTTTCTTAGCATCATTTTTTTCTATCCCATTTCCTAGGAGAACTACATTTGGTCTAAAGTTCATATTGGACTTTACATCCATGGAACTATGTAGGTAGCGTCCACATGTCTAGTACATATAGAATCAACTTGGCCACCTCCTTTTTCTTCTTTTTCCCCCATTTTTCTTCTATGTTATTTCCTTATCACTTGGGGATAACTTTGTGTCCTTATTCTTGTTATGCTATTGTATAAGGTAACGCCTCTACTACACATGCATGAACAAATATTTACAAACCACATTAACATTTTGTTTGTGTATGTTTATTTGGTTTTTATTGGTGTTTTGTTGTGCCTTTTTGTCTCTTCATTTGTTTCTTTCTCTCTTCTTGATATTTTATTTTGTTGTTTGGTCTTGTTCTTTTATTTTGTTTTCTAAGAACATCTTGATAGTCACATGGAGCTTGATTATCCATATCTTATTTTTATTTTTTATATTAAATTATTCTTATTTTATTTTTAAAAATTCTTGTTTCTATTTGAATCCTGATTATTTATAGCTTGATTTTAAGTTTGGTTCATTTATGTTTTCTTTTTCCTTTGTCTTTGTTTTTTGTTAAATGTAAATAGTTATAACTCTAGTTTTGTTAATTCTTATCATTATCCTTAGTTATAAGTATTCACATTTGAGCCAACTCAATGCAATTGAAATGTACTATCATTATAGGTTATTCATACTTATGATGTATAATTTCATTTTGATATATCAAGTACTATGAGCTTTGGATCCAAGTCTCAAGATTGATGCAACTCCAATGATCATGTCTCAAGTGCACCAATGAAACTAGGTACCAATGGCTTATCTCGCACCCAACTATATGCAAATTATGCATCTCTTGGCATACATCATGAGTCTAATTGAACAATGGTAAATTTTTTTTATCCCTCATTCCATTCTCTCCCACTTCTGGGTGAATGACTTTGGCTTGAGGTCCATCTAGACTATGTAAGTAGTGATTGGATACATTACATATCTCAGGTCAGCTCAACCATCTTTATTCTTCTTTTTGATATCTTTCATCACTTTATGCTATATTATATGCATGGTTATTCATGCCTTTTTTAGTCATTATATCATCACTCTGTGTTTATGCCTAATCATATTTAATTTATACAATAGGTTATATTCTTGAGCTATTGCTTGCTAATTTACCCTACAAGAGCACAACATTTAAACCAATCACAAATACAAATCAACCCTACTGGGGCAAAATTATTTTATCAACCAATCAAATATACTGTACTAGGGCACATTATTAGTTCTTTTATTTGGAGCAACATTCCCTTATTTATTCTAATTCCAAGCTCTATGGACTTTTACCCTCCTAGTAATATTTTAGTGTGTAACTTATCTTGAGATTGATTAGTTCCTAAGCGCACAACTTACATCCTTCCCCTTCTCCCCATCCTTAGGGCTCATTATATTCTTATTATATTTTGATCATTGATGAAATCAATACATGCAAGCATTAGCTCATCTAGATTTAATTTATTCTATGGGTTAATCTCTCACTTTCTCTCTCTTTTTGAGAGTCCATCCTTCTCTTTCATCCTAGTATGTCATCTCGAGGGGGCATCATGGGTCATTTATTTCCAATTTCTTCCTAAAAAATCTTTTCTTTGAAAAGACATTGCTTTGCCTAAATGTCTTGCTATGTCTTCTCAAACAAGGGAAAATGTAGACATCCAATTCTTAACACAATTATGTTGAAATTGTCAATCTTATTCAAAATTTATGAAAACACATAATTTGGGCCAAAATCACTTAAACACATTAAATGGTTCAAGCTTATCGTATACAAGTGATGATTTAGGATAATGCATCCCTAGATGGGTCAATGCATTTTATGTGATTATTATTTTTCTCAAATCATTTCGAGTCAAAATATCAAAAATGCATTTTGGTGTTCTGGATCACTCTTTTCTTATAATTTAGAAGCACATGATACCTGCATGTATTATTTTGTGTTAACAATGTCCTAAATGGGATATTGGTCTGTACGTAACTAACATCACCTTCTAATTCCTCTTCAGTTAAATTATGATTCAAAATATTTTGAGTCAAAATGAAGAAAATGCATTTTGGTGCTCTGGATCACTCTTTTATTCTAATTTGGAAGCACACAACACGTGCATGTGTTATTTTATGTCAACAACATCCTAAATGGGATATTGGTCCATACACAACTAACATCACCTTCTAATTCCTCTCCAGTCAAATTAAAATATAGTAATATGATATTCTGACCAGTTTGATTAATTTAGTGCGACCGATTTCTAAATAATTACTTAAAATTTGATTAATCTTACTTAGGCAAATTAAACCAAATTATGAGCTTAAGAAAGAATTCCATGGATGTTATTGAATATTTGTTTATTAGAAATTGATTCCTATTATCTATATCATCAAATGACATCATTTGTGGGGTAGAATATATAAGCCATAAATGCAACAAATATCAAGTTTAAGGCCTCCCATGCCTCTTAATACTCTTTCCTTCCAAATATTTATAATGATATTATTGGATTAATTATGCAATAGTGGATTAATTCATGGCTACACATATTGATCTCAAGATGGAATGTCATGGTTGATCTTAATCAATTTAAAAATATATAAATAAGAGGGCCATGACCACTTTGATTAAGCTTCATTTGTGTAAACTTATTATGCATAATTTTCTCCACATGCCATTTGTGTGTGGTGTTTATTATGCTTAATTTGCAATAGGATAGCTTCAAGATAGGCATAACATTGATTTTCATATCATTGATGGAGGTGCTTTGTCTTACATCATTATTGAAGACTTGAGCACCAAATCAAGGGGAAAATCACATTTTGAGTTGTATTTGAGTGATGGGATGCTCTTGGGAAGGTATTGTGTAATGCTTTATTTTATTTTCTCTTTATTATCATTTGTAAAACCCTGTTTGAATAGGTTACCTTAGCTTGTTAGTTCTTATTCTTTTTTTTTTAATTTTCATGACTAATGCTTAATATCACCATCTTTGTGATCCATCTATACACTAGTATCCCCATTTGTACTATGTACATACATATTCCAAAAATCCCTAAAAATTGAAATATGTTAAAAATCCAATTTTTTAAATTAAAATCCCAAAACATTTAAGTGGGCTTGTCTTGTGTTATCTTGTCATATGTACTGTGTATCCCAATATCCTAATCATCTCCTCCTCCTAGTCATCTGGTCAAATTGTATTTAATAGTCTTCTCCTAATCATAGTCCCTCATCTAGTCCAAATTCATATCCTTATCCAAATCCTTATCCTCATTGACATCATTAATCTATTCTAACTCCATACCTTGTCCAATTTCCTATGCCTAATCCAAAACCACATCATCCTCATCATGATCATCCTAGTCCAACCCATCATCTAATGACTTATCCTATCATTAAATAAAACATTTCATGTAGATACTTATGTGTGTGTTACTTGTTTGTTCTGTTTGACTTGTTTGCATGTCTTTTATCATGTACATATTTGATTGGCTTTGCCTTTTGAGCCTATGTTGTATTGTTCCTCTTTTTGTCGAATAAGGATGCTATGATGACATTGAAAGCTAAAATAATGCTTTCAGGTGTCCTTAATGATGCAAATTTCACTATTTGCCCCTTTTTTTGCACTTTGGCATCATGTCCTCTTGGTAATCCTTATACCATGGGGAATCCTACCAAGTTATATATTTATTGGATTGCTTAAATTATGATGAGCCTTATGACATTTGTGATGGCTTGATCATCTACACCCTCATCATTTATCTAATCATATATTCATACTTATTTCTAATCATTGATCACATCCTCTAAACTCATCTAACTAACATCCAATATTTTATCCTCTAATAATTAATCCTCATCATATTTTACAACCTTAATTGTCATTTATCCCTAAATTAGAACTATATCAGCCTGAGGTCTTTTAAGATTATATAGGCAACACTTGGCCACTTTTTAGTGCCTAAGGATAGCTCAACCACTCTCACTTCTTTACTCATCATCCATCATCATATCTCTTATGTCCTTCATAATCCTCAAATATTGCATTAGTCATATCTTTGATCTATAATATAAATCACTAATCAATTACTCTATTGATCAATCACCACCTACACAATCATCTCCTTAATATTTTCATCAATCACCTGCACTTGTTGATTAGGCCTGACAAAATCACCACATCCATCTTTTCTTCCATTATCACTAATTGGTTAGTTCATCATTTATAGTTTACGATCTTCCCTTGATTAGGGCATGACTAGGATTGTAACTTTGTCTTTTTATCCCTTAGATATGTCTTTGTTAGGGGCATCATTATTAGTAATCATATTATAACTTATTAAGTTGATGTAATGTATTCTTTTGGTCACTCGATCCCATCACTCTTCTTTTTCATCACCTTCATCTTATCATTCAACTGCATCCTTGAGATATAATCATCAATGATATCAAATCCTTATCTTATATTGGCCAACAACTCTCCCTTTCGTGCATCCTTGCTTGGGATACATCAAAAGCTTGTAATATTTTGTCTTATCATCATCTTGTTATAGTTTATTCCCCCTTGAGATGTGTAGACTATCATAACATAATCATTCACCTTTATTGTGCATACATATTTACCAAGGGCATTGTAGAGTGGATTACAAATCAAGTTAGTCAAACATTAGTCCATAAATCATGAAAAATGCATAAATAACTAAGTAAGCCTATCTATTCCTATGGAACTTATAAAGAATAAAAATAAATAAATGAAAGAAAGAAACATCATACTATCTTCCCAAATGGATTCACCATACCCATGTGGCTTAAAAGCATGTTCTCCCTTGATCAAACATCCTTATCTTTGTCAACAAAGGTGGAAAAATCCTCCAATGTCTCAAGAACACTCCATAAAACCTAGGCTCATGATTTCAAGTCACTAAACTAGCCTATCAATGAAGCTTGTAACTAATTTTAATGGTCTATTGCAAAGGATTGTCAAGAAAATTTTGCATAATAATTCTACATAAATCAAGCTTAAAACTCATGTCCATGGCCTCTCTATTTATAGATTTTTGAGTTTGGTTAGGATCAACCATGACTGTCCATCTCAAGATTGAGATGTGTGGTCATAGATAATATTAATATTTGGAATTAAACTCATAAATATCCTCAAGATAAATAAGCATTAAAGAGGCATGGGAGGTGTTAACTAGGCATGGGTGACCCATAATTCTGATATTTTATGCACTTATGGTTTGATAGATGCCACCCCATAGATGATGTAATTAGGTGATGCAGGTATTCAAAATCAATTTCTAGTAATGAGATATTTAAAAATATCTATGAAATTCTTACTTAATCTCTTAAATTTGATAAATTAGCTTAAGTTTAATCAAGTTTAGTGCAATTCTTTGGAAATTGGTGCATACTTAATCAAAATGGTTAGAAAGTTATATTACTGGGTCATAATTTGACTAGAGAGGAATTGAAAGGTGATGTTAGATGTGTTAGAGTTGTATTCCCATTTAAGATGTTGCCAACACTAAATAACAAAGGTATGTGATGTGTACTAATGAATTAGAAGAAAAGAGTGATCTAGAGTACTAAATGGTGAATTTGTCATTTTGACTCAGAATGATGTGATCAAAGTTAGTTCACCCATAAAATGCATTACCCTATTTAGGGATACTTTGACCTAAATTGACACTTATAAGTGACAAGTTCAAACCATTTAGGGAATTTTATGGATTTTGACCTAAAATGTGCATTTGAGTGCAATTCAAATAAGATTGATAATTTTAACACAAATGGTGTTAGGATTTAGACATCTACATTTTTCCCCTATTTGAGAAGGTGTAGTGGAAATTTAGGTGAAACAACATCTTTTCAAATAAAATAGTTGTCAAGAATAAGTTGGAATAGACCCATGATGCCCCCTCGAGAGGACATACTAGGATGGAAGAAAAGGATGGAGTCTCGAAAAGAGAGAGAAAGTGAGAGATTAACCCATGGAATAGATCACATCTAGACGAGCTAATGCTTGCACATGTGATTACCATCAATGATAAAAATATAATTAAGAGTATAATAAGATCCAAAAATGGGGGAATGGGAAAGATATAATTCATAAATGTAAGAGACACACTTTAAACATAACCAATTTGAGAGTACAAGCTACATGCTTATGACATTGATCAATCTTGAGATAAGTTGCACACTAAAATATTGCCATCATGGATATTAGTGTGGAGAGCTTGGAATTATATTAAAAGAGAGAGGATTATACTTTAGGAAGGGAAGCACCACTAGAATAGGGTCTCTAAAGATAAGATAATAAGAAGTACTCCAATAGAGCAAATGTGATCATGATAAAATAGTTTTGACCCATCTGGGTAAATTTTGATCATTGATAAAGAATAAATAATGATTTTGCCCATGTAGAGCTGATTTGATTAAGATGTGGTTCATATGTTGTGTCCCAACATGGGCAATTGACAAGTAAAATAACTCAAGGATATAATCGAAAAGATAAGTTAAAGCCATCAGGTGCAAATGTACATGCAATGGTGTAATGGCTTAGAAAGCCATACAAAACCAAGCATATGAGAATGCACAAAGTGATGAGAGAGATGAAAAGAAGAATGGATATAGTCAAGATGACCTCAAATAAATTGAATGCTACCTACATAGTTCCATGGACTCATGTTCCAACATGAACTTTAGGCCAATGTAGTTCACCCAAGTTTGGGAGAGAATGGAATAAGGAATGATGAAAAATGACCAAGAATTGATTAGACTCACAATGTATGCAAAGATATGCACATCTAAGCATAAACAAAGAAGCCTAAAATGCATGTCACCTAGAAGCCTAATTCTATATCATGAGCTTAAGTTTTATAAAGTGTTCTTGAGAATCATTCATCAGAGCTGATGTTGACATTAAGACTTTGAGACTTGAGCACAAAGTGATTGATATATTAAAATAAATTAGGCATCATAAGTATGAATAAATTAAAATGACATAAGATTCTAATTTCCCTAAGCTAGTTCAAATGTGAATACCTATAACTAGGGATAATGGTAAAATAATGACCAAAACTAGAGTTACAACAATTGACATTTAAACAAAAAAGCAAAGAAAAAGAAAAATATAAACATAAATGAACCTAGCTTGAAATCAAGATATGATATTAATTAGGAATAAAAAATGCTTAAAAACATAATGAAAGAACATCCTAACGATATGAGACCAAAATACAAATAATCAATATCCATGTGAATCATCGAGACATTCTTAAACACAAAAGAGAAAAGCAAAATCAAATAGAAAAAAAAGACACCAACAATAATCAAATAAAAAAATGGTCTAAGAACAACGTAATAACATAGGATCAACATATAAACAATTGATATCCATGTGAATCATCAAGATGTTTTGAAACACAAAAGAGAGAAGTAATAACAATCAAGGAAACACACGACTAAGATAAGACAAGAAGTAATAAAAAGAGAAAAGGAGAAGAAATAAAAGGACAGGTGCAAAATCACAACAAAACACTAAGAAAACACCACAAACACTAATAAAACTCAAATAAACACACACAAATAAAACCAAGTTAGTGTGGTTTAAAGACAAATGTTCATGCATATGTGGTAGAGGCGTTACTTTCTGTAGACACCAAAATTGTGTCTACTCCTTGGTCAACTCCCCCTTGGTCCCCTTGGTCCACTTCTAACACATTCCTAACCCACACACTTATTAATTTAAAATAATAACTTATTTTGAATTAATGACACATCGCCCTTGACACCTCACCCTTGGATTCCTCACCCTTGGATACCCTCATTCATTACCCTATGACTAATCATTCCAACTCTCTCACTAATCCCCATGCCTATTAAACCCACCTTCGATCATTTAACCACGACCATTGAACTCGACAGATGGAGGAACAAGCAAAAGGCTAACAATAGCCTTTTTACCCATCCTCCAGCCGCCAACGTCGATCAACCCTCGACTGACACCGACGTTGATTGCTTAAAAACAACCCAAAGGCACATTCTCTTCCCCCTGGGATGCTAAAATCATAGCCTTGGGATGCTGAATCATAGACCTAAATGCCAAATCTCTTGCTCTCGGTATTTGACTTCTCTCTCTCTCTCTCTCTCCCAAACACACACCAAGCATCACAGGCTATAGGCACTCTGCAAAAATAGCTCCAGACTTTGGGTTAAAGACATTGCAGGAAGTCTTCTACATCAGTGGCATCAGCAACAAGTCTTCTACACTCCATCAGCAAGTAAGAGCTAAGTATTTCTTCTGCCCTTTCATTTTAGTAGTTTAGAAAGCATCAGTAATTAGTTCTCTTTTTACTAGTTCTAAGCACTGTAGACTAGACCAAGCCTGACTTTCTTCCTGGAGAGGCTGAGAGGCCTTCCCCATATCCTTACTCCTTTTGACAACCTATCCTCTACCCCTTTGTCCCTCTCAAGACTCTATTGGCTTCCCTGCAATCTTGGACGGACCTCCAGACCTAGACAGACCTTTCAGACCCCTCTGCCAACCACAACCCTATCCAGAAACTCATCCATGGCCATTGCCTTGACTGACATCGACCATTTTGCCTATTGACATTAGCAACTTTACAAACTTATGCCGACAGAACCACTGACATCGGTGACTGTGGAAGACTGACAACAGAATATAGGTATGCATTGACTTTATTTCTCTTATTCAGTCTTTCACCATTTCTCTTTCTAGCAACATTCTCTTTTATCAAAAGTGGACTGTCATCCCTCAAGGAAGTCTTTGCACTTCTAGGACCGAGCTTTGCTTGGCAGTCCACCATACATCTATCTAACATCTTCTTTGTCTTAGTTTTCTTCTTATCTATAGGTGTCGTCCTCCATAGCCAAAGAGGAGTCCCTTCAATCATCTGGATAACGATGCACAAACTTCATCCTATTACGTATAAACCCCTAACCATTATCTTTAGTTTCTTACTTCCTTTGAATGTAGAAAAGCAAAAACAGTTAGAAACATTCTGGCACGCCTGGTGGGACCCTAGGAGTTTTCCTTGGGTTCATACTTTTTCTTCTAAAAGCAAAATTTTCATATAGGTGCATTAGATCTCTTCTTGCATCCTTTTCTTCTATCTCTTTCAAAAAGACATCATAAGTAAAGTTAAAAAGAATCTTTTTTTTTCTTCTTGTCACCTTTCCTTCTTGCATCTTAGAGTAGTGAAATTCATACTCTTAACCTTTTCTCAACTTGTTTGCATCCGAACACACATTTCAATTTGGGCTTAAAAATATTTTGCATTTCATCTCTGTTTGAATGCATGCTTAGTCCACTCATCTAGTAACTTAAAACCGCATTATGAATAAAGTGGAGTGCACTTATGTTACACGACCAAACCACTATCACAAATCAAACATCTAAACATACCTGAGACAAGTTTTGACTAGGATTTCATCACCTAGAGGATACCTTACCCTCCTTGGCAATCCCACTTGGACTTCACTACCAAGGGGAGAGCCCACTCTGTTCTCTGGCAGAGTATAAACTCTAGGGGAAGTATATACTGGCTAAGTGACCCAGCTTATCTCTGGGCTCTGAAGTGAGGGGAGCTTGCTCCTTAGCACCAGGCCACGTACAAAACCTAATACAGATCTTGAGCACCAAAACTAACCTGAAACCAATCTTAGATTGCTTCTTCTAGGACCCGTTCTAAAAGCCAACTTCCCAAACACACTCTTCTAAGGCATAAGCCAACAAGACTCAAATTTATTCTTAGGAATTAATGTTTAGTATTTGCTTGTCTTCATCTATTTTTCTCTCTCTATCTGGTTTTTTGAGCTGGTGAGGTCACATTTTGAGATCTAAAAATAGCTCAAACTTTCTTCTTTCTTCTAAAAACTTTCAGTTTTTGGAAACACACAGTAACCGACATTAGTTTTTACACCGACATCGGTAACTTTATTCACTGACATCAGTTATCTGAACGACATCGACAACTTTATTCACCGATATTAGTTTTTCTATCGATGTTGGTCACTGTAAAAAACTTATTCCAAAATAGCAGGCTTAAAACCTAACTTTCTTGTTGTTAGACACACATTCTGGCTTTCTGAGATTGAAAAAACACAATTTTTGAAACCTGACCCTTTTTGCCTTGGATGGTTTTGACACGTAGTCAAGCCAAAACTCTTGTTGAACACGCAAGGCAATAACCACTTCCACCTTGCCTTTCATATCAAGTCCTTTAATGGAGTGTACTTCAGACACTGAGTATTCTCCTATCCAGTCAACCCCCGATCAATCTCCAATTGTTCCCGAAGGGGATCAAAATTTTGAGAGATTCCTTGACCATAACGTCAAGGCTCTCCAACACTATCTCGCTAAGAGCCAAATGTGAGACTCTTCAATTCAACCAAGTTTGTCAATTTTTCACAACTTGATTGTCTCAACCCCAAACACTCTTACACCCATAAATACAAGAGTGACTACCTACCCTTTGGCTAGTGTTGCCACCATCCAACCACCTCTGGCAACATCAAGCCAAGTTGTGCCTCCTAGCTTCATGACACAACCACCCTTGGCTTCAACATCAGTCCCTATGACTAGTTACCAACATGTTGCGCCTATACAAGCGCAACCAACTACGTCATACGCCCCTCCTAGCACCTTCCAAGTGCCTTACAATCTAGGGGGTGCCCCACCCACAAATCTGTAAACTGATCTAATCAAAATGTTGATGGACAAGATGTCTAATCTTGAGACATCTGTTTCGAGTTCAAGAAATGTTCTCTCATATGAAAAAATTTGCAACGAACCCATTCATCCTTCAGTCCCAATTCGACTGTATCCCAGTCAGTGGGAACTTTCCAAGTTTACTTGCTTTCAGAGTAAGGAAGACCCACAGCAACATCTATGAGCATTTATATACACTTGTTACCTTATAGCACATGATGATGCGTTATTGCTATGCACATTTCCCATGTCACTTTTTGGTGCCGCCCTTGATTGGTATAACTCTATTTCCAATCATTCTATCTTTTCTTTCACTCAACTAGCTCAACTTTTCCTTGACCACTTTTCAATCAATATCACCAAAAAGGTCTCCATTACATACCTCTTTTCTATCAAACAATTTGATGATGATTTAATCACTGACTTCGTTGCCCATTGGAGAGGCTTAATCAACCAAATCTCCTTTTCTTTACCTCAACCTGAGCTCATTGAGCTCTTTTCACAAGCATGTGCCAAACATATCTCATCTACTTTGCGGGTCCAAACATTCTGCACATTTGACGAAGCTTTCACCATGGCTTGAAAGCTTGAACTCCATGTGGTCGAAGAGGACAAGGTCAAATTGCAAAATAACAACACAAAATCCAATGACCCTTCTTCTTCCAAACCTACTTCTTCCCACTCCAAATCCAAGGGAGTGGCCAACGCTGTGGTCTTTAGACCATCATCTTCAACTACCACAACCAACCAACCTCAGCACTCTACATCTGAAAGAATTACACAACAATTCCAAAAATGGTATATACAACATCAATACACTCCAATTGGAGAATCATATGATTTTGTGTTGGAAAAACTCATCAAGCAGGGGGTCCTCAATCTCCCTCAAATTTGACCACCCCAATTTGACCCCTCAAAACCTATCCCTGCATGGTACAGGGAAAATGACTTCTGTAATTATTACTGTGTCAAAGGCCATGACATGAACAACTGCAAAACCTTCAAAAACATTGTCCAAGACATGTTAGACAAGGGGGATCTTGTTTTGGATAACCTAAATGCTTTGGCTAACCAAAACATAGACATTTTTAGACAACCTTTTCCTAATCATCCCCCTAGCCAAAATAATGTGCAGACCATGGCTGATGACTCCCAAGAGCGTAATATAAGCAAAGTCAACACGGTCTCACCTCTTATGCCTAACCAACTCTCTCATAGTCTAAAGAGGTTAGCCCACCCATTGGTCCTTCACAGGTAGAAGAGCCTTCTTCTCCTATTAGTTCTCGATCGACCTCTCTTATATTGGAGGATGCTTTGATGATACCAGTGTCGGTAGCCTCACCCTCATCCTTCCTATCATCAATGGGGGATCATACTTTCCCCGCTCCTCAACCACACACTGAAGCCATCACCATCCATACGCTCTGCCCTCTCAAAGAGCCACAATCTCCAATCCCTTCCCCACTGAGAGAGGAACTCGCCACCTCACCTACTTTGATCGAAGAAGATTCAGTGAGGGTAGACTTGAACCTTACCCCCCACAATAGTAGTCCTTGAACCCAACCAAAGAAGGCTACTAAACCACATCGGAGAACTTTTGTCCCACCATCACCATTGCCCTCTATTTTGGACCCACACCCGTCCACCTTAATAGGAGTACTCCCTACTCCAACACCTAACAAAAACAAATCACCTCTATTACTACCAACACCTAACAAAAACATGCCTCCTTCAAAACATCCAATGCCTCCTACCACGAAAGTGTCATCTACGCGTTTGGCCACACTGCCAAACAAAAGGATGGTACGAAACACTCCTTCAACAACGTCTAAACAAAAGTTGTCAACTTTTATTGCAACACAACGTGTAGACCCATTAGCAGGTTCTTATACCTTGCTGTTATGCCAATTCTTACAGTCCTCTAACATCACTCTTCCACCTATCAAACCAGTTTGACCTCTCAGACCAAAACCGTCTTGGTTCGATGACACTAAAATTTGTCAATATCATCGCACACCTGGGCATGACACTAAAAATTGTTGTGCCCTTAAGGTTGTCATTCACCAATACTTGAAAAAAGACACCCCTCTTGTTGAGGATACTGTCAACAAATCTCCAACACCATCTCATGTCTCCCAACCCTCCTCACCTTCACACTCATCAACTCTCGGATTAAGACCATCTTGGTTGGATGACACTAAATTTTGTGCATATCATCGCACACCTGGACATGACACTGAGCGTTGCTGTGCTCTTAAAGCTGTCATTTATCAACACTTCAAAAAGGACACCCCTTTCATTAAGGATACTTTTGACCACCCTTTCAACAAACCATTGACACCATCCCATGCCTCTCAAACATCTTCACTTAAATCAAGATCCCATCATCAGACTATGATCTCTATACCACCTTCAACCCCATTATTCGAAATCAACACCATCAATGTGGCCACTAGGTCACAAACCATGAAGAATAAAGGGAAAGAGAAGGTTTCTCTTCCTCAAACATATCCATTCGTCAAGCCCTCACCACAACCAAAACCCAAGATTACTATCTTGGGCGCATCTTGACCAACTTTTTTGAAACCAATTCATGACTCCATGGTGAAACAACTTCACCAAACCCTTGTGAAGACATATTTGTATGACCTCATTCAAAGCTCTCCATAACATCAAAAAGCCTTAATCAAAGCCTTATAGGCATTGGAGGTTCAACCTGAAGACTCCCAACCATTAGCTGCCTTAGTCCAATCATCACCAACCATTGCCTCCATCACCATCCATAATTCTGAGATTCCAAACTCCAATCTGGAAGGTCAGGATCTCATCCTCTCAAACTAAGGCTATCAGGGAAGAAGCTTTGCAGGATGCATCCTTGCATCGCACTCCTTGTCAAAGAGAAGCTTCATCATCTTCTCTTTATCTCATTTATCTAACTCATTGATTATCTATAATGGGTGCCAAACCTTGTCCCTGTCACAAATAACTGGGGGAATTTGACTCTATACTGACTATCCCAACCTCGACCAAACATCAACCAAACTTTTAATATCTACCTCGACCAAGCATTGACCAAATATCAACCACCTAAGCATCGACCAAAACATGCCAACAACATATCAACCAACTTCATGTCCAACATCAACCAACCAAGCATCAACCAAATATCAATCGACCAAATATCGACCTTGACTAAGAATTGACCAAATATCAACCAACTAAGCATCGACCAAAACATGCCAACAACATATCAACCAACTTCATGTCCAACATCAACCAACATGTGACTAATATGGAAAGAAGTAAATGAGTCAAGTTTGCACCTAATTAGCTCAAACCTTATATCATAATGCACAAGTATGGATCAGGGACTTATCATCTGTCTTCTCTTGAAGGCCGACCAGAAACTGAGCCCCTTAATGCCTTGCATATGTAACCATTCTACTATTAATCAAGTATTCATTCACTTGATATTTAACTTGAGCTCATCCCTTGAGCAATCCTTGTCATTTTAATCCTCATTCCTTTTAACCCTGTTCCCCTACACAAATACTATATGACCCTTTTTATGGATGCTTTGTCCTAATAAAAGGGAAACCCCTAAATCTCTATAGTCAAGTCCATGACAAAAAATTTAGTCAAAAACAAAAAACATATATAAATTGAGATGTCAAACAAAATATCAAAAGGTCATAAAACTCTAAATGCAGACTGCTCTCTCGAAGGACAGTTACATCATCATTGCTGTAGCTAATAGACTGCTCCCTTGAAGGACAGCTATTCCAAGCCCTCAAAAATATATAAAGCAAAAATATAGACCACTCCCTCGAAGGATGGCTATGCCTAAAAATCCTTCTACAAACAACACTCTCTTAGAAGCTTCCCACATCGATCAGCTTCACAAATGACCACAAAACAAAACGACATCCCCATGTAGACTTCCCGCATTGATCAGTCTCCCAAAAAAAAAAAAAAGGGTCATGGACTTGACTTATAGTCGTTCTCAAGGTCTCCTATAAAAAGGGGCAACGTTATCCCTACTAAAAAGGGTTACCCTATCCTAACATATCACATCACCTACTCAAGGGATTTCGAGCTCATTTTAATGTCAAAGTGATTCAATTACTTCTCTAACACAAACAATGGTCAATGACGTAATGCATGAACGGGGCTTTTGTTTCCAAAAACCCTATCTATGCGATCAATATGGTCCTTGTCAATGAAAGAGCAACGTGCCTTTCACTTCTTATACATCTTGGTCACACATTCAACCAAATCATTATCTATCCAACCAAACCAAACCAGCCCAAACATTTCCAGACTACTAACGTTGACATAGTCCATTTCACATAGTTTCTATGGAAAACAATACACATGGAAACTATCAACCAGACACAATTTATATCAAGCATAAACCATTACTTGCTGAAGCATAAATAATCTCACTTCATTTTTAGCATACATCCATCACCGATATGGAAACTTGCTAGGAATGAAAGACCACATAGCCAATGTTACAGAATACACCATCACATAATATGGAAAAGGCTGTAACATCATCACACCCTCATCATTTATAACCTGACCAAACCAACCTATCAACGAGCTTGAACTACATTGGTCTGAGGCCCTTCAAACACAGGCTATGTAGGCAGCACTTAGATGACATGATGTCTTTTGGGGTTAGCTCAGCCACATCCATTTGTTCATCTACTTGATGGACAAACCATATTACCTTTTAACCATGACTTAACCTCGTCCAACCCATCTATAATCGACCCTCTTCCTCCCTTTCAGGGAGAACTACATCAGCCTGAGGCCCTAACGATCAGGGCTATGTAGGCAACACTCAGTTGACATGGGGTCTTTTGAGGTTAGCTCGGCCATTCTTTTGTCACATGTCATTCCTTCGTCTATCCATCTAATAGACCAACTATCTCAACTCGACTCGACCAACAACCTTGGAGATCATGACTATCTCCTCAGACCACGACCACTTTTGAGACAACTATGCCTTGGTTGTTTTGATTACATGTATGCTAGCTCATGAATGGTTAGCAAAATTATTCACACACCCATATTATGACCCTCAAAAGTATTAGATTGCGAGCAAGTTGATCCCCACTACTTGTGACTTTTTTGTGTTTTTCAAGAGTACTTCTTGAGCCCAAGATACTTGGAACATGAAGACCATTGGAGCTACAGCTTGGATCATTTAACGCAATCAGCTACAACTAAATGCTGGAGACTGATTATTTTGATTTTAACACTCCTCGACCCTTGACCTGCAACAATTTGACCTGAACATCACGTGAATTCGTATGCATGCTCAACTATTACAGCGTTCACATTCAAACTTCACCATATCCATCCACTATCTATCAAATCGGCCCCCGATTTTAGGTTCCCTTCCCTCGACTCCCACTTTGAGGGGGGATACCTCATCCCATACCTAGGGCAATCAACTCTTATTTTTGTCTTGTAGTTCATTAAAACAACCAACAGGACAAAAAAGACCTCATCCCATACCTAGGGCAACTTACTCCTATTTTTGTCTTGCAGTTCATTAGAACAACCAACAAGACAAAAAGGGGCAAATGTAGACACCAAAATTGTGTCTACTCCTTGGTCGACTCCCCCTTGGTCCCCTTGGTCCACTTCTAACACATTCCTAACCCACACACTTATTAATTTAAAATAATAACTTATTTTAAATTAATGACACATCACCCTTGACACCTCACCCTTGGATTCCTCACCCTTAGATACCTTCATTCATTACCCTATGACTAATCATTCCAACTCTCTCACTAATCCCCACACCTATTAAACCCACCTTCGATCGTTTAACCACGACCACTGAACTCGACAGATGGAGGAACGGGTGAAAGGCTAAAAATAGCCTTTTTACCCTCCTCCAACCACTGACGTCGGTCAACCCTCAGCCAACGCCGGCAGAATCGCCGACGTTGGTTGCTTAAAAACAACCCAAAGGTGAATTCTCTTCCCCCTGGGATGCTAAAATCATAGCCTTGGGATGCTGAATCACAGCCCGAATGCCAAATCTCTTATTCTCGGTATTCGACTTCTCTCTCTCTCTCTCTCTCTCTCCCAGACACACACCAAGCATCACAAGTTATAGGCACTCTACAGAAATAGCTCCACACTTTGGGTTAAAGACATTGCAAGAAGTCTTCTATATCAGTGGCATCAACAACAAGTCTTTTACATTCCTTCATCAGCAAGCAAGAGCTAAGTATTTCTTTTGCCCTTTCATTTTAGTAGTTTAGAAAGCATCAGTAATTAGTTCTCTTTTTACTAGTTCTAAGCACTATAGACCAGACCAAGCCTGAGTTTCTTCTCAAAGAGGTTGAGAGGCCTTCCCCATATCCTTACTCCTTTTGACAACCTATCCTCTACCCCTTTGTCCCTCTCAAGACTCTATTGGCTTCCCTGCAATCTTGGACAGACCTCCAGACCCAGACAGACCTTCTAGACCCCTCTGTCAACCACAACCCTGTCCATAAACTCATCCATGGCCATTGCCCTGACTGACATTGACCATTTCCCCTACCGATGTTGACATCATAACCAACGTCGGAAACTTTACAAACTGATGCTGGCAGAACCATTGACATCAGTGACTGTGGAAGATCGACAACATAATATAGGTACACATTGACTTTATTTCTCTTGTTCAGTCTTTCACCATTTCTCTTTCTAGCAACATTCTCTTTTATCAAAAGTGGACTATCATCCCTCAAGGAAGTCTTTGCACTTTTGGGACCGAGCTTTGCTTGGCAGTCCACCATACATCTATCTAACATCTTCTTTGTCTTAGTTTTCTTCTTATCTACAGGTGTCATCCTCCATAGCCAAAGAGGAGTCCCTTCAATCGTCTGGATAACGGTGTGCAAACTTCATTCGGGTACGTACAAACCCCTAACCATTATCTTTAGTTTCTTACTTCCTTTGAATGTAGAAAAGTGAAAACAGTTAGAAACTCTTTCCACCACATCATAATGAAGAATAATGACACAATAATTGTTCCCTAATTAAAGAAGAATAATGACAAAAGAAATAGCAGAAGAGAAGAAAAGGAATGGGTTGACTAAGTTGACTCTAGATGTATAAGACAAGTGGATGCTGCCTACATAGTTCCATAGATGCATGTTCCAACATGAAATTTAGTCCAAATGTAGTTCTCCCAAGAAATGGAATAGAAGAAAAATGATGATCAGACCAACATGATTAATGTTATAGAAGAAATAGAAGATACAACAAACAAATGAGAATGGTCTAGCAAAAAAGAATTTGATGAGATGAGAAAGAATGATCTTGCAAAATGGCAAGTGTGTGGGACAAGATGAAATAAACTGGTGTTTTTGTGCTTAAAAAATGGCAAGAGTGTAACATAATGGAATAGGAATGTAAAAATGTATAGAAGCATGAGATAATGTTTTTGTTCTTTTATGGATCATGTTTTGATGTTTTTGGTATTTTCAAAGTATTTTTAATGTTTTTGGGATAAAATATGCATAAGGTTGGACCATCTAGTTGAGGAGATGCACGTCCTGAGAGTAGAGGTTCCAATAAGATAGCTACAATAGCCCATGCTCATAAATTAGTGAGAGTGAGGGTTAGGTTTCTCATAAAATGGTGAGAGTTTTCAAACTTAATAATTGATCACAAAATGGTGAGAGCATTGGAAAGGGGTGATTAATCTAACCTCAATAAAAATTAAGCACTACTTACATAGTCCTGAAGGACTTCAAGTTAATGTAGTTTATATAACATGGTTCACAGATCTCAATGGTATAATAATGCCTAAAAAGGGTCTATAGGGTTGTCCCCAAGAGACAAGGCATGGTAATGGCAAATGGGTGAATGGTAGATGAAAAATGGTTTTGTTGATCTTTCTGATAAGGAGATGCACGTCCTAGTCAATATGTGAGACAACAAAAATGATCAGCTATATAAGTTTCTAACTAACACCCTTTCAAAACAACTGCTCTGTTAAGAACTTATTAATGATCTAGATCTCAATAATGTGTTCATGATCTTCATAGATCATTGATTCTACTTCCTTCAAATTTTGAGACAAGATATCCTTATAACCTCAATAAAGGAAAGGGCTACCAGTGATGGTAAATAATGGTAGGATAAATGAGATAAGTGGGTAATAAATAGGTGGGTCATAATAGAATGAATAATGAATGGAAAACAAATGGAGATCAAGATTTTTAGTCACATGTAATGTTGTTGATGCTAGATTTGACATAATTTGGTTGTGATGGGGTTGAAGGCCTCTAATGATGCTCTCGATAGGACCATCAGATTATTTTGTTGCTTGATCTTGAGAGTAGCTACCATCTAATTATGCTGTAGATTGGAAGCTATTTTGATTTTATCTTCAGTAAATAATGAAAAAAATTTGTGCTCATTTATTGGTACCTCGATGAGGTTTTCATCAATGAATTTGTTCTGATCATCCCATAACACCTTCGAGAAGGTTTCACAAAGAGATGTTAACATTTGACTTTGATTATCTTCTAGCACCTTTAAAAAGGTGTCACTAAAAGATGCTGAGTTTGATCTTTGCTTATACCCTAGTGCCTTTGAAAAGGTTTCACTAGGAGATTGTTCTTCTTCTAAATGAATGTGGTCTTGGTCCCCCTGATATTCTACAAATGATGTGTCACCATGCATTCAATTCAATAAAGTGTGATTTTATCAGTCTTGATCGACACTTATGGGAGGGGGAATGTCAATATAATGGCTATGTTGGGTGGTAATAATGGGATGGTGAAAGGCAACACAATCCTCATAGAATATGTTAGGAGAACTTATATTGATGCTAAAGTAATCATCCTCAAAAACCATAGAAGGATCACAAATATATTCAAATTGATCTGCAAGGCAATTGTAACTAATGTTGTAACAACCAATACTATAATCTATTTTTGACTCTGATTTTGAAGGGACTTTGAATCCAATGTCATAACTGATGTTGATTATGTTTTTAATGCTAAATCTAATGTTAGTTCAAAAATGAAACCTGACTCTAATATTGATTCTTCATCTGATATGGCTATTTTGATAATGTTTTCTTGAATGCTGAATTTTTGACAAGTAATGGCCTGTGATGGCATAATGGGCTCAATAAAAACTGATTCATCTTGGAAGGGTTCAACATAGATTGACTCATCTAAGTGAATCCCTTCAAAAAGAGGGAACCTCTTTAGGGACATCTCAACAAAATCATGTCTTTCAAAGTGAGACTCCTCAATGAGTGGGAAAAGATTAAGAGATAACTCTACTAAGACTGGCTTGTCAAAGAGATGAGGCTCTTGAAAAATAGGTAACATATGAATAGGTAACTTATCATATTTTATCTTATCACAAATGGGTGTTTCAATAATAACATGTTGGTTTTGGTTCACAATTGGTTACCAAAGATTAATTTTGAACACATTTTGATCCTCATAAGATGGATTTTGAAGAGGTAATGGTTCTTGTTTAGGCTCAAAGATCAACACAAAATTTCTAAAGTGGGGAACATTTGGTTTAGCAGGAAAAATGGTTTGTGGTTCAATAATGGAATCTCCAAATATTAGACTATTGAAGAAGGGATCAAAAACAATTGGTTCATCAAAAATTGGTGATGGACCAAGAATGGTAACAACTAGATGCTTCTTAGTTTGGTTGCTTATGCAAACCAAAGGAGGAGATCTTAAAATGGTGATGACTGGATGCTTCTTAGTTTGGTTGCTCATGTAAACCAAAGGAGGAGGTCCTAAAATGGTGATCTTGGTACGTTGTAGAGTTTGATTACTTACACAAGCCAAAGCATCCTAGTCTTCTTGATAAATCCAATCATTCCAATCGCGAGTTGGATCATAAGTTAAATCTTGACTATGTTCCCATGACTAATTTTTGTGAGGTGGATAGAAATCTATCTCATAAACCATATTTCCACCATAGGGGTCTTTACTAAAGTCATAAAAGTCATTTTGTGCGGACATTCTATCATAAGTTGGATTATCCATAAATGCACCATAAGTGTAGCCAGAGATATCTACATTTAATGAAGAAATCTCTAAAAATAGAAAGACTTAAAGTTTTGAATACTCTAAAAAGTGATGTTGAAAAGATTAAATCTTCAACCTTGGTTGAAAGGATGAAGCTACATCTCAAAAGTAGTTTGTGTTGAGATTTGGCATAAAACAACCTAACGTCAAATATCTAACATCAAAGGTTTTTGAAGAAAGGTTGTGTTTTCTCAAACAAAGTAAAAAAAATGATGAATATAGGCACTCGAACAAACAAACAATCAATAATGTTCAAAATTAAGTAATCATTTAATCAAAGCTATGAAACCTAAAAGAAAAGATCTATGTAGCGACCCCATGATTGAGGCCTAAACATAAATCAATCAATGTTTAGATCCAAATTTGACAAGGTTAATTAAAAATGCAATGTTGAAGACTACGTTTGGACCAAACAAGCTAGACAAAAGTAGACATCATAACAATGCATAAACAAGGTCCAAATGGTATACATGACATGGTTTGAAATAAATAGTTTCTAATATAATGGTAAACAAGTTCTTGAAATAAATTGAGTAGCCTAACAATGTAAGCATGCTTGAATGATGTGGTCAATTGTTATGTTTCAAGGACTCAAAGGCAAAAAAGATTTAACGTGATTTGTGCAGTGTAACGCTACCCTTTGTAACTCAAATACATGATTTTGACATGTATTATGAACAAACAAACAAGTTTTAGCCTCAAAGCATACCAAACAAATAATGACCAAAATACACTAAGTATAATCATCCAAATCCTAACAAGGGTATGGTAAAATGGGGTTGACTAAAACTAATTAGTTTTCAATCATTCTAAGGGGATCAATTACACAATGAATTTCACATCAAATGATGTAAATGACAAGTTTGAAAACTGGGTGATCATCACATTGACTAGTTATAAAAAGGTCTAGTCCTTTTTACAACTACTACATCTTGTTGTTCACTTAGTGTAGTATGATGTCCAAATGCAGATAAGTCTCATGTGCAACTCCAATTAGGAGCCAAATGAATTCAATACTAGGAGGTGAAACCCCAGGTCAAAGCTTCCCTAAAGAACTCATGGGAGGTAATGACGTCCCCCTCGCAAGCCAAATTTGCATAAAAATAAAGAAAGCATAAAACAAAAAGACTTTATGGTCATTTTCAAGATCACCCAAACTTTAATGAGTTTTTGGGGAGTGCTTTAGATGACATTCTTTCTAAGACTTAGACTAGGCTTTTTGTAATAGGAATGACACTTTTAATTCCAAGGGTTCCCTAAAGGGGAAAAATGGAAGAGTATACACGTGGCATCCCTCTTTTTGCCAAACAAAATCTAACAAAAACTAAGTAAACACAAAAAACTTGGAAAGGTAAGTTCATTTTTAATCCCAAATGGAAAATGAGGTGGTGTTTATTTGACCCCTTGGTCTTAATTGCAAACTTTGAAAACCATACTAAAAAAAAAAACTCACATAAGCATTTGAATGTTACTTTAAACACCAAAATAACGTTCCTAATCAATTTTAATGCATACAAAAGGTGATCTAAACATGTTTTTAGCAAATTTCAAATCTATTGCTTGTCTACCCTTAAGGCATCACCCCAAAAGCAAATATGTTAGATTAGAAACATTTTAAATAGATTTTTAAAATTTTGTAAAAAACATATGAAACTTGAAGCTAAACTAATATCAAATTCTAAAAATTTAAGAGAAAACACATGGTTTAAAAAAAATCCATCCAAAATGGAGTCCATATAACCCCAAACCAAGCATTTTAAAATGGCCTATTAGCTCTCAAGTTTGTGTTTTCAGGAAAAACATAGTAACCAACATCAGTTATATAACTAATGATAGTTACACTTACTAATCAATAATGGTTATCTAACCAACAACAGTTATACCAATAGTGATCGATAACAACCATGCCAATTGATGATGGTTTTACTAACCGATGATGGTTTTACTAACTGATAATGGTTACTGTGTAAACCCATGACAAATAAAAATGGAAAAAAAAGTTAGAAAATTGAATTGCAAGAGTTTTACTGATCCAAATGAAGATTTTAAAGTTGCATAATTATCTTCTTCATGTGTAGGATGCGTCTAGTCCCACTGAGCATTCCAAGATGTAGAGAGGATTACAAAGCAAGTTAGTCAAACATTAGTCCATAAATTATGAAAAATGCATAAAGAACTAACTAAGACTATCTATTCTTATGGTAATTACAAAGGATAGAAAGAAAAAAATGAAAGAAATTAACATCATATTACCTTCCCAAATGAATTCACCATACCAATGTAGCTCAAAATCATGTTCTCCCTTGATCGAGCATCTTTGTCTTTGTCAACAAAGGTGGCAAACTCCTCTAATGTCTCAAGAACACTCCATAAAACCTAGGCTCATGATTCCAAATCACTAAACTAGCCTATCGCTGAAGCTTGTAACTAATTTTAATGGTCTATTGCAAAGGATTGTGGAGACAATTTTGTATAATAACTTTGCATAAATCAAGCTTAAAATCCATGTCCATGGCCTCTCTATTTATATATTTTTGAGATTGATTAGGCTCAACCATGACTATCCATCTCAAGATTGAGATGTGTGGCTACGGATAATCCTAATATTTGGAATTAAACTCATAAATATCCTCAAGATAAATAAGCATTAAAGAGACATGGGAGGCATTAACTAGGCATGGGTGACCCATAATCTTGATATTTTATGCACTTATGGCTTGATAGATGCCACCCCATAGATGATGTCATTAGGTGATGTAAATATTCAAATCAATTTTCAATAATGATATATTCAAAAATATCTATGGAATTCTTACTTAAGTTCTTAAATTGGATTAATTAGCTTAAGTAAGTTTAATCAAGTTTAGTGCAACTCTTTGGAAATTGGTGCACAATTAATTAAAATAGTCAGAAAGTCATATTACTGGGTCATAATTTGATTAGAGAGGAAATGGAAGGGGATGTTAGATGCATTAGAGCTGTATTTCCATTTAGGATGTTGCCAACACCAAATAATAAAGGTACATGACGTGTACCAATGAATTAAAATAAAAGAGTGGTCCAGAGCACTAAATAGCAAATTTGTCATTTTGACTCAAAATGATTTGATCAAAGTTAGCTGGACCATAAAATGCATTTCCCTATTTAAGGATACTTTGACCTAAACTAGCACTTGTAAGTGACAAGTTGGAACCATTTAGGGCATTTTATGGATTTTGACCTAAAATGTGCATTTGAGTGCAATTCGAGTAAGATTGATAATTTCAACACAAATGGTGTTAGGAATTGGATGTCTATAAGAATCATCAATATATAGCTCACTACTTAAGTCAAATTCATCATCCATATCACATCTATCATCCCATCCCCTCATTTATCCATCACATCCCACCCCTCATTTTCTTTTTTGAGTGTTCATCCATCTTATTTTTCCCTACATGTCCCCTTGAGGGGGCATCATATCCACTAATATCATCCATCATATCCACTAATATCATCCACTAACATTCATCTATGAAATGGTTTTTATTTTAAAGACCACTACTCCTCTACTTAGCTCCACTCATAATGCCCTTTCAAAAAGGTGCAAAATGTATGCACCTAAATCTGCTCATCTTAATTACTCTAATTAATCTTGTTAATTTATCCCCTTTATCCTAATTCTAGTCATTTGTATAATATCCCCCCTCAACATTTCCTTATTTACTAACCCTATTCTTCCCCACTTCTTCATTAATTCTCCTAAATCCCCATTATCTTATCCTAACCCCACTTATTCATTATTTGAGAATTTTAAATTCCCATGACCCACCTACCCACCTACTGAGCCTATTTCTAGACTCTCGTACACCCCTGGTCCCTAATCACTCACCTAATCTCTATCTAATCTAATACCTAATCTTAATTAATCCCTAAGAGGATTGTAGAATCCTCTAATTCTAGAATCCTCTCTAACTTAGCTTTCCCCCTCTAGAAACCTCCATTCTAAAGGCTTCCAAGGAATTTTTAATTCCTTTGAAATTCCTTAGTCATTGATCTCAATGAGCTCAAGATTAAATATGAGCCTTTAATTTTCCATCCCATGGATTATATAAACAAGCCACTTCTCCATTTTAGGGAATTCATGAATCCAAAAAATATTCATGTCTATATGATCAACTAGCAATCATAAGAATCCATTAAACCATTAGAGCCATACAATCTCCATGTCAAATCCATGAATCCATAATCCTTGATCATGCTAATTAATATCAAAATTATGAGTCCATGACAATCTACAATCAACAATCCATTTGAAGATCTTAGAGGGAGGCTAGTTGAAGCAAGGAATTGGTAAGAATGTCTTCATATATTCTAATTTGCTTCCATAATCTCTCCTACTAGGTAGTTTGATATTTTGGGTTTAAATTACATAATTTAATCCATTTGCTCAAAATTCCTACAATAGATACTCATCTCAAGACAATGGGATTCTTATAGGTATATTTGAGCATTGTGTTTCATTCCCTAAGTTCCCCTTGAGGTCACTAAGGCCATTCCATAGTTATTTGAACTCACTCTTGCCTTAGGACTATGCTCACCAATCAAACTACCTTTCTCCACTAGCATGAGTTAGTCTATCTACTCAGTTAGACTATAGGTGCTTATTTATGTATAAGTTGGATGTTTTCTACAATTGAATATATTATTGAACATTATACTCACATTACTGACTTCCTCTAAGGTCATCAAGATCATCTCATACCTGGATAAACTCATCTCACACCTTAGAACTAAACACCACTCTCTATTCACTGAATGAATTATAAGGCCACTATAAGCTACAAGTTTATTTGGGCTTTATAAAATTATGGCTTTCATTAAATATCTTCAGTAGAAACCTGACTGAGTTGAAATCCATCAAACCATTAGTCCCTTTTGATTTAGTAATCCCTTCATGTGTCATGATGTTATTTCTAGGTTTGGGATACAAGAGATAAACTATTAAGTCTATTCATACCTGAAGACACTCCATCATGAGATGAAATTTTGTGAGGCAAAATCCCTTTTTAGAGAGATTAAGGTAAACTCTCCGAATTGAAACTTTTTCAACCTAGGAACAAGGACTTAGGTCTGTCTGCAATATAATGGCTTCACCATTGTCACCTTGAGCTTATCTATGCTCTTAAACCTAATTAAAAGTCTCAAATGAGTTCAAATAACTCCTATTCAACACTATTTTTCCTCCTTCATATTGACTTCAAACCACTATCTGAGGCTTCTTGTAGGCTTTATCAAATATATGACTGTGTACTAAGAATTGGTTCTCATAACCAATCTCTAAACCTTTTGGATATATTTATACTATTTTTTTCACTTTAGAATCCTCTCAAAACCTTTAAACCTTGTTACTTCATCAACATGATTGATTAGGGGATTAACTCCACTTGACTATAGGTGATTGCTGTGGGGAGATATTATTATGTCACGTGTCATACACTTTGAACTTCTAACCATGACCTTTTGAGATTTAAGCTTGAAAAAAGAAACTGATCACCATTCTATAAGAGGTTGGAAATAACATATCCCTTTAATTCTAAAACCATTTACAGGAGGGTGGAACTATGCTACTGATGAGGGAGATCTTATTATATCAAGTGTCATAGACTTTACACTTCTAACCATGACCTTTTGAGATTCAAAATTCAAAGGAGAAATTGATCACCATTCTTAAGAGGTTGGAAATGACATATCCCTTTGATTCTAAAACCATTTACAGGAGGGTGGAACTCTGCTACTAATGAAATACTATCTATAGACTTGCATGGTGTCTTCTACTAGCAAAATGAGATAGCCCTACTAACTTATTCACCTTTACACGTGTCAGTTGAATTGAATCCAACATTAAAAGGAAGAAAATCTCTTAAAACTCCATGTACAACACTTGGTTTTCATAAAATAATGCTATCAGATAGGGAAACCTAAACCATTAGGGATGTGTAGGCAGTTTAGAGTCACCAACATTATTAGCAATGGTTCATGAAGCACAAATCACCAAACTTAGAACTATGACCATGAAGTTGAACTACATAGAGACTAATTTCAGCCATTAAATACACTCACTTAAACTTTGCTCCTATTCATACCAAGTGAAAACTATTGACTTGTTTGACCTTGTCCAAGAGAGCAATGGGAAATGAGAATTGATTTTACTCAATTTTAGGTCTGTCAAAGCTTCTTAATCAAGGAATTGATACTATGCCCTTAACCTTTGGCATGTCTAGGGATATGTATGGTTGACTTGTAGCTTACATACCTATTTTATATTCTTATTACATGTCTCTATGTTTTTAGTTAGGTCAGCCTATGGAATAATCATGGCTAAGTAGATTATATAGAGGAGGTAATTGTTAGTCTTTCACCATGATATGAATTATTCTACTCTTATTGCATTATTATGGAGGTTTCCCCCTCAAAGTGGCTTTGCTATATTATCTATTATTCTACTCTACTATCAATTATTATTGTGTGATCTGTTATATTTGCGTATTCTATGTGATATATAATCATTTTGTACAAACATCTAAGTAATTTCATTACAAGTGGTATCAAAGCTTTGATTTGCATAATTTTCTTGTGACATTTTTTTTTTTGATCTGGTGAGGCACATCTTTTGTGAGAGGAAGGAGTGAAAAACATAATTTTCAATTTGGGAAGAATTATTAGTTTTATTAACATAGTATTGTTTGAAACACTTTTTTTAAAAAAAATATTAAAAATAAAGTTTGGAAAAAAAATAAATTTCCCTTTGCATAATTTTAGTTGTTGGATTCATCTTAGTTAGATGATCACAATGGTATATCTTATTGATACACTTTTTTGTGCCAAATTCTTTTATCCCAATGCACAAAGGTAGTCATTGGATTCATCTTGGTAAGGTGATCACAATGGTACCATCTTTTGGTACACATTTTTTGGGTTGAAAACCCTCTTAGGGTTTGTATATTGCAGGTCTTGGTACATGGGGAAGAAAAGGGGGGAAGACACTCCTAAGACTCCTTCTACCAGTGATATGAAATATGGAACTTTAGATCCATTGATTTTCTCAACTTCAAGCTGACATAAATGGCTTGGTGCAACATGATGACTTTATTGTAGTTCAAATTGATATTTTAGGGATGCACAAAGAGATTAATGGGGTTTACACTCAATTGAATTATATCATTGTGCAATTAAATTCCCTTTCATCTCAGTTATAGTCAAACAAACCTCCACTTTATCAATTGGGTACTCCTCTCAATACTAACAAATTCAATTCTAGTATGAAACTAATGTTAGCAAAAGTGGACATGCATAAGTTTGATGGTAAGTATCCTCTCACTTGGATTAACCAAATGAAAAATTTATTTGATCTGCATCAACCTCTTAGTTCTCAGAACATGATAGTGGTGTCCCTGTATCTAGAACCTGAGTAGTTTATTTGGTATCACTGGTTATGTGATCAAAAGAAAAATAATGGTGCTCTTGTTACATGGTCTATTTTCAATGATGAGTTATTGGATCATTATTGGAATAATGTCTCTAATAACTACTTCAACTAGTTAGCCAAAATATGGTAAATAAGAACTGTGAAGGATTATATTCATCAATTTTAAAATTTATCCTTACAGGTGGAAGACATCATTAAGGAAAATTTGACTGATATTTTTTTGGGTGGACTCAAAGATAACATCCAATTTGAGGTTCAGATGTTTAACCCAACATTTATATCAAAATATATTCCAAGGGCATGCATGGTAGAAGAAAAAAATATGGTCAAAAGGAAAACTTTCACTACTGGTCATGATCACACCTTCCGAATACCATCATTTCCTCAACCCACCAAATTGATGCCTTGACAAATTGAGGAGAAGTGAACTAAAGGATTATGTTTTGGTTGTAATATAAAATGGAGCAGAGAACATCGCTCTGATGAAAAAAAGTTGTTTTACATCAAAGGTGCCAATGAGGATGAGGATAATGAAGAGACAATTGGAGAGGATGAAGAATGTCCTAAGGAGGAATCATAAGACTCTCAACCTATTATTTCCTATCATGCCCTCTTGGGTTTTAATAATCCTCAAACTCTTAAGGTGGTGGGTTTTCTTAAAAAATATAAGGTCACTATATTGATTGATTCTAAAGGGCACACACAAATTCATCAATAGTAGGTTCACTTCTTGGTTAAACTATTTCATTTATCTTTCCCTAGAATTTTAGGTCATGATGGTAGATGGTGGTACTGTCAACTATTTAGGAAAATACCCTAGTATTAAGCTAGCCATGGGAGACTAATTTTTGGATTCTCTTATGTTTGTTAGTTCCATGGGAGGAGCTAACATTGTTCTAGGAGTATAGTGGCTCACCACTTTGGGCACTATTGAGATGAATTTCCAAGAATTATTCATGTGATTTAATTCTAAGGGAAAGACATTTGAGCTAAGGGGATTGAGGGCTAAATATCCATAACTTGTTAGCTCCAATCAAATGACAAAGACTCTTCATAAGGGTGCTAAATTATTTATAACTCACTTGTTTTCCATAGAAGTTCAACCAACTCAACTATCTACACCACCTGATATGCAATTAGTGATTGATGGCCATTCAATTATTTTTGGTGACATGCCAAAAGGACTTCCACCTAGCTACATGCATGATCATGCTATCAAACTCATTCCTGGTAGTACACCACCCAAAATTAGGCTATATAGGTATCCCTATGCCTAGAAAAGTGAAATTGAAAATATGGTATAGGAGATGTTGGATGTAGGAATCATTAACCACAACCAAAATGAATATTCTTTGCTAGTTGTCATGGTGAGAAGGAAAGATGACACTTGGAGGATGTGTCCTGACTATAGAGAACTCAACAAATACACTATCAAAGATAAACTTCCTATTCCTATCATTGATGATTTGATAGATGAATTAAATGGTGCTCTTTATTTTACCAAGTTAGATCTATTTTTTGGGTATAATCAAATCTAGATCCGTGATGAAGACATACCCAAAATAACTTTCAAGACTCATGAGGGCCATTATGAGTTTTTGGTTATGTCTTTTGGTCTAAAAAATGCACCATCCACCTTTCAGAGTTTGATGAATACTATTTTAAGTCATTTTTGAGGAAATTTGTTCTAATATTTTTTGATGATATCCTCATTTACAGTAAAAATTGGGAAGACCATCTGCACCATGCGAAATAGGTACTCTTAATTCTCAAATAACATCAATTATATTATAAACCTTTTAGATGTACTTTTGGAGCCTATGAATTTGATATTTGGGTCATCTTGTTTCACATGGAGTGAAAGTGGACCCTAAAAAAATTCAAGTAATGGTGGACTGGCTGACTCCTAAGACACTCAAGCAACTAAGGCATTTTTTAGGGCTAACCAGTTATTATTGTCAGTTTGTTAAAAATTATGGTAGCATTATAGCCCTACTCAACTCTTTTTTGAAGAAAGACTCCTTTTAGTGGAATGATACAACTACTAGGGCATTTAAAAAATTAAAATTGACTATGTGCACCACTATAGTGTTGGCCACTCCTGATTTTTCCAAGACTTTTGTGGTTGAATGTGATGCATCTAGGTATGGTATGGGTACTATAATCATGAAAAAAGGTAGACTAATTGCATTTTAAAGTCATCAACTGAAGGGTAGAAATCAACACAAGCCCATCTATGAAAAGGAAATGATGGCCATTTTGCATGCAGTCAAATGATGGCCATTTTGCATGCAGTCAAATAATGGAGACTTTATTTGATGGGTCATCACTTTTAGCTAAAGACTGATCATGATAGTCTCAAATATTTTTTGGAATAATGATTTTCATCTAAAGGATAATAAAAATGGGTCACTAATATGTTAGGCTATGATTTTGAAATAGTTTACAAGAAAGGAAAGGATAATGTAGTGGCAAATGTACTATCTAGGAAGGACCAATACATTGAGGCATTACCATATGCTATGACCATTCTATAGGTAGATTGGTTAGAGGAAGCATGATCATAATGGGAAAATGATAGTGTTACCCATGATTTGATTCTAAATCTTTAGCAAGGTTTGGGTGGATTTGAAAAATTCACATGGAAGGGTGATGCATTATGGTATAAAGAAAAATTATACCTATGTAAGAATTTTCTTCTTAAACAAAAAATCTTTTAGGAACTTCATGCAACTCCAATTGGGGGTCATTCAAGATTTTTGAAGCCTATCATAGAATCAAGAAGGATTTTTTTGGGAGAGACTCAAGGGGGATGCCCAAAAATATGTGGCTGAATGTATGGTCTGTCAACAAAATTAAGGAGAAACCATCAAAACCCTAGGTCTATTGTAGCCTTTATCCATCCCTAGCCAACATTACAAAGATGTGTCGATGGATTTCATTATAGGATTATCAAGATCTGATGGTCAAATATTATCATGGTTGTGGTGGATAATTTTAGTAATATGCTCATTTTTGGTCTTTATCACAATCATTTGTTGCTAGTACAATAGCTTCTAATTTTCTCAATACAGTTCAAAAATTGCATGGTACCCCTAAAATCATTATCAGTGATAGAGATCCCATTTTCACTAGCAAATTTTGGACTGAGTTATTTTCATGTTTAGGCACTCAATTGGTTCATAACTCATCTTATCATCCTTAATCAAATGGACAAACTGAGGTAGTCAACAAATGTCTAGAAGGATATATCCATTGTTTTGTTTTTGATAAACAAGATAAATGGGTTCATTGGTTGCCACTTGCTGAATGGTGGTATAATACTTCTATTCATATTTCTTCTAAAATGTCTCTTTTTTTGGCACTTTATAGATACCAACCACCATCCATAAATCCAACCTTGAAGGTCTAACCTAAGGTTTGTGTAGTTGAAGATCATATTCACCATCAATAAGAGGTCCTTGCAAGTTTGCATGAAAATTTAACCATAGCCCAAAATCACATGAAGCAATAGGAAGATCAACATAAGAGTGAGAGGTATTTTGACATTGGTGATTGTGTCTTTGTTTGCTTAAAACCATATAATCAAATGTCCTTGAAGCAATAGAAAAAGGATAACAAGATGTTCCCTAAGTATTATGGGCCTTATCAGATCTTGTAGAAAATTAGTAGTGTGGCCTACAAGTTAGAATTTCCTTCCTCCACTTGTATACATCTAGTATTTCATGTATCATGCCTAAAGAAAGTCATTAGACATAGAGTTGGTACTCAAACTAAGCTACAAAAAATAGATGAGGAAGGAATAGTTATTCTTGATCCTGAGGCAATCCTTCAAATGTGCACTAAGTAGTTGAGGTCTAGAATAATTAAGCAATACCTGAGCAAATGGAAGAATCTACCTTGTGAAGATGTCACTTGGGAGGATGAATCCTTTATGTAGTAGCATCTAGAGTTGACTCAACATTGAGGACAACATTATTTTGAAGGGGAGGGGCATTCTACACCCTTAACCTTTGGCATGTTTAGGGATATGTGTGGCTAACTTGTGGTTTACACACTTCTTTTATAATCTTATTACATTTCTCTATGTTCTTTGTTAGGATGGCCTATAGAATAACCATGGATAAGTAGACTATATATAGTAGGTAGTGGTTAGTCTTTCATCATGATATGAATTCTTCTTCTCTTATTGTAATATTGTGGAGGTTTCCCCCTCAAAGTGGCTTTGTTATATTATCTAGTATTCTACTCTATTATCAATTATTATTGTGCAATCTATTATATTTTCTTATTCTGTGTGATATGTTATCATTTTATGTTAACATCTAAGTAATTTTATTACAATTGAACTATGGGGATATGAAGAGGCCTCCCTAAAGTATTTTCATATGTCATAACTATAATACAAGCCATACAACTTCCTAAAACTACTTGAAACTACTTGATATTCTTGGATGGGCATTGAAGCTGTAATTAGTTAGTTTCACAATAGTTTTTCTAACCATTATTGACATGTGGGACATTACACTTCTTCTTGAAACCTTTGTATTTCATGAAAACTATACCACTTCATTAAATAACTCAAAAGGTGACCTTAGATGACATAAGACCACCTTAGACAAGAATGACAAAGATGAAACTTAATGTTTGAATTCATTAAAGACCATGGTGTACATTTTCTAACCTAAAAGACCCTATAATAATTTTTAACTATATAGGGGGTTGACCTAATTTGAATTGGGGTCAAATTAGTCAATAGGTTCCTGTTTCTCTTAATTTATGCTCATTTCTTAAATTTAGAAGAATATAAGAAACTAGTAATAAGGGTGTGGTACAAATACGTGGTTGTTGATGTGCACATAATCCAAATGAGTGTGGAGAGATCTGATTTGTCTTAGAATAAATAACTTGTAGATAAAAAACACTAACTAGTTAGGTGGACTACCTAGCATAGCTAGATCCAATAAGCATGAGCTTATTAGGAGGCTACCAATCCACTTTTTGATAACAATTAAGTTGAAAGAGATTAAAAAAAGATACTTGCATTCAAAGAATAGAAAGCATAAAAATGAAATATAAGAAGATAGATGCTTAAGAATAAAAAATGACTAATTATAGAAAAAATGGGTCAATACTAATGCTAAAGTGGATTAGGTCAGATTCAAAACATCAAGCAGTGGTTTATAAACAGGCAGAGACACAACAAGTTAAATTTGGTTGGAGGTAGGGGGTTAGAAACAAATTATTATTATTTCATTCCACAGTAACCATTGGTGGTTGGGTTAACCATTGATGGTTAAGCTGACCGTCAATGATTGGGGATGACCATTAGCAGTTATGCTAATCATTGATAGTTATTTGTGGATTTATGGAAGTGTGTAGAAAATAGTTGTAGACTAGATAAATGATTAGGAAAGGGTCTATTTAAGGGTCTAGTAGTCATAAATAGGAGGTTGGAAGATAAGTACAAAAAGGTATGATTTAGGTCTAGAAGTTAGAAACCAAAATGATAAGACTGAAGTATAAATATACTTGTTACTTACTAAATGGTTGATGGCCGATGGTGGAAACAATTTTGGTAGAGTAATAATACTTTGCCTTGAGAGCAATTTTGATAGAGGTTCAGATCTCTATTATTTTTACTAAATTGATAGAAGAAGACTAGCTAGAGAGCTTGAATACCCATGAGCAAGAATGATTATGATGATCCCTTTTACCTCTTATTCCCCTCTTTTTATAAGAAAAGAGAGATGGAGGATAGAAGGTTCCCTAGTAGGTTGGCTTATTTATTTTGATGCTTGAGAGTTCGTTAACACCACATAAGGTGAACATATTTAAATATGCCTCATTAAGTCACACACAATTGGTGATGTGTTAGAAGGGTGAGGACCTGATCATCAATGATTAGGCTAACCATCGATAGTTAAGTTGACCATTGATGGTCAAGTGTCTAGAGGCAAAGGGTCAAGGTCAGTTAAAAGGTGTGGGTTAAGGTTTATATAGTAGGTTATTGAGTTTTAGTTAGCTAAGAAGCTAACTAAACTAAAGGTGTAATAGGTTGGTCAGTGGGTCAAGAAGGTTTGGGTGGTCCCTAAGGTATCCCAAGGCATTTTGACATCTAGAACCATCATGTGCATTTTTTTAGTGTCTACATTTTACCCTTATTATGTGACTTTGAATCAACAAGATGTAAAATAAAAATGGATTGCTTGGTCAAAGGTCTATTTGCCCCAAGTATGAGAGGAGGTGTTCCCCCTCAAATTGGGATTCGATGAGGTGAAACTAAAATCGAGCTAGGGTTTGATAAGTGGTGTATGGTGAGTCACGAGGTAGGTGACAAAAAGGGTGGTTGGGAATTTGAAACAAAAATATGTGTACAAAATATGACTAAGTGTGATAACCAAGATCACACATGGACTAAGGTTGTTAATGTTGATAAAAATAAGGTCAGTTCTAAAAGTATAAGTGATAAGGTAAACAGTCTACAACATTAGTCATAATTGATCAGGTTACTCTATAAGTCTCCTAGATAGGGTCAGTGTTTTCATAGGTATCCAAGGTAGGAAGTGCTCCCTTGAAAAACATAAATGGTCTAGTTTTGCATGAGGTGGTGCAAATGCAAATATTTAACATGGTAATATTGGTCAGTACGGTTCAAAAGACCAAGCAAGGTCATCATATAATATGTAATTATTTGGGTCAAAAATGGACAATGTCAAGGTAGACATGGTCTAATAGTTGGATAGAGAAGGGTAATCTCCAAAAGTTTAAGTTTTGATATGGGGGAGAAAGGTTATCTCCAAAAATTTAGCACCTAGGTATGGGTGCCTTAATTTTTTTGAAAATGTGGGCTCTCCTGACTGTCGACAATCAGGGGTTCCTAAGTCGACTATCGATGGTCACCCTAATCATCGACAGTTAGGGGAAAATCCTAAAAGGCTAGAGGATAAAAAGTGAAAATGAAATTTCATTTTCACTTTTTTCAATTTAACCTCCAAGATTTCCATGCATTTTGATGATTTGGTGATTTGGAATTTAGCTGTGAGAGGATTGACTGAGCGGTTGCGGACATGGTGATTATTGATTGGTTGAGCATGTGTTTAAGGTGATGTAGCTTGGATTGAGATATATGGTGAATGAGGACATGGTTGAGTAGTTGGATGTGGGATCCATCCTCAATAATGGTTAAGGAATGAGGTAGGGGGTGTTTTACATTTGTTAGTTTAGTTGATTTTGTTGTTGTAAAGTTGAATTTGTGTAGATGTGGTTTATTTTGGTAGGGTTTTGGGGGTTTGACCTAGATTTAGGTTTTGCTCATGATTTTGGAAATTTACTCGGTGAAATTGAAAATTGAGGGAGGATTTGGGTTGGGGAGAAGATATAAAATAGAATTAGGTAATTTTGCTATTGATTTTCATTATTTTGATGGGTTTTTAGTAAGGTAGGTTAGGTGGTTTGCCATTGTGGTCACACATAGTGACCATCAACAATCGACAACAAAAGCAAAGCTCACTGGACCGTTAGTGGTTATAGTGACCATCAGTGGTTGAGTGTTTGGGGAAGGGATGATTTAATAGAAAGAGATAGGAAGAGTTGTTATAAAATGTTGTAAGGGGGTGTGGGGTAGTTTAAAAGGTCAAATGTAAGTTAGGATAAGTGATGTTCAAGTAGGAGTGATAGGTTAGGGTAGTTGAGATTTTTGTTGGATAGATTTAGGTGTTGGTTTGATAGGTTAAGGGAAGGTTGTTGAAATTTTTTTTGGGTTAGGTATATGTTTGTGATATAAGTGTTAGGTGTTGTTGTGATAGGTTAGGGTAGATGTTAAAATATTTGTGGGTGAGGGTTTGTTTCAAGGGCTATAGGTAATGCTGTAGAGGTAATGGTTGTGTGTTAGTTTGTAAATAGGGTGATGTAGGTGGATGTAAGTTGATGTAGATTGGTTTATATTGATAAAGAGGTGGATTAGGGTATACTGATTAAAATGAATGGAAATGAGCAATGGCAATGAAAAACTAAGTATGCATGCTAACTTGAATTTTTGTAGGCATGAGATCAGATTTAGAGAAGGGATCAGGTTCCTAGGATATTTACATAGGTCTATGGAGGGATGACTGAGGATGATTGGACACACATGGGGGAGGTAAACATTGGGGATATGAGATACTATCAATGCTTACTATGAGATGCAGTGATCATTATGGCCCTCATCAAGAGATGAGATCCAATCATGAACACTTTCCTACTATCAATAAGAGAGATGACCATCTTATTAGAGGATGTTCATATGATTACATGGTTTCCCATTTAGGGGGAGCCAATTTACTATATATAGAGTGAGGAGAGGGGTGAGTAGATGGAGCTCATATATGGTGAGGATTGGGACCATGATAGTTAGCATGTAGGTGGTTTTGGTTATAAGACATTATACTAGAGGGCTCTAAATAAGAGGCATTTGATGACTATGATGATGATGGAAGTGTCCTTTTTTGCATTGCCTAATTCAAGAATAAATTGATTTCCTTATCTACTATTGGGAGTGTTGGTGGAGATGTTGCTTGGGAAGACAATGTTCAAGTGGGTACCAATTTTGCTAGTTCAAATATATAGGGAGCTTTGGACATTTTGAGTTCATAGGAGGTACAGGATCAACATTGGTTTTGTACTCCATTATTGGGCATATACGCATATCAGGGTCCTGATACCATTAGATTTACCATGGGAAGGCTATGCCTAGATGGATTTTAGAGTGGGATTCATGCAATGGAAGGGAGATTAAGCATTGATGGCAACTGGAGGTGGGGTGAGAGATATTGACTAGTTTAGAGATGCATTAGATGGTTTGGTTGTGGGTGATGTGGTGTGAAGGCCATATGTTGATTTTTTGAGGTGGGCATTCTATAGCCATCATACATTGTCCTTATAGAGTTGGAGATGGATCTATGGGAGGAGAGAGGGTGAGACTGAGCTCATCCCTTATGAGATAGTTTAGAGGTAGTTTGGACTAATACAGGGGATTTTGGGTCCATTATTGTGGTACAAGAGGGGGCATGCTAAGTTTTTATTATTTGAGCCATAGTCAAAGGAGGTGGTCTTAGATCATGAGGAACTACTAATTAGAGTAGGGGTGGATGAAGATGATATTATAATTGGCTATGTAGTGTGGTACCAAGCCCTTTATGTAGTGGCTAATGTTGGATGGGATGGTAGAGGTCGATAGGCCATGGATGTGGATCCAGCTGGTGGGGGTCCATAAGGATAGGTATAGGGTGGACAAGTAGGAATACCACTAGATATTATATAAGCACATATTATAGGTTTATAGGGATAGGTGGCTACATTATAGGGCCAAATTGTGACTTTACAGGGTCAAGTTGCCATCGTTACTTAGAGGGATCAGGTGAGGACCTCCCTAGGTTTGGTAACCTAGGAGAGGGATACCTTGAGATAGAGGGTAGGAGAAATAATATCACCAATAAGACCACCATGTAATATCCTGATGGCATGGTACTTATCCATAATGGAAGAGTTGAGGTATTACAAGGCCATAGTTCTAGCATAGTGTCTTGAGTAACCATAATGGGATGAGTACAGAGATAGTTTAGTAGGTGGGGTAGCAATGGTGACTCTAGGTTAGTGGGCTACATTGGTGAGTGGATACGTGGGCATCCTAGGAAGATTGACACTAGATTACAGTGGTAGTATAGGTGCATGATATGATGTATATATAGATGTACCTAATTTTATACTGACCTACATGTTGATTTAGTGAGATGTACATGCTTTGAGAGAGATATATATACAATATTACATGTATTTTACTTTTGATGACATAATGTATATGATGACGTTTATGATGTTCATGTTTAGATGTGGTTTATGGCTCATGGTTCATAGTTTAATGATTTTGATGTTTTATGTTTTATGCTTATGAGATATGGACTTAGTAGCTTAGCATGTGATGATTATATATGATTTTAGCACACAAAGTAAGTTAGATAACAAACTAAACGTGAGAAAAGAGATGAAAATCATGTGACATAAGTCTATATAAGCCAATGATAAGAATGTAGGGAAAAACATGATGCCTTTTCATTGGTAAGGAAAAAATAAAAACCCTAAAGTTAGATTGGCTTAGGGAACATAAGCCTTTTGAATACTTTAAAATAGCATGCTTTGGTTGATAAAAAGGTGTCTTGATCACATTTTGTCAAGTAAGCTCCTAATCCCTTGTTTTGTTGATGGTATAAGGTAGGGTAGGTGATAGGTGAAAGGTAAATGAGTTGATAGGTAAGGTAACCTTATGTGGGTTAGTTTTCCCCTTCTACAGGTGACCTAAGAACCATATTAGACAAGTCCATGTCTTCATGAAACGTGTAGACTAATCGATGCAGGAAGTCTACTAATGCTAAATATGAAAGTTGATTGTAGCTTTTTTGGGATAACTTCTTTTGATTTTGATATAAAGTCTTTTATTAATGCTGTAGAGGTAATGGTTGGTGAAGTTTGTTGATTCAAGAAGCTTAAAATGATTAATTTTGACCCATTTGACTTAGTCATCCTTCAAGGGAGTGGTCTAGGTTTGGGTTTGTTTATTTGGTAGCTGTCCTTTAAGGGAACAATCTATCTTTTAAGCAATTTAGTTTTTTTAGGCAAATGTCCTTTAAGAGAGTAGTCTGTAATGCTAGAGACATGTGACCCAAGTGATATTTTAGTATCCCAAAATTGTTTTGATGCTAGTTTTAGACATGGACTTTCTATATAGGTTTAGAGGCTTAACTTTATGAGGGCAAAACTTTAACAAAAGAGGTTAATGATAGGTGAAAAGGGTAGTTTTAAGAGATAATGGTCATGGGATTCCATCTGATTGGAGATGAAAAGTATCCATGAAAACCATGCTATGGGTAGATTCGTGGTACCCACATTTATGATTAGGCTATAATTATGATGGTAAATCACATGGTTCTATGTTGTAATCAGTTATCCTCAAAGGGAGAGGGATAGGTAAGTGAAGGTGAAAATCTCTTAAATCAAGGGATGAGCTTAAGTTAGAAAACAAGGTGAGTTTGATCCTTTTTTAACAAAATAAAGGATGTAGATGTGAATCATTGAGAGGCTTAAGTTCTGGTTTGCATTTGAGAGAGGATAAATGGTAAGCTCCTAATCCATACTTATGGGTTATGATGTAGGGTCTAAGCCAATTGAAAGAAAATTTACCTCTTTTGCTTTTCTCCATAGTGGTTAGATGTTGGTTTTCCTTTAGGATGAGGTCTTCAATATTGAATTATCCTTCTTTTAGGTGTTTTTTATAGGCACTCTTGATTTTCTCTTGGTAGACATGAGATGGTTAAGTACTACTAGGCAATGCTCATCAAGTAGCTCAAGTTGGGCTAGACATTCTTGATGATAACCACTCTAAAAAATGATGTCTTGCAAGGATATGCAAAGAGAAGGAATCTAGACTTTAAGAGGTAAGATGGAATCTATTCTAAAGACTAGAGAGAAGGGGGTAGCACCTGTATAGGTTTTAATGCTAGTTCAATAGGCCCATAAAGTGAAAGGATGTGCAAGTGCTAATCTTGACCTAAAACACTAACTATTTTAGTTAACATTTTGTTAAGGGTTTTTGTAGAGGCTTCCACTTATCCATTTGCTTGTGGACAATAAGGCTAGGAAAAGCTTAACTTGATGCCAAATACATCACAAAGACTGTGGACTTGCTTATGCTTAAAATATTTACCATTATCAGTGATGATATTATGGGGAACACCAAAATGATAGATGATATGATGATTGATGAAATTAACTATCTTGTCAGCTTTGGTTGGGATGAGAGGAATAACTTTCACCCACTTGGTGAAATAATTGATGGTAATGATGATGGATTGGTGTTGTTGTGAAGAATGAGGTTTGATTTCCCCAATGAGATCGAGTCCCCATTGTGAGAAGGGCCAATAGTCTTTAGATACTTGAAGGCCATGGGTAGGTACGTGATGTAAATTGACATGTGGTTGACATTTAACACACTTATTTACATAATCACAATAGTCCTGGTTTAGGGTGGGATAATAGTAGCCAAAGTGAAGGATACATTTAGTGATAGCTAAACCACTAAAGTGTCCCCCACATATTTTATCATGTGTTTACATGATAGCATAGGAAGCTTCATGACTATGTAAACAACGGAGAAAGAGGTCATTAAAATTGTGCTTGTAAAGGATTCCCCCTAGTATGGTATAATGAGAGGTACTTTGAATAAAATCTCTTTGAGAATTCTTAGAGAGGTTGGAAGAATGATGCTGAGGTTAAGGTAGTTAAAGGTTTGTTCATACCATATGTCTGATGGAGATGATTTCACACTAAAAATGGTAGGAAGGTCATAATGGATATAAGAGGGTATTATAAAGCAGTAGATGGTAATAAAGAGTTTAAAATTGGTAGGTTGAGATGGGATTTGGGAAGCAAGGGAAGTCATTGTATCCATGAACTTATTGGTAGATCATGAAACAAATTGGATAAGGTAATGATAAAATGATTCTAAGAGTACATCTACTATTTGTTTGTACTTTTGAAAGACATCATTCTTACATTAGTAGGATCTATTAACTTGATTGACCACAAGTTGAGAATTGCTAAAGACACTAATGGTCTTAATTCCCAAGGCTAGAGTGGTTTTGAGACCTATCACTAGGGCTTCATACTTAGCCACATTGTTGGTGCACTCAAAATCAAGTTTGAAGGAAAGGGAAAGAGGTTCACCATTAAGGGGAATGAGAATAACTTTAGCACCCCTACCACACAGGCATTTGGAGCCATCAAAGAACATGGTCATTTGGTAGGTGGGGTCCTCTTGAGAAAGAGTCATGATGATATCTTTTGAAACTACAAAAGGAAGTAGTTGATTGTTTGGTAGAGGGTCTTTGGATAATTGGTTAGTAATGACTTGCCCTTTAATTAACTTATACTAGAGGAAATCAAGGTCAAACTTAGCTAAAAACATGAGCCACTTAGCCATACACTGGTTTTGGTATGGTTTAGAGTGCATGTACTTGAGTGGGTCAATGTTAGTGATGATGAATTTTTTTTGATTCTGAAGGTAATGGAAAAGTTTGGAAGCCATAAAGACTAAGGTGAGGCAAAGTTTCTCATAATGGGTGTATTGAGTCTCATACTCTATAAGTGTTTGACTTATGTAGTATATGACTTGATTTTTGTTTTGTTCATCAGGGTGAGTGAGCATTATCCCTAAGGAATGGTCAGTGGTAGAAATATAAAGGTAGAAGGGTTGGTCTTCTTTAGGTGGGATAAGAATGGATGGATAAAAAAGGTATTCTTTGAGTGAATCAAAGGCTTGTTGGCAGTTCTTGGTCCACTTAAAAGATGTATCTATCTTAAAGAGATGGTGAAAGGGTTGACATCTATTTGATAACTAAGAGATGAAGTGATAGATGGATTGGAGATTCCCCTATAGGCTATAGAGTTTTTTAAGATGGGTTAGAGGAGCATATCCAAAATTGTTCTAACTTTAGTAGGGTCTACTTTGATTCCTTGAAGAGAGATGATAAAGCTAGGAAGCTTTCTAGTTAGGACCCCAAAAATGCATTTTTTAGGGTTAAGTCTAACATGGAAATGGATTAGGCATTTGAAGATGATTATGAGAATTGATAGATGATCCTTGAAATATTTGGATTTCCCAAGAAAATCATCTACATAGTCTTCTACAATTTTATGAATGAGATCATGAAGATGTAGGTCATCGCACATTGGTAGGTTGCTCCAACATTATTCAGACTAAATGGCATGAATCTGTAGTAAATGGTTCCCTACGGGGTGATGAAAGAAGTTTTATATTGATCCTTAGGGGCAATCAATATTTGATTATATCCCAAGAAACCATCTATGAGAGATAACATCTTGTGGCCAGCTATAAGATCAATAAATTATTTGATGCTAGGAAAAGGGAAGTCATCCTTTGGTCAAGCAAGGTTGTGGTCATAAAAGTCAATATAGAGGCAAAGTCCCCCTATGGGTTTGGTAATAACAATGATGTTACAAACCCATTGAGGATAATCGATGGGTTGGATGAAGTTGATATAAAAAAGACTTTGAATCTCATTTTTGACTAGGAAGGTGATGTGAGGGTACATCTTACAAAGCTTTTTGCCGAATAAGCTTAGCATCAGGATGGGTGATAATGTTATGGAGGGCAATGGAAGGGTAAATTATAGACATATCCTAATAATACCAAGCAAATGTTATGATTTGGTCATGAAGGAAAGAAGGGTAATCTTGTTGCTCTGTAGAATCTAAAGATTGACCAATCTTGACAATGTGAGGGTTATCCTGAGTACCCAAGTTGACATCGATAGTGGATTTATTCAACATGGTTTGGTTCTTAGGAGGAAGGGATTTGTGGATATAAGAATCCCCCACATTGAGGTAGTTAATAATGGAATCATCATTTTGATATTGGATGGTGTTGATGGTAGGAGAATCATTTTCTACCATTTTAGGATGAATGAGAGGAAGAGTTTTAGTTCAACCACCCTTTTGATAAGTCAAGGGGCCTAAACTAATGATATTGATAAAAAAACAAAGTTATATGGGATGATATAAAAATATTTAGACTTAAAAAGAGATGGTGTTGGTGAGGATGGGATGTCCTCATCAATGATGGTGATGAGTTTTGGTGAATCGATTGGTTCTTTTGGTGGTATGAACCCAAGGCCAAATAACTCATGAGTTTTTTTGGTTTTGATGGAAGGTAACTTGTGAGGTCCATGTTCATAATGAATAAGGCCAAATCCCTTCTAGGCATACTTGTGAAGGTATATTTTGGCAAATACCAGTTTGTCTAAATAGGAGAAGTTAGAGGTAAATGGTCATGTGGTAAAGGTATTGGTAGAAGCAAGAAGTGGATGATCAAGTCCCCCATAGATTAAGTTGGTTTGATGTTTGGGAGGCTCAAAAGGGATGATGGTTATAATTTTAGGGTTATAACTAGGATCACAGTCAGGGTTCCAATACTCCTGAGGAGTAGGGAAAACATCCAAGGCTAAGAGATGATATTCCCCTAGTGAAAGTCGTTAGAACATGGGTTCTAAGGGGTCCTCTATGGGGATATGAGAAGAAGGGATAGATGATCTAGTTGAAGATTCATCATTGGTAGGAGTGGCTTTGTTGTTGGTTTGTGGTGAGGTAGATGAGGGAGGAAGAAGAATGTAATTATGTCAATATGTCATGTTGCATGATGTAAAAGGACTAGAGTCAGCTCTTATGGTAATAACTTGATCTTTGTGTTCAAATTTGACACATCGGTGTAAAGTAGATGGGACAAAACTCATGGCATGGAACCAAGGGAGTCCAAGTAAGATGTATTGGAAATTGCCTTCTACAACATAAAAGATTTCTAGAATTGTGTGAGGTCCCAAGTGGATGTGGAGGACAACTATCCCCAAGGTAGTGGCCATAGTGTTATTAAAGGAACAGAGGACGACTGTAGTTTTTGACATGATATTCTTAGACAATTTAAGTTGGTCATAAGCATAGGAGGAGATAATATTAATACTAGCTCCTCCTTCAATCACCACCCTTTTAATGTGGGTTTGATTGATGTATGCAATGATAAAGAGGGGAGGATTGAGATTTTCAGAATGAATATAAGGTATTTTTGAATCCTAGAAGGTGACAAAGGTATAAAATTAAAGGGCTCCGATAAAGGATATAAGAGGTTGAGGGTTTTTTGGTTGAACCTCTATCAATTATAGGGCCTATATCAATGCTTGATAGTGATGGGGCAAAGTGTTGATTAATTCATAAAGGTTCATCTTCACTAATGTCTGGTGAAGTTGTTTTAGAATCACTCACTGGATGGATTAAGGGTTATATGGAGGGCACCTAAAATGGATATTTTGGGTTTTAGTGAAGGTGAAGGTGATTGGTTTTAGTTGGAAGGTCAAGGGGTGGAAGGATATGTCCATGGTATAGACACTTTATCTTTTCCCTTATCCCTTTATTGGGCCCTAGATTGGGTAACCATATGGATAATGTGGATTAATGGAGGTGTTGGGATAGATGGTTGTTTGAGTTCCTCCTCACCTTCAAATGAGAGTGGAGGAGTAGATAATTTTTGGATGGGTTGACTTGGTGGTTGGGTTGGTGATGGGATCAAAAGAGGTTCATCTAATAATAGATCATCCTCATCCCATAAGCTATGGAGAATTTTTTAGAGAGATTTGCAATTCTTCGTATCGCGTCCAGGAGTCCTATGGTATGAGTAAATCAAATTGTCATTGAATCATGATGGTTTAGGACATGAAGGGTTGAAAGGTTTGATGGATGGTAGGGTTAAGGAAGAGGTTTGCAACAACTTTTGTAAAATGGTCAAATAATATTTGATCAAAGGCATTGAGGGTGTTGGTTTTTTGGTTGTAGGAGTAAGAACCTTCTTAAAAGTAGGATTCACCATAGAAGTTGTAGGTGGTGGAAAGGTTTTGGTAGGTGGTTTTTATTAGGATTTTTGTGTTATGGTTGGTTTGGAGGTGGAATATTTAGAGGTGAATGATGAGGGTTTGGTGATAGGTGGGAACGTAGAGGTGGATAGGTTAGTTCATAATGATGCAGAGTTTGATGATTTGGTAGAAGTAGGTGTAGGTAGAGTAAAAGGACAAGGTTTCCTAGATGAGAAATAGGTAGTTGTGGGAGGGTTCAAATTCTTGGTATAAGATGAGCTCCTAGGATGGTAGAAGGATGGGGTCCTAAGATAGAAGGTAAGTTTGAAGGAGGTGGTATGGCTTGGGTTTGAGGTGAGAGTTTGGGTGGTTCCACCTTCCTAGTTGGTTTGGTTGGGGTTTTATTTGGTGGAATAGATGGGGTTAAGTCAAAATTCAAAGATGGGTGAGCAAGGCTAGGTGTAGGGAGTATTCCTAGATTTTTGATGGGTTTAGTTAGAGAGGTGTAAGGTGATTTGATAATTTTAGATGAAGGTGGGTTGGATGGTTATCTTATGGTTTTGGATGAAGAAGTGTTTGAGGATGGGGTTGAAGTAATGATAGGTTTGATGGTGGATGCAAGTGAGGTTGAAGGTTCAGGTTTGTTTTGGTAAGGGAGGCCAAGATGATGCCAAAATGTGGCTCTATCTAAATTAGGTTGGGAAGTAAACTCTATACTTTGGATCAATTTAAAAAAAGGTTTGTCGATGGGTTTGGTTCCTTGGTCATTAGTTTCAAAGGTTAAGCCCATAGGTGGAGGTGTGGGAATGGTTTCTTCACCTATGTTATTGATGGAAGGTTCCATGGTTTGGGAGGATGTTTCCTCCATGGAATGTGTATGTAAGGTGACATTTTCTTTTGGGATGGTTATTAAAGAGAGAATGGGTGGTTCTAGGATAGGAGAGTAAGGTGTGATGGCCTCAAATAAAGGGATAAAGATTATTATTTACTTTATTTGGGTGTTTAAAGGATTGAATGGTAATTCAACCACTTCAATAGGTGGAGTGGGTGAAGAGGTGGTTCAACCAATGATTGCCTTCTCTGGTGTTTCTATCAAAGGAGATGTGGATAGGTCCATAGTCTCATCGAGAAAAGAAAGTGGGGTGGTTGCTTCCTCTATTTGGGTGTCCAAAGGAATAAAAAGAGATTTTGCCACTTTAATGAGCGTAATGGAGGAAGAGGTAGTTGAGGAAATGGTCTCCTCAATAATAGGCTCATTAATAATGACATTAATTGTATGGACCTCATGAGCGTGAGATGATTTTGGTTTATTATCATCATAGTTGGTAGAAGGGGAATGGTTGGGAAAAGGTTTATGAAATATGCCAAGGGACTGCTTAGGAGGTGTATTAGGATTATCAAATATAAGTTCACCCTTATCAATCATGTTTTGGATAATAGTTTTAAAGGTATTTCACCTACAACATCATGTCAAATGGTACGATGGAAAGCACATAAATTATTCTTATTGTACCAACCAGGTGTAGGGTTAGAAGCATCAAATTATTGCAGAGGTTTTATAGGAGGAATTTGTATGATGTTTTATTTTATTAGTTTATCCAAAACTAAAGCATAAGACTCCCCTATCAGAGTATATTGTTTTGGGGCAACTCACTCTTGATTTTGGTTTGGTTGGTTAGAGGAGTTAGATGAGTTGGTTGGATTGGGTTGGTTAATAGTTGGTGGTGGAGAGGTTTTAAGGACAACCAAGTTTGTAGATGCCTTGGGTTTGGGATGGTTATATTTATTAGTGGTTTTGGTTAAGGAAGGGTCATTAGGTTTAAATCTAGAATTTTTGTTTCACAGTTTCAAGTTTCCCTCATCAATGGCTCTGATTTCTAATTTCATACCATGGTGAAAGCCTTATCAAAAGTCCTAAAAGTTTGAACTTGAAGAGTAAGGGAAATATGTTTGACAAAACCCTAAGAGAAAATTTCAATCAATTTAGGTTGGAGTAAGGAGAAAGAAATTTGGTTGATAAGACCTCTCCATCTTGCAACAAAATTAGTAATTAATTTGTCATCAAATTGCCTAATGAAGTAAAGGTCGGTAATAGAGACATTTTTAGATATATTGACTGAGAAATGATCTAAAAGACTTGGGAAAGATGAGAAAAGGAAAATATGGAGTGCTTGGTGAGAGCACTAAACCAATCTAAGTTGGTTCAGATAAAGAGATGGGAAAGGTACGAAGAAGAAGAACATCATCATATGCAATCAAATAGCAAGAATGACAAAATGCTCTCAAGTGTTGTTGGGCATCCTCCTTACTTTGGAACTTGGAAAACTTGGGTAGCTCCTATTAAGGAGGATAAGATTGGATATGAATAGATGGATGGATAGGTTCATTGTAGATTTGATCATAAGATTAAAGGTTATAAGACCTAGAAATATATGACTCTAGATTGGTCATTTTGTCCATTAACATTTTGACCAAATATGTTTGAGGTTGGGATGCTCCATAATTATGTGGTAGGTTTGGTTGAGGTTAGGTGGTAGAAATATATGGATAAGAGGTAGAGGGTTGAGAAGATACCATATATCGGTATGTGGTCATTGAAGGTTGGGATGATGCCATATAAGGATTGATGGGCACACAAGGTTGGGTAGAAGGTGCTATGTATCCTTGTAAATTAGGAACATGTGGATAAGATTTCATGGGTATTTGTTGTGGTATTAATATGGGTTGATTTATAGGTATGGATGGGTTGGTAGATGGTTATGGTTGGGTGGTAACTCTTGTGCTAATACGTGGAAGAGTAGGAGGTATGGAAAACACCAAATTTTGAAGAGGGGTGGAAATCGGTGGGTTGGTGGTGATAAGAGGAATGGTGGAAATAGGGGTAAAAGATATCCCCATGGTAGATGAAGTAGGGTAACGAGAGGTGAGGTTGATCCTATGTTGGAGGTGTTGGTTGGTGTAGGGGTGTTTGGCTATTGGTTGGGATATTGGATTGAGTTTGGGTGGTGGTAGTGGATGGGATATTACTAGAATAAGATGCCTGGGTGATCATAGGTTGGGTGGAGGTAGCACCAACCATAATATGGGGAGGCATACCATAAGGTGGATCCATAGGAGGATCTAAAGAAATAAAGGTACAATGTGTTAAGGTGTTGAGGTAATGTTGAAGGGCCATGGGGTTGTTATCAAGGAAGGTAATGAAATATACATCACCCTCGATAACTATTTGAGGCATGGTAGGAGGGGGAGAAAGATGAGGAGAACTCTCAACATCTAAAGTATACTCTATGGAAGAAGAGGAAGAAGAAGATCATGGTATTTTTTTGGTTTGATTCCTTAACTATTATCTAGTAAAGACCATGTGGGGAATATAAAAGAAATGAAGAAAAACTCACAACTCAAACACAAAGAAAACAAAAGGAAAATAATCTCAAGGCAATCAAAACATAAAATAAAAGTGTGTTTAAAAATTAATATTCTTTTAGATCACTTTTGACTTATGCCTTATAAAGTGTGAATAAAAAATTTGGTTTGCAGATTAGGTACTAAAGAAGAAATCTAAGGTTGTTTTCAAGTGGTGTTTAGGTGCTAAAAAAGAATATGTATTGAACATTAGTATGTGTCTTGATATTGGGGCCTACCCCCTCACTTCACACACCATAGTGATAAGAGTGTCAGGTGTTTATCCAAGATATACTAAATTTTAGAGTTTATACTCAACCAAAGAGATGAGTTGGTTCTCCCCTTGGTAATGACCTCCAAGTGGGATGGTTGGGAAAGGGAAAGGTTACCACTAGGTGATGAAATACTAGTCTGGCCTTGTCTCAAGTTTGTTTTGATGTGTTGATTGATAATGTGGTTTGGTAAAGTGTGTGATAAAAAGATTGAAACTATGATTAATTATTTTATTTTAAAGTTAACTAGATAAACTAAAATAAGCAAGCAATCAATGTATGCAAGGTTTATTTTAAGCCCAATTTTTTTTTAAGATTTCATTATATGAGCAAAGAATAAAGTAAGAAAGGGGAACCTAGATGATTCTAGGGTCCCACCAAGCCTACCAAAATGTTTCTCTTAATTTATGCTCATTTCTTAATTTTATCAGAAGATAAGAAACTAGTAATAAGGTTGTGGTAGAAATACCTAGTTATTGATGCATGCATAATCCAGATGAGTATAGAGAGCTACTCTTTGTCTTCAAAGGAATAACTTGTAGATAAGAAAACACTAACAAAAGGGGCTGTTAGCAAGATAGTTAGGTGGACTACCTAGTGTGAGCTAGATCCAAGAAGCGTGAGCTTACTAGGAGGTTATCAATCCACTTTTTGATAGTAATTAAGTTAAAATAGATAAAATAAAGATACTTGTATTAAAAAAAAGAAAGTACTAAAATAAATACAAGAAATATAGATGCTTAAGAAAGAAAAATGACTAAATATAGAAAAAGTGAGTCAATATTAATGCTAAAATTGATCAAGTCAGATTCAAATAATCAGGTAGGGGTTTGTGAACATGCAAAGACATAAAAAGTCAAATTTGGTTGGAGGTAAGGGGTCAAAAATAAATTGCTATAATTTCATGCCATAGTGACCATTAGTGGTTGGGCTGATCATTGGTGATTAAACTAACCATTGACAGTTGGGTAATCATCAACAGTTGGGGTGACCATTGGTAGTTGTGCTAACTATTAGTGGTTATCTATGGATTTATAAAAGTGTTTAGAAAAGAGTTACAAACTAGATCAATGATCAGGTAAGGGTTTATTTAAGGGTTTGGTAGTAAAAAATGAGAAGTTGGAAGATAGGTGTAGAAAGGTCTAATTCAGCTCTAGAAGTCAAAAACCAAAATGACAAGACTAAACTATACATATACTTGTTGCTTGCTGAATGGCTGTTGGTTGATGGTGGGAGAAATTTTGGTAGAGTAATGGTACTTTGCCTCAAGAGCAATTTTGGAAGAGGTTTGGATCTCTATTTCTATTGCTAAATCATTAGAAGAAGACTGGCTAGAGAGCTTGAATACCTATGATCAAGAATGCTTGTGATGATCCTTTTTCACCTCCTACTTCCCTTATTTTATAGGCAAAGAGAGATGGAGGATAGAAGCTTACCTAGTAGGTTGGCTTGCTAATTTCGATACTTGGGAGTTTGTTAGCATCACATAAGGTGAACATATTTAATCATGCCTTGTTAGCTCACACATAGCTATTGATGTGTTAGAAAGGTGAGGACCTAAATATTGATGGTCAGGTTAATCATCAATGGTTAAGCTGACCATCGATGGTCAAGTGTCTAGAGAAAAAGGGTCAAGGTGAGTTAAAAAGGGTGGGTTAAAGTTTGTTAGTAAGTTATTGAGTTTTAGTTAGCTGAGTAGGTAACTAGACCCAAGGTTTGATAGGTTGGTTAGTGGGTCAAGAAGGATTAGGTGGTCCCTAAAGTATCCTGAGGCATTTTGACATCTAGAACCATCATGTGTGGTTTTTTTGTGTCTAAAGTTCATTTGATTCAGACCTTCAAGAACCTCACCTAGGTTTTCATGCCTTCACTTAGATTTATAGAAAAATGAAATTGTTCTTGCCCTAATTAGATACCCATGTATGAAACCTTAAAGAATAAGAGTAATAGTGTTTCCATAATCCATGACAATGTAGTGCAAATGTTTATGGATGTTACTGTGTGAGAGATTTTGGATCCAAAAGCTCTTACATAGTGATATCTAAAAGTATTTATACTAAAACCTTAAGGAAATCAAAACTTGTACAAGAGAATAACTAATTTATCTTGATATTTGTGAGGGCATAATTAGTATCAATATCCAAAATGACACACCTATACTTGTAGTAATTTATTAGCTAGGAAAATTAATGCTGTTTAATGTGTTTATAATATGAATTTGTGGTTTAATGAATGCTCTAATGATTGCTTTTTTTGTAAAATGGGAAAATGTTTTTACATCAACATGCACTGGACCTATCAATATAACAATGTGAATTTTTAGATCCAACTAGATTTACCTAATAAATTAGTAAAATTCAAAGCTAATTGCAACAAGGATTATTGTAGAATAATTGAAATGTGTAAAGATAAGGTTATGAGAAGAATCTTGAGTTTTTGTAAAAGTGTCGATAGTTGAAGACTAAAACTAGTTGGAAATAAGTGAAAACAACAAGACAAACAAAACCTAAAAATCAATCGATGAACAAATAAATTTCATATTTTGAATAGGGCCATACCACTCCTATTCTAGTACTACCAAAACTATATTTCTAAATTCTGAAAATAACCAAATTTAGTATAATAATTATTTGCATAATGATTTTCACATGAAATTACATATATGGAATCTCACTATAAATTTATCACTAATTAACACTTTTGTCTTGGTATTATACTCTCTTATTTGCTCAATTTAGTCACATGCTTTTATATTTAATCTTCTTATTTACTTCTTAGTCTATCACATGTATCCTTGTTTTAATCTTCTCTATCTTAACTCTTTTTTGTATGCTCGAGACAATACCAATAAACTTAGACTGTATAGGTTATTGGTAGTGTCCTAAGATGATTTGAATGTCTCTTTTGAGTTAAACACCCTTAGTATCAATTTATTTCATTTTTTAGGTCTTTTTGGATAGGATTTTATGCATCAATTGTTCATTGATTCATACATGAGATCAATATATACTGATTTATTATTTTTGGGAATAATGGAGTTTTATTCCTATTTAACAAACAAGTCTGAGTAGGAAAAATTAGTAAATAATATTCCTAATTAAAGCTATTGATTTTTGAAATTGAATTGTCATATAGACCTTTTCTAAAAATAACAGTGAGAGAGAGAAAATTAAACTTAGCTTATTCTAGACTATTCCAACTGAGACAAGGTCTAAAAATTTGTGTAGGACTATGACACTTTCACAAACAAGATCCTGGACTTCATTTTTTGATTAGATAGGAGCACTAAAACTGGACACCTTAGGCTTTGATTTTATAGTCCTCTGATGATGTTGTCTTAAGGGTTTAAGCTTTCTAGGTTTTGTTTGCCTACTCGGTGTGAGCCTGTGTACCAATTTTTAGGTCCTCACTATCAATAGATCTCCCTATAGAGCTAATTATTCATGTACTTATATCTTCTATGCAATTGGAAGAAACTTTGGCAAATGGGGAAAAGGCGTTAGTATGTGTAAGATGCATTGGACATGCTTCACACCCTCTGTGTGGGCATGCTACCTACATAAAAATACTTCAAAGAGGGATGAAGCCATATGTAGTTCTCTCTTTAAGAGTGCTTGTAGCAATAGTGAATGAAATTTAATAAATTCTAAAACTAGGTAAGCTTGAGATGACTAGGAACTAGTGTAAGGTCTTAAATTGGCTTGAAAGCATATAGGCTAGCTATATGTAGAAAATAAGGAAGATTGATTGAGTGATCTTACTTATATTCTTGCTTGCTTGAATGATATTTGCTAACCCTTTCCAAATGATCATTGAATGAGATTTTATAGGGATCTTTTGGTCATGGGTTAGATGAAACTAGATTATGCTGACATAATGAACAAGAGGAATAAGGGAAAAATGGTAATCTAGGCCTAAAATGTGATTGGATAGGAGTGTTAAAAAGGGGACACCCTAGGGTCCAACACTATAGTCCAACTTTGGCATTATTATCCTGAGTAGATGAGACCTAGGGGGATGGGTTAGTCATGAAGAGAGGGCCATGTCTCAATAGGGATCAATTTTGTAAGGCCATGGATGAGTGGAAATCAATGAAAGTAAGCCTAAGAGGGTCATGAGAGAAAACAAGAGGGACCTAAGGGTTGGGTGTCTTTAACCATGCTCAATTTACCAATTTTTGTATTTTATATGACTACATTTTCCCTTGCTTTATTATAATGATACAACAAAGTGAAATACTAGGATAAAGAAAAATAGAAAGTTTACCTTGCAAAGGTAAAGCCCATGAAGCTTGTGTGATGTTGGGTAGTGCATACAGAGCATGTTGTGTAAGTATGAATATGTGAAAGGGAAATAAAGAGTAGATTAGTTATTATTATATACAATATAAAACAAGAATGTACAAAACTAAGTAAGAGAGAAGAAGAGAAAGAAATGAATACACCTCATCAGGTATGTAAACCAATACAAAACCTATTGTGATACTAAGGTTGAGTAATGCTAGATGTGCTGGATGATGTTGTACCAAAAGTTATATCATGAACAGAGCTAGGTGCTCAATTCCCTAGAAAGTGGCTTAAGAATGCAAAGGCTAACCCTTTAGTTCCATCATTACATACTAAGTGAAGCTAGATGTTCATGCATCTGATAATCAATGTCTGGACTATGTATCCAATCCCTCTGAATAGGTGGCTCAAGAATACAAAGGCTATCCCTTTGGCTCCATCATTACCACATGAAGTGAAGTTATAAACTGATATCAATATGAAGAAGTATGTCATATGAGATGGCTCCTAAATCCCATAAATGTTCTATAAATTTGATAGTGTGACATGGATAGCTGAACATGTGCTAAAAACTAGGCCAATATTGGCCAACTTAGAAAAGATAGAGATTATGATTGTATGAAAGCCACTCTAAAACTAAAAATTTGGCTTATGTGGAAGCCACTTGAGAACTTGAGTAATCAAGAATGTGGAGGTTAGGATTGTATGAAAGCCACTCCAAAATGATGCCAACCATTTATAGATTGAATAAGGCATGCAACTACTGAGAATGCTTGGGTAATGCTAAAAATTGAAAGAAAAGAAGAAAAGTGTTGTGTAATCTACTCCCAATCACTGGTGTCTAAAAAATAGATTTTGATCTAGAAGTTATGCTAAATATCATATCTAAAACTGGAAGTGAGGATTAATCATGCCATGTATGATGCCCCTATGTCTATATTCTCTAAGAAACATATACTAAAAATTGCTAATCTAAACTGGTTTGATTATGAAAAAACTATAGATGAACCTACCTTTTTGCCTGCTTCTAGAAAACTTGGCTTTTTGCTGTTTGGATAAGAGCACCAAAAATAGACACCCTAGCGTTCAACACTATGGTCTAGCCTTGATGCTATTGTCTACCACTAAAACTGATCACTGTTCTAGAATCTTGACTATCTTCCTGGTCTATTCTAAGTGGTTTGATGACTGGTTGCTATTCTGATTATTCTAAAACTAGATTATTTTGATCGATAGGAGCTCTAATCTCTTTATAAAAATGTGTGTGCTAAGTTAGAAATATACATGATATAGTTATGATAATCAATAAGATATCTCAAGATATAACATGGTTTGATTTGAGAGATTGTTAGATCAACATGGGTGTGCCTAGATAGATGTAATAATCTACTAGTATGTGCAATGTATTGAATTATAACTAAAAGTGTTAGTTGTTAGTTGTAGGGATAAAACATGATGTCCATCTTGGCATCCAATAAAATAAGAAAAAATCATGATATGGATCATGGCATTACAAGCAATTGAAAGAAATGAAGCAATACACACACAAAACAAAAAAAAGATGCATACAAGGGTGGCTAAGGGGCCAAGTAAATAAGGGACATGGGCACATGTTACTCAAACTAGAAAAAACACATACAAAGCATGTTCAAATGCCACATACACAAAGAATTGAAACAAGCAAGTTGGTATGGAAGCCATAATCACATAGAGGAGTACATGCAACAAAGGACATTCAAAAATGTCCTAAGGCACACACAAGAATAAAAGGGAAGGACATTAGCAAAAGTCCCAAGGCACATACAAGAGACAAGCAAGAAGTAGAAATGCAATCTAACAAGCTATGCTAAGCAAGAAGAGAAAGCATGTAATAAATGGAAAGATAAAATCACATCTAACTAATCAAAGTAAGAGTGAAAGTATGAAAGATATGTTTAGTACAAGACTAGGTATATGCTAAGAAATAAACAAGTGGTAGATACTAATGAAATGTCGATATAGTAATATATGTAATCTAGTAGGCAATGTTCATTAACATGATAACTTAGAGTGTGTATTATAGGAATGACATAATCTAGATGGAGTAGTCATGTAGAAGATGCCCCTAATGGGTGAAGTGTGTCTCAAATTTAGATGTAGGATGCCCCCTCAATGGGTAGAGTGAAACAATCAAAGAACTGGATATCACTACACACACTCAAATAAGATCAAGTGAAGCATGGTAATGTAGATAAATCTACATACAATAGCATGAAATAATAAATGTAAGTCATAGCATAGTAGTAACAGTGTAAAACATGGATGATGCATATAATCAAAATGTTTTTGGTGTTTTGACATTTTTGAATGTTTTTTGGATTTTGAAATGTTATATTATTTTTATGTTTTGGAATATTTGAACTATGTACAATCAAGAATAATAGATTATGTACAAGAAAAATTGAGGCATAATGATACTAATCAATGAGTCTCATGCAAGACTCCCTATCATGGTATCTTATATCAATGGGTGGAATCGTGTGTGATCATGAAGCATGATGAAAATGTTGAGACTGTGGCTTTGAAAGCTATATATATTATAAATATTCTAAAATCTCTTAAGTAGAAACTGACTGTGGGGTCCATTTTTAACTCTAAGAAGTGGATGCAACTGTAGGGTTCTTAGGGACCCATTTGTAAGTAGGAAAAACTCTATAAACATGTGCTCTATGTGTAGATGCATGAGATCTTAATGAAACTACTTTGGGTGTGAATACTATAGCTGGAAGCTATCTAAAATCCTAAAGTTGTGGAGGTGTATGAAACCTCTATACTAGCAATGGATGCCTCAACTATGTCTAAATATGAAGTGGAATAGGAACTAAAACTAGAGGAGAAGATAAAATTGGTGGCAAAACTAAAACTGGTGGTGAAATTAAAAATGGTGGTAAAACTGAAACTAGTGACTAAAAACTAGAAGATGGCTCTGAAGTGGGGAGTGGTAAGTCATATAGAACTCCAATGTTTGTAATAGCCTAATTAGTGTGAATGAATTTCATGCATCTATGAAGTATAGAAGGTACTACTTTGCATTTTTTGAATATATGGTTGACCAAGTAACATATCAAAAACTCATGTGCTAGGAACTATAGTGAATGGTGTGGCCACATGTGTAGGACCAACCTGTAGTGAAAGTAATATCTCATCCAATGAACTATATATATACCCACTAAAACCACTGATAACTATGTCTATCAGAGTGATATCTTACTCTGAATAACCCAAATGTTGTAGTAATGTCAAGGTGCACATGTTAAGACTGGAATCATTATCAATAAACATAATGTGAATAGGTTGATTATGAATGCAAACTTTGATAAAGAATACATGATAATCTAAATCATCCTCTATGATCTCCTATTCTAATAAGGAAATAGAAGGTCTATTTGGAACTCTAGAATTATATACACCAATCATGTTGCTCAAAAGATGTAACTCAACTAAAGGTGCCCTATATGTATTTGGTAGTGGATGTGCATAATATGCATGATGAACCCCTGATGTGTCCCCTGTATACTATTTTGAATGTTGTGGAAATGGATTTGAGAAGATTTTTAATGCTTTATCCTATGTTTGCTTTTCTAGTGGAGGCTCAACTAAAGTGCCAAGATCAACAGTGTTTAAATCTATTAAGTCCTATTTCTTGTGACTTAAAATGATGCATATGTTTGTCGTATGGCCTAGTGCCCTATGGTAGATGTAAAATTCCTATTGATCATATCCCTTTGGAAGAGGCTTTGTTGGATAAACTTCCTGAATAGGAGGGAGAGATATGATATTACAATCCAAAAGCTATTGTAAAACCCTAGTTGGAGAAAATAGAAGATGTGAAAAAGTATGTCAAGGGGGTATTGACAAAACTATTCATTAAGGAGGTTTTGAAGCCACATTAAATGTAGGTTGATTATACCCTTTAGTATAATTTAAATTGACCTTATATGGGACTTTGATATTACTCTTATTAGTTGTGTTTGATGTATTAGTGTACTTTAGTTTTCCCATTGAAATTAGTGACTTATCTTTCCTTTAATGTGTGATACAATTCAGTGAAGGAAGAGAATCTTTTGAACATGATTGATTCATGAAGTGATGGTATACGACTTTGTTTGAAAATGTCTTGTAACTCCTGATCTTCCATGGGGATAGTCATCTTAGCCAAGATGGTCTTATATCAAAGAACATAATCTATGAGATGCTCATTTGGTCATTATTTCTATTAAGCAATTTGAGCATATAAAACCTTATCACCAATGTTGATACTGAAGTGTGTTAGAAACATGTCAGCTAAAGGATTGAATGCATTGATCGACTGATTTGGTAGACTATAGAATCATTGTAAATCATAATCCTTTAGACTCCATGGAAATAACATGGTAAGTAACTAGTCATTTGGTACATAATCCAAGCATGCTGTGTGAAAATCTCTCAAATGTATCTTTGGATCACCCTTGCCATCATAAAGAGTAAGCTTGGGTTGAACAAAACTTTGTGGCAAGGGTGTAAAAGGGATATGACATGTCAATGGTGTGTGCTGAAGAGTAAAAGGATCCAAAACCTATGTAGGTCTAGTGGAACCTTGCTCAAGATGTAGCACCTTGGATTGAAGAGATATTATCTCTTGCACAAGGGCTGCCACATCAGGAGATAGGGATGTACTATCTGTAACTAGTGGCATAGAGGTAGGTTGGGCTACCCTAGGGGGTTGTTGAGACATAATTGCTCTATAAGAATGAAAAATTTAACTTGTTCAACCTTTTTGATTTCCAATGTGGTGGAGCATAAGCATCGATGTATACATCATCATTGGTATTTTCATATTACTCATTGTTTGAATCATTATCATTAAAATTGGTGTAATCTGGATGTGTAGAATCTATAGCTAGAGTCTAAATTGGTTGTTTATCCATAATTTATGGTCGAGTTGAAGGAATCTAAGCGAATTCAAGAAGATTATCACTAAGTCTTGCACTTCATCTTGAAGGAAGAGATGTAAGGAACTTAGGTGGCATAATGAAAATAACTTGGATAATAGTAGAAAATATTAATCTAATAGAATCTAAACAATGAACTAGAATATGCATAAAAAGGATACAGATCTCCCAAACATGTAAGGTGATACCTCAAGAAGCAAAGTAGGAGCAATACATGCTACTAGTGATTTTTCAAAAATATTTTTGCAAAATAATATGTAATTTTTAAATTGAAATTGAATTTTTGAGTTAAGTATGCAAGTAAAAATTCAAAAATTTATGGGAAAGTGTTTGATTTAATGGGACCTAGTAGATGTGACTAGGGTTTTGAGATTTTTTTTTTGAAATTACTATGAATTTTTGAAATTTGAAGTGGTTTTCTAATTTTAATATGCAACTAAAAATTTAGAAAATGATTGGAAAATTACTGGGAGCTAATTGATGTAACTAGGGTTTTAAAAAAAATTATTTTTGAAATTACTATTGAATTTGTAAATTTGAATTAACTTTTTGATTTATTTATGCAAGTAAAAAATAAAGAAATTATTAGAATAATGCTGGAAAATTACTGGGACCTAGTGTATGTAAGTAGGGTTTGAAATAAAATTATTTTTGAAATTACTATTGAATTTGAAAATTTGAATTAAATTTTTGATTTATTTATGCAAGTAAAAACATTAGGAAATTATTTGAACAATACTAGAAAATTACTGGGACCTAGTTGATGTAACTAGGGTTTGAAAAAGAAATTATTTTAAAATTTAATACTAAATTTTAAAATTTGAAATGAATTTTTGATTTAAATAATAAAGTGAAAATTTAGAAATTTATTAGAAATTTTTAGTAGCAATTTTACCCTAGGGTTTCTAGGGCTTTTATGCAAAATTTAAAGTAAGTCAGGTTCATCAAATGATTTTTTATTTTTGGGAATAATAGTTTTATTCCTATTTAATAAATAATTCTGAGTAGGTTAAATAAATAAATAATATTCCTAATTAAAGTTATTAATTTTTTAAATTAAATTACAATATAGACCTTTTCTAAAAATGGCAATGAGAGAGAGAAAATTAAACTTAGCTTATTTTGGACTATTCTGATTGAAATAAGGTCTATAAATTTATGTGTAGGATTGGGACACTATCGCAAATAGGATCTTGGACTTCTCTTTTTTATTGGATAGGAGCATTGGAACTGGACACCCTGGGATTCAGTGCTATAGTCCTTCTCTAGTGCTATTTTCTTGAGGGTTTAAGACATTTGGGTTTTGTTCACCTACTCAGTGTGAGCATGTGTACCAATTTTTAGGTCCTTAATGTCAATAAAGCTCCCTATAGATTTGATTCTTCATATACTTGTATTTTATATGCAATTGGAAGAAACTTTGGTAAATGGGGAAAAGGGGTTAGTGTGTGTAAGATGCATTGGACATGCTTCACACCCCATGTGTGGGCATGCTGCCTACATACCAATACTCTGAAGAGGATCAATACATATGTGGTTCTCCCTTTAAGAGTGCTTGGTGCAATAGTGAATGAAATGCAAGAAATGCTAAAACTGGGTAAGCTTGAGATGACTAGGGTTTGGTGTAAGGTCTTGAATTGGATTGAAAGCATATAGGATGGCTATATGCACAGAATAGGGAAGATTGCTTGAATGGTATTAATTTTATCCTTACTTGCTTGAATGATATTTTCCAACCCTTTCAAAATGATCTTTTAATGGGCTTTTATATGGATCTATTGGTCATAGTTTAGATGAAACCAGACTAGGTCGACACAATGAACAAGAAGAATCAGGGAAAAATGGCAATATGGGCCCAAAATGTGATTGGATAGGAGTGATAAAAAGGGGAAACCCTAGGTTTCAGTGTTATAATCCAACTTTAGTGCTATTGTCCTAAGAAAATGAGATTTGTGGGATGGCTTAGTCATGAAGAGAGGGTCTTGGTTTAGCAGGGATCAAGTTTGGATGGTCATGGATGATTGGGAATCAGTGAAAGTAAGCCTAAGAAGGTCATGAGAGCAATCAAGAGGGGCCTAAGGTTTGGTTATCTTTAACCATGCTCAAATTACCCATTTTTGTAGTTTATATGACTACATATACAAAGTACTTAAAAGCATTTAAATAAAAAACCATTCATAGATAAAAAATGATACCTAACTAATTTATATTTGTTTGAGGACATTTATAAAGTTTATAAAAGAATAAATTTGATTGCATATATCAATAACATGTTTATACTAAAGGAGGATCTAGGTAATATTGTGTTTATAGTTACAATCACATGATTTGGAACACACACATTAAAGTGGGATAACTATGTATGGTTTGAGCCATATTTAGAGTAATAGAACATAACTAATGCTTAACTACTTAGTGGGGATTAGTTGGGGTCAATCCAACCCAAAGTACTAATCCATTTTTTAGGGTATCTTGTGGTATATCAAGAATAGCCAGGGCCTTGATGAAATATAAGGATAATATATATTATCTCATAGAATTGAAGGTATTCACACACACATGAACCAATAACATGTGTAGACACAATATATTGAAAGTTACATACCCACATAGAGCATAGAGACACTAGAAATAGAGCCTAGATAGTACAAGCTATGGTAGGGGTCAAACATTATTGATAACATTCAAAGAGGCCTTTAACCTCTATTTATTTCTGGGTAGCTGATGAAGCATATATATAAATTTTAAATTACAATGAAATCTCTTGTAGACACCTAAATTTAACCATTTAGTGTCAAAATTAACTTTGACACACTAACCCTTACTAATTCCCAATTCAAATTCATATTAACATCGTTTCCATCCAAATTATGAGTAATGTATTAATTTATAATTAATTAATTATAATCATGCACATCATTTTCTTCAAATACTAATTAAAAATCCAAAATTTCTCACCTCACTCATACATCCTCCACATTTTTATCACTTGTGTGTTGACTCATCTAACCAATCCCTCAACTTCATCAACCACCTTATTAGAACATTTCAACCTCCTGGATGACTCAACCAACAAACTTGACCCATTCTTGGTGAGTCACTCAACCACCTCCCCTTTTTCCTTAACACATGGAATTCATCATCATACTCATGGATGAGGACTCAAATTTGGTTATTGAATATTTAGATAATTTGAAAAATTTAAATAATCCTCAACTGTTCATCTCATCTCATTTAAGCCTTTAAATTTACGTGCAATCCATCACTTTCAATCATCCACCTTCAAGCTAACGAAGTGCTATCAAATTGATATTATGAATCAAAGTGAATCAAAGCCATCAAAATAATTTTGTATCCCAAAATTCTACCTTATTCTCTTTACTTTGGAAAATATTTGAGCACCCACATTTAGCATTCAAGAGCAAATCCTTATTTGATCACAATGGAAAACATGATGAATACTTCACAGTTATAAGTATTGTTTTGTTTATTGCTTTCTTTAATTTACTATTATATCTTGAATTTTAGGTTTTAGTTTAGATTATATTTCATTTTTGATTTCCTAACTAACTTTAATTCTAAATCTAACATTTACATTTTCTCACACCTATCACCCATCCAAGATCAATCTACATCACAAGTCTCTTTAGAAGCTATCAAGCTTGTCATTGGTTCATACAATTCTAATTCCTAAGTCTCCAAAGATAAAATAAAATCTATCCTTAATGAAGAATCATCCCAAGCAAGCCATGGGTTTTCTATGGAAGCCCATGCCCATCAAATAAACCAAGAGATTACAAACCTCCAAGATAATAAGACAAACAATCCTTTGGCAAACCAAAGTTCTAACCTAAATCCAAGTTTGAGTGTGAATCTAAATTTACCCTCATTAATCAATCCAAATATGAGCTTGAATGCACATTTTAGATCACCTATCAACAATTGAATCAATCCAAATATGAGCTTGAATGTCTATTTAACCTTGCCAATAATCAATCAATGAAATCCAAACTTGAATGCTTATTCAAGTTTACCAATCATCAATCTGTCAAATCCAAACTTGAATGCTTATTCAAGTTTACCAATCATCAATCAATCACATCCGAACTTAATTACTTATTCAATTTTTCCAACCAGTCATAATCCAAACTTCCATCATTCACCAATCAACCAAACAAATCCAAATCAAAATATGAACTTGAATACTTATTTTAGTTCACTTATGAACAATCAAATGAATCTAAATCTAGAATTGAATGATTATTCAATTTTACCCATCAAACAACATCAAAATTTTTATTTAGGAAGTACATCAAATGAATTTTCAAGTTTTACCAATCCAAATTATTTTGGAGGTTTAGCCCCATCACATCAAAATCAAACAACCACGAATCCAAGCCCATTTATCAACACCAATTAAACCTTTAATTAACATCAAAATTTTAAACCCAACACTCATCTAAACCAAGATTTTGGTTCACATGCTTTTTCAAATCCAAACTTGAACCAAATTGTGTTTATAAATCCATCCCCAAACCAAACCAATCCAAATTCTGGTACAAATCAAACCGTCCCAAATCCATCCCCAAATCAAACCAACTCAAATCCTTTAAAAATAAAACCAATCTAAACCTTTTTAAAAACACCACTAATCCAAATATCTTCATAAATTAAACAAATCCAAATTCTCCACCAACCCAATATACCAAAACCTCTTCACATAATCAATAAATCCAAATCCCCCTTTCAATACACTTCCCAATTAATTTATCAACAATCCACCTCATAATCAATATTTTTTTTCATAAGCAAACATTAATCCAAACCCATTTATGGGTCCAACATCCAAAAAATTTCCATCTTCAATCCAAAATAATCAACTCTCACCACACTTCATTCAAGAGTGTCAAAACATGAAGAATAAAATCCAAGGCTTGCAAGACGGTACATTTTTTAGACAAAAATAATACAAGTTTGAGGAAATCTACCCCTATCTATTTGATATTAATAACATGATGACACATTTTCCTACACACTTTGAACTCCCCAAGTTTGATAAATACAAAATTAAGGGAGATCCTAGGGAACATATTAAAGAGTTTTTTATGGCTTGTGTAGACATCTCCTATAACAATGTATATTTATTAAGACTCTATCCATGTAGTCTAGGGGGGTCAATCCCTAGAGTGGTTCCTTCATTTACACAAAGGATCAATTAATACCTTTGAAGACTTATCCAAAATATTTGTGTGCCACTTATCTTACAATGTTGAGTAGGAACTTATATAATACAAAACAACAAAATGGTGAAACTTTTGCCTCCTTACAAATATGGTTGTCATTAGTAATACATTTTCCATGGTCCTCACCTAAAAAATAACTTCTTTCCATCTTTACCAAAAATCTCAATTTAGAATTAGCACATCAATTACAGCTTCATTGCCCAACATCCTTAGATGAGATCATTTAAAAGGGAGTTCAAATTGAAAAGTTAAAAAAAAAAAAATATCATCAAGATTTTCAAACCAAATAACAATTAATGAAACCAAACAGACAAACCCAAGTTCTTTGCCAAAAACAAAAACTTGTCAGTGATGGTGTGATAAATGTGAAATAAGTTTAAAACCCACAACCTATCAACAATATCATGATACTTAGTGGTCAACAAAAAAAATAAAACCACAAGCTTAAGTTCACTCAATTGAGAGACTCTTATGAATTAGTCTTTCAAAAGTTGGCTCAAGTAAACATGATCACATGGCCCAATATCAAACCCTTCAAATAAAATATTCCTAAAATCAAGTGGTACCATGACTGTTAGAGTATATTTCTCATACTTGGTAGGTGCTAGCTAGGATTTTTATCCTTTTGCTAGTCTTATCTTATGTGAGGATTTATCCCACATTGGATAGTGAGGCTTGAGTCTTGTTTTTCCTTGCCTACTCAAGCAAGGGATCTACATTATATTAACATGATTTTTCATATGCTTTTTTTGAATAACAATTGGTTTTGTTCACAGTTGGTTTATTCTTTGTGTGTATACTGAAGCACTCATGGCTATAGTAATGGTGTGTTGGAGAGATCTTGGTTGAAGAGAGTTGCGAACTATTTCATGGTATCAGAGCCACCCTTAAACATCTATTACTTATTTTTGGGTTTTATAAACTGTGCCATTGAGTATAGAATGCCTCAAAACCTTAAGAACATTTGTCAATTCATCAAAAATAGAGATTTTAGAAAAATCTCACATTTTTATGATTTTTTTGATGAACTAGGGATTGATCTATTTGAGGAGTTAAGGAGGTGATGTTTGTAATGGATTATCGATCTGTAAAATTAGAGTGATAGAAGAGTTTGTTTTAGACTCTAAAACTTGGTCACCATTGAAGTTATGATTCTTTTTAGATCTCATGAGTTGGGTGAGAAAAAAACTCCATCACTCATGGCCTCTACAAGATACTCATCCTTACTGCCTAGATTAATCTCTCACCTAGTGTCAGAGATCCTCTTCATTTCTAGCTAGCTCATCTCTTTCCATGGCCTGATCATGACTTGTTTACTGCCCATAGCTTACCTCTTATCTTGTAGTCTCACCGATTGGTTAGGCAACCATTTTTTCTCTCTACTTTTCACTAGAATATAGTTTTTATGGTGGAAACCATTCATTTATTATATTTTAATGGATATGAGTTTGCAGAAACTATGGCAAGTGATTTGAGCAAATTGATGGTTACATATGACTACATAGGTGGTAGGTTGAAGCTAAATTTTAACCGAAGGAGGATGGAGATTGATTATAATGGAGAAGGGGCACTGTTTATAGTAGCTTCTTACAAACTAAGAATTTATCAATTGCCTGATATTAGATATCCCAATCCAACCTTTACTCAATTCATATTATAATAATATGGTGTTTTAAGCCTCTAGGATTTACCCCTCTTTTTTTAGCAAGTAACACGATTTGCATGCAGAGGCTTTGTAATTCTTTTTGTTATTTATGTATTGTTTAATATTTGATAGCTATTGTATTTGAATGAGAACTACATATGCATTTTTTTATTTTAGATTAGATCCTACTATCTTCCTAAAACATTATTTGATAGTCTTTCAGCATTGCCCGATCCTATTCAATTATCAACCAACTATAATCACACAGACCAAGACCCACTCAACAAATTGGGTCTTCTCAAACCACCAAGAGCACAAAGAATCCTTGATATTCCTCCCACACTAGTATTTCTTCCCTCCTTGACCACTTCCTTTGCCATTGGTTTTTCACACACCCACTTGCAGTTTTGGACAATACATCATGGTTTTGTAAAAGTTGGTGACTTTGATATTTAAAACATTTAATTTTTTTAAATGTCATTCAATTGAAATTTATACATTTTTTGAATGATTTGAGAGGGGATTATTTATCAAGTGGTGTCAACATTTTTAGTTGGGAACATTCATAGGGATTTTTTATCACCTTTTTTTATGGTGATTTTCTCTAGTGGCTTACGTAAGTGATTTTTTTTGACTTGATGGGCTCCCTCATGTTTTTTTAAAGTTGTAGGGGAAGATAATTATAGGGAACATGGAATTTTTTGATTATATTTTATTTAAAAATAATATATTGTACAGTACATTATTTCATTAGTTCAATTATACATTATTCTTTCACTTATCAAAGATGAAGAGTGAGGCCCAGGTTGGTAGGAGGCTAATTCCTCCTCACAAGCTAAACCATAGAATTATACACTTCATGATAGTTATAAAAAGTGGTTGGAAGGATAAATTACCCTTTTTTTGGTTGTGCATTTAAACCAATTGTGAAAATTTAATTAAAATAGATCATTAATGATAAATTTATTATACCATAACTTTTGCTCGGTAACTTGTATTTGAGTGCTTCTTTTTGTAAAGTGATTTATTTTTTCATTCCCATTTCATTGGTAATATTTTTAATATAAACACACTAAATTTATAAAGTGCCATATTTAGGGGGGTTACTTGTGTTATGGGCCCTAATACTTTTTGCATTGTACTTCATGTAAGTACTATCTTGGATGTATTTTTGGCTGAGCTTGATGTGTGCTTTGCAAGTTTTTATTTTTGGTTATTGATCTTTTTTGGGTGTGTTTTTCCATACATAATGGATTTTTTCTTCCATTTTCCACACTCTTCCATTAGTCCATGACATGCATTAATACTTTGACACACTAGTAATTTGTGTCATGTCTCCATCAAGGCCCATTTCTAAGCACCTTGCCTTCTTCTATGGAGACATTTTTTTGATCCCTTATTTTTAGAGCACCTCTCATGATTATTGATGGCTTATTCAATAGGTTGACAATCTCCTCATTTGAAGCTATTCTAGTGAAGCCTAGTTTCTTCCTTATTTTGATTTGGTATTTTTTATGTATGAGTTATATTATACTCACACTAACTTATAAAGTGCCATGGGGGATTTGCTAATTTAGCTTTGTCTACCTTCATATGTTTATGTGCTCTATTTTGGCACCCTTTTATTTCTTCAATTACTTGTCTCATCCATCACCACTAGAGACATCCTATTTGAGAGACCTTATCTATATTTTTGACACCACTTTTATGATAGTTGATAGTCTCTCACAGTTTGAAATGTAGCTATTTTGGTGAATCCCAGTGTTATCTTATATTTTTCAATAGTTTGATAGTATCTTTAACATGATAAGGAACTATTTTGGTGTATATAGTGTCAACTTGTTCAGTGTTTGAATAGTGGATTCAGACCACTCATTCAAACATTTTTGTCATCACTCCACCCTTTCAGTAATATGGAGGGTGTGGTGTATATTATACATCTTAGGTGTTGAGAATTCCTTGTACATCTAGTACTCTTTTGTACTTTCATCACCACTATCACTCTTCTTGATTGAATCTATTCTAATGAAGCCTAGTGTCAGTTATTTTTTGTGATCGAGTAGTGGATTCAAACCACTCGTTAAGATTGAGTTCATTTGTGACTTGTGAGTACTTAGAGTAAAGACTATTTCATCATCATCTTTGGGGGGCTTCTAGTTCTCTCTTCTTCTTTTCTCTCTTTTAGGGGGAAGTAACCTATGGGTTTTCTCTATTTTCTCTATGTTATGAGAGTTATATGTATATGTTGCACTTTTTTGAGTGTTTTATAAATTCTTCCTTTGTACGTGGGTATCTTATTCACGAACTTTATTTTATAGAACCCATATGAGGTTTTTTTACTTGATTCCATGGTCTTCTTCATGTGGACACTAGTGTGGTATTGCCACCAATGACACCAATGTGACAGCCCCACTAGTATTTTTGCTCACTTCTCACCATCTTGTTGGAGGGTGTTCAAGAAATGTTTTCTTAGGTTCATCATTCTACCTAGTATTTTGGATCACAATGTTTATATTCAGTGATCCTCATATTCAACATCCTTCCTACTTCAACTTGGTGGTTACAATGACTCAACATCCATGTACTCTGACAAGATAGATTGACATCTATAGGGACACGTGGCTTCACATTGCATCCTCTATTTTTAGACCATAACTTCATTTGACAAGGGGTGTTAGAGTATATTTCTCATGCTTTCTAGGTTCTAGCAATTTTTTTTGTCTTTTTGATAGTCTTGTCTTATGTGAGGATTTATCCCACATTGGCTAGTTAGGCTTGTGTCTCATTTCTCCTTGCCTACTTAAGCAAGGGTTATACAATGTATTAACATGATTTTTCATATGTTTTTTGTGAATAATAATTGGTTTTATTCATAGTTGGTTTATTCTTTGTGTGTATGCTGAATCACCCATGTCTGTGGTAATCGTATGTTTGAGAGATATTGATTAAAGAGTATTGTGAACTCTTTTAGTGACAACAAATATTGTGAACATCAATTGATTAAAGGACATTCAACCAATCGATGTATGAGGTTAACATATTATGTCCAATATCTCATATTTCATGAGGACATAACAATCAAAAAGAAAGAATCCACATCATCCATAACTAAAAGATGGGTATATATAAAGGTCCATTTCTAAAACATGAGTAATGGCATAATAAACAAGGTAAAGACCAAGCCAAAACTAGTAATGTCAATCAAAATAATAACCCTTTTAATTCTATAATTAATTATGTTGATTATATGAATCATCATGTTTTTGTTATCATAATACAAGCCTAAGATTATGTTATTATAATTCACACAAATATTACCATTCCAAGTGTTTCCTCACTTACCATTGAGTGTAATTAGAACATTCTAAATCAACTTGAGAAGACCCCAACTCATATATCCATCTTAAAGATTCTCAAGACATCTCCTGTATATAAATACATCTTGTATGAAACCATTTAAGAGACCAAGGTTCCTCAAGACATCAATCCATTTGATTTTCAAGCATTAGTTGGAACATTATACACTAACAATAAAGTTAAATTTGATCATTATGATATATCCCCTATGGGGCCTACACATAATTTACCTTTGTATATATATAAGTCATAATCTCTAAGCATAAAGTAAAAAGGGTGTTTATAGACAATAGCTCGACTTTGAATTTGTGTACATTAAGATTAATAAAACACTTAGGTTAACTTACAATAGCACTAGAATCCAATATTATTACCATTAAGGCTTACAACAACAATGGATATGAATATATGGGCACTAAATATCTTCCTTAGATGGTGAGGCCTACCATTTAGGAGATGTTATTTTATGTACTTGACTTGGATTTACAATAAAATTTACTCATTAGGCATCCATAGATCCACTCTATGGCGAATGCATGGCTCATGAACCCTAGTGTTGTAGTATTCTATATAGTAGGGTTAGATCCTCATAGCATGTACAATTTCAGTAATTGAGTTGATTGTAATTGATTGAGAGAGAGAGATAACTCTTGAGGGAGAATTACTGTACATCTGTGAGGTGTGAGGAGAGAGAGATTTCTTCATTGTATTTCCTTCTGGAAGAGTTTAATACAGATTGGTTGTTCCTTGTATCTCCTATTATTTGCTATTTCTAATTTCTAGTTACTTATTACTTCTGGTTTCAATTCTGTGTTTAGTTGCTTATACAAAAGTAATCAATTGTACTCTAAGATCCTAACAACAACAACAATGGATATGAATATATGGGCACTAAATATCTTCCTTAGATGGTGAGGCCTACCATTTAGGAGATGTTATTTTATGTGCTTGACTTGGATTTACCATAAAATTTACTCATTGGGCATCCATAGATCCACTCTATGAATGTTATACCATCCACCCTGCACTAGTGTTTGAAGTTTTCTCATGATCACATGGAAGTAACCATACCTAGTGATCCTTAACCCTTTTAATACTACAAATTATTGGAAGGATGTTATCAAAAATATAATTATCTACCTTTTATATAAAACACATATGCTCCTATTAGAGAATCTTGACACATTAGTTCAAAAATTTCCCCTTGGTGGTTTGTTGGTTACGCCATCCACATCCACCAATACACCATATTTAAGTCAAGCATAAAATCAACCTTTCACTTCAAAAATCACATCATCCCTTCCATCCTAATTTACCATTGTAGATAAAGGCATGGGAAAATATGAAATTCATGATGCTCATTACTTAGGTAAAATCCATGTCTCCAATCAATCATGATAGACCCCATGATTAAAAATATAATCAAATGGTTCATAACTTTGGAAAAATTACATTTATAAAAGGTGGTCTCCTTTTTGATTTACAAATTGAATATTCAAATTCTTCATGGGTTTATTTATATGAACAAGCTACATGTTTCTTGAATAACATATATCCTGTTACCAAAGCCATAATATATAACATCATGAATTACAAAGGCAAGGGCCTTGATATCCATAAACAAGATACTTTAGAACCAATAAGTCTTACATCACATGAAGTTAGACATGGTATTGGGTTTAAACCACTTAATGTGATCAATAAACTTCACTTTATTGATCCTTCTAGTGAGTCTAAACAAGCCTTGTCAAACATCAAAACTAGTTATGTGTACAACCAATTCAAAAATAATGCCATCACTAACATATTAAATGATAATGGTGTTATATTTCTTGAAATTATACACCCAAATCTTATACAATGGGACCAAAAACCATCACCTCCACTTGATTATTTCTAGAATGATGAAGCAATATCCACTTTTTTAGAATCAAAGATCATAACCCAATAGGGGATCACAAAAAGGGATTTTCCATTAAATTAGATGATTTTGCATACTTTGGGGAACTTTTAAATCCATGTCAATGACATAAAATCAATACAACAATAGATCATGAAGAACCTGAAAGGGAATTTGATTTTCTTCCACTCCCTCCAAAGTATCAAGAAGAATCCACCCTCTGAATTGGAATCATATTGAGGTTAAAATTAGGACATATGAAAATATAAAAATGGTGAAACTTGATGCATCATTGGATCAAGAAGAAAAAACAACTTTCACACTCTTGCGTAAGGAATTTTCATACATGTTTGCATGGTCATATGCTAACATTCATGGATTAGACCCATCACTAGTTGTGCACTATCTTGTTATCTATAAGGATGCAAAACCAATCAAGAATTAACATAGAAAAATTCATCTAAATGTATCACTCATTGTGAAATAAGAACTAAAAAATCAATTGGAGATTACTTTTATACATCTTATTTACTAATTTAAATGGATATCTAACATCATTCCAATATCAAATAAAATAGTAGGAATCTATATCTATATATATTTTAGGGACATCAATAAAGCATGTCCAAAATATGATTTTCCATTGCATAACATAGACATGATCATAGGATCTATCGTAGGTCATGAGATGATATCTTTGATGGATGAATTTTTAGGTTATAATCAAATTTAAATTACTTTTAAGGACCAACACAAAACAACATTTACAATGCCTTGGGGAACTTTTATTATCAAGTAATGATTTTTGGCCTTAAAAATGCCTTAAGAATACAAGAACTACCTACCAAAGAGAAATGATAATCATATTTAATGATATGCTTCATGACATCAAGGAAGATTATGCAAATGATATCTTGGCTAAATCCAAAACTAGAGTAGAACATCTCAAGGTCCTCCACATAATTTTTGAAAGAATGAGAGTACAAGATCCATTTGAATCCAAAGAAGTGTGTCTTTAGGGTTACATCAAGCAAGTTATTGGGATTCATAGTTTTACACTGTGGCATAGAGGTTGATCCTTCTAAAGTTTTAGCTAAAATGAATATTACTCCACATAAAAACCTCAAATAACTCTATATTTTACAGTGTAAAATTCAAACAATCTGAAGGTTCATATCATAGATTGTATGCACCTATCATTTATTTATAATAATTTTAAGGAAATATACTTTGTTAACTAATAATGAAGACTATAATTGGGTCTTTGATAATATTAAATGGTATCTTTCCAATCCACCCATTCTGATGCCACCTACTATAGGTAAATTTTTAGTTTGGTATATATCCACTACATAGTGTGTATTGGGGGCATTATTGGCTCAACACAATAAACATGGATATGAGAGGGAACTTTATTACCTAAACAAAACTTTGGTTTCATATTATCTCAATTACTCTCCCATGGAAAAATCATGTCTTTCAATTGTTTTTACTTCCCAAAATCTATGTCATTACATGTTCAACACTAAAAAAAATACATTTCCAAAATTGACCCTCTTAAATATCTTTTATCCAAAACCACTCTAATAGGAAGAATGGCTAAGTGGGTCATGCTTCTTAGTGAGTTTGATCTTGAGTATGTAAATTAGAAGGAAATAAAGGGACATGTATTGGAAAATACATTAGAAAAATATCCTTTATAAGATCACACACCTATATTCACATTTTTCATAAATGAGGCAATCTTGTCAAACGATAAATCTCTAGTTTGGCAGTTATATTTTGATGGCTTATTTACTAATCATGGATCAGGGGTAGGTATTTTATTAGTCACTCATAATGGGGACTTAATTCCAAAATCATTATGAATTGAATTTCATTGTACAACAAACATATCAAAATATGAAGCCCTTATAACTGGTCTTAAACTTACAGTAGAGTGGGGTATCCAAAACTTTCTTATCTTTGGTGATTAAAGCTTGTCATAAATTAATTAACCAATTAATTCCAAGATAGATATGAAAAAAAAACCCCATAGAAGAGGATGGTGGATATCCTCAATTTTTGATTAAAATATATACAGTTCAAAAATGTGCAAAGTACTAACAACATAGAAGTTGATGCAATAGAAATAATTGGTTCATTATTTAATCTTCAAACTAATCACGATCAGATTATTAAGGAATATTTAATAACACTAGCTTATGAAAATATCGATTATAAAATGGTTTTTGAGGTGGTTGATCCCACTTCTCCTTGGTACAATGACATATATTAGTACCTCCATAATAATACCTTCCATTAAAATTATCTCATTACCAAAGAAAATCCTTTATACAATGCACATCATGATACACTATACTTGGTAATACCCTATATAAATGAAGCTATGATGGAACCTTGTTAATGTGTTTAAATTATGAAAAGGAAAACTTATCAATTAAGGAGGTTAATGATGGAATTTGTGGTGCTCACATAAGTGGCATAGTCTTTGCCAAAAATATTTTACACATTGGATACTATTGGCCTAAGATGGGATTCAATTATTATAAATATGTAAAGTAATGTATGCCTTACCAAAAACATAGTGACATTATTCGTATCCCATCATAATATTTATAACCCATAACTACACCTTGGTCATTTTCCACATGGGAGTTAGACCTCTTTGGTAAAATCAATCCTAATTCTTTGAATGGTCACAAGCATATCATTATTGATAAAAAATAATTTATTAAATGGGTTGAAGCCTTGCCATTAAATTATGTCACCATAAAAAATATTTCCAAGTTTATCCTAAACCACATTATCTACCGCTTTGGAATTCCATCTACTATTAGATCTGATAACAACAAATCCTTCAAAAGTAAGGATGTCAAGGCCATTTACCACACTTATCTAATTAAACACAAGTGGTCTACTCCATAATACCCATAAGGTAATGCCTAATCTAAAGAAACAAACACAAATACCTTGAAATTCCAAAAAGAGTTGTCAATGCATTCGGTTGTGACTGACACACAGTTTTATCTTGCTTTGTGGGAAAATCAAATAAATATCTATGATGGAAACCCTATATTCCATTATTTATGACATAAATCCCATCTTACCCATTGAATCCAAGCTACCATATTCACGCATATATTTATAAAACCTAATTGATGATGAATCCTATCATATTTATTCCTTCAGTGAGGTTGACCTCCTTGATGAGAAATGCCTTAATTCACTAAAACACTTAAAAGTATATCATAATCACCTTCGTCATAGTTATAATAAGAAGATTAAATAAAGAGAGTTCAAAATCAAATACCTTATTATTAAGTAAAATCAATGGAACACTAATGTTGATCGAGAGAAGAAAGGCAAGTTTGAACCCAATTAGTTGAGCCCATACAAAGTTATTGAAAAATTTAGATCCATAGATTATACATTGGCCTTGAAATATGGAAAGGATATTGATGAACTTGTGAACATAATTCACCTCAAGTGATTACATGCTTAAGTCATTATAGTGTTGTTTTATATATATCCTAAGTAAAAAAACAAAAAAAATAGAAAAGACAAAAAAAATCCATCCAAAAGTGAAAACTAGTTTATTGGTTCTTTGGGTAAGTACCATGGTGAAAACCAATTTTTAGTGCCATGTGTAAATAAATTTTACATATACACCCTAGTTAGTTATGGGCATCCCATCACATTACTCACTTGTGTATATACACCCACTATCCATTATGCATCTCTTTGTTTACTTGTCTATATCCCATCTTTTAGTTTGACCATGATGTGTTAGTTTTACATTTGACCTTCGTAGTTGTGTCAGTATACCATTGATATTGTTTTAGGAAATCTTATATATCATCTAACCAATACTTATCCACTCATCCAACAATACTTTTTCCATTAATCCATATCAAAACATATCTTACAAATATTCACTGATCAAACCAATCATCATTTAGACACTTATTTCTTGGGCAAGAAATCCATCATCCCCTCATCATAATTTGGAATCACATCATCACTTTTTCATCCATTACCATATTGGGAGAACTAAACATAGCTTGGTGTTTCTAACATACTTTGTCCATGATGAGATATATAGGAAAATATTAAATATATGAGGTCTCTAGGGCTAACGTGATCACCACCACCAACATCTCATTGTATCAATCACACATCCTCTCATCCCTAGCCACAATGATATATTTTTCCTTATCCATCATACCTTATAAGGACTTTATTTTCAAACATTCAATGTTATCATGGATATTGGTTACCAAAATTTTAACTCTAGCCTAGGATGTCCACAAAGTCATTTGATTAGTTTGTGTTTTTTATCTTATTGTATGTTTTCATTGTCATTTGTTTACTCTTGTGCATTTATTCATTTACTTTCTTAATAATTTACCCATCTCTTATGTGAAATTTTATTTCATTGTGTGTTAATTTTCCTTGTTTGTCATATTTACATAGTTTTTATTGTTACAAACATTTTTATTTATTTATTGCTGCTTCTTGAGTCAAGATCATTATGTGTATTAAAAATTGTGTTATTATGGTATCCAATATCATTATGCACCAAGTCTTGCACAAATGAATATTTCAGTCCTTACATGTATAACACAATAGTCATCATGATTTTTCCATACCATCGGTACATATTTTCATGCACAATATCAAAATAAAGGTTGCTTAGCTCTTACTTGGTTATTAATGTTGGAACTCTAAACAAAGAAGATAAAACATAGGAAACTATCTAAATCATCCATACATACATTATTCCATTTCATTATACCATAATAAATGATGAAAAGATTAATATGTGCTAAAAAATATCAAAATCAAGAAGCACAAATGACATATAGAAATCATTTTTATCCATCTACATAATCTAATGTGCATATAAACTCAACACATTCATAAACCATAACACATCCATAACACGGGTCCTAAACCACATAGAATCATATATATATATATATATATATATATCAAATGTGTCAAAATACATCAATACAATGATACACCTCAAAAATATGTATACATCATCATGTCATATCTCTCCCTAACCCTCAAATGGGGCATCTGTAGATGGGCTCAAATCATATCACCATGGTGTAATCCTTAGAGGAGGATCCATGATGCACTATGATTCTTGTCCTATAGATCACTTTGATGCCACTATCTATATTTTCCTTGTTGATGCATACATCCTAGAATAATACTCTCTAAATGATGGTACATACGCTTATATTGGAATTGCCTAATCATAGAGGATCTTATAGTATGTCACCTGCTCTATCTCCCTCATCACATCTAATAGTGCCTTTAGCTACCTAGGAGTAGACAATATATTCTATGTTATCTCTAGAGCTAACCCCAGTGTATCTCTCTCTTATTTGTATCTATATGTTAAGCCTATTTCATCTAGAGTTTGAGTAGCTATATCTTATATTAGTAACCCTCCCTCTCTCATATCACTTGGCTATCATCATATCAATCTAAATCTATATACTATCTACCTCATCCTATAATCTACTGATCTTATCTCAATATATCTATTACTACCACCTTTGTCTTGTTGCAAGTTTGTTATCTCAACATCCCAAGCCTTAATCTCCTCACGTAGCTTGGCAATCAAGGCCTCATTCTCTATTGATATTATCGATCCTAATAGCCTTGATCTATCTTCTCCCTTTGTATATACCTTTAGTGGAGGCCTCATCTTTGTGTCCCCTATATCTCCCTCTCTTCCATATCTATCAATCATCACCACTAGAGTCTCTCCTCCTCCTCCATCTCCCCTAGCCTCTCCCATCTCTATATCATGAATCTAATCTCTTCTAACCTATGTGATCTCTGTATCCTGCATCTACTCCCCATCTCTCTCCTCCTCCACTACCCTATGTTGGAGCATCTCTCATAGGCATCTACTCTAAGGTCATGGTCTAAATGCAACTTTTAATCTATGCCTCCATCTCCTAGGTATCACATATGGATTTTTAAGCCTTAATGGACTCTATTGATCCTATCATGTTAGTCTTGGCCAAAATTGGCCTACATACAAAACTTTTGCCTAGATGGACTGTGCCATTCTCCCATTTAGAGGAGACCTATAATTTTGTTTGAGTAAAAGATTTAGAATGGCCTAAGTACCCTTTTTCAAGACCCAAATAGAAACCAAATATTTATATACACTTTGAGACTTTGAAAATTTGTAAAGTGCACTTATATATACTCTTTCCCACCTGCTGAGTCCCAAGCAGAGATCAAAATTTACATTAAACTTTACAAAGTTTCAAAGTGCGATATGAACTATTCTTCCCACTTTTCATTAAGACCTAAGTGGGAACCAAAAATCCCACTACACTTTGCAACTTTACAAAGTTACAAAGTGTAATCCAAATTTTGCTCTCCACTTCCTAAACATCTCTACCTTTAAAACCCATCGATAGCAAGTAGAAAGTGGAGAATGAAGGGCATATTAAAAATTTAAAAGTATTTAGAGGTTTCCAATATTTATGATTATAAATACAAGTGAGAAATGAAAAATTATAAAATATTACAAATTTAAAACTTTCAAGGCAATCTTAGAAACCCACATTTCCACCTAGACATTCATACACACCACCAAGCCAAAAATTTGAAGGTCTACCAAAGACAATTCTAAGAAGAAATGTAGATGTAGAGGTTCAAAGGGGTCTCAAATTATCCAAAAATATTAGTGAATGAGTCCTAAGAAATAAGACAATCCATTTCATGCATTGATCAAAAGGTATAAATTCATGGTGTCTTGGCAGCTTAAAGGGAGGTCTATAGCACTAAAGTGAAAAGTGTAAAAGTTGTAGGTCTCCATTAATGGAGTATCAAAAATTATGGGTTTGGGATTTCATAAAATGGTTATGGAAACACTAATGAACACCTTGAAGATGCATATCTAGGTCTTCTAAACCTCTTATCAAGCTCAAAGAAGACTGAAGTGGTGGTTATTGGCTCTTAAGAAGCCTTTCTAGGCCATGTTTTGAGCAAAGCTTCAAGTTGTAGGTTTCATGGTGTTATACTAACTTTAAGGAGAAAATAATAGATTAGACTAAAAGGAGACATTAAAAATCCATCTTTAAGGTCTGCAAAACATCAAATACTAGTATGACTGACTGTCAAGTGTCAAGATGACTTCTAGAAGATCAAATGGCAAAAATAGTGTAGAAGAAAAGTGGGAAAAGTTAAGAGGAATTGATGAAATTTTATAAATCATCTCAAGGCATTGGATGAGACTTATAGAAGAGGAATATCTTTCCTCCAAATAGTGGATGATGACATTGGCGGTCATAAAGCAATTTTTGTCCTCAAGTGCTTTTCTAGGCCAATCAAATCTCTTGAATCCCCTTTTGATCAAAGAAGATTAGAAAACAAAGCATGATTATTCCCTCAAAGAAAACAAATATGAGGCATGTAAGGTTTTTTAAATACATTTACTCATCCTCTTCTACATTGGATGGAAAAATATAGTGGTTGAAGCACATTTATGGAGGATTAAAATCTTTCTCCTCCTCTTTATCTTCCATTCTTAAATATATCTCTTTTATTATCATGATAAATATACTCTCATTTGACAAGGAAAAACCCTATCAATTTTTTTAAGAAACAACCTTTGAAGCAATAAGATCATCTATTCTACCTATCTCTTTGACTACACTTTATGTTCTAGGTATTTTTTGCATGACTACCTTGTGAAGATTTCTTATTATTTGATGTTTGTCCTCGCTTTCTTGCCCTTTTTTAGGTGGTTTATGTAATATATTTTATGAGTGAGAGATCTTTAATCTACCCTTCTATTTGTTTTAGAGTAATAGGAGTGTCTTTTAGTTTGGTGCATCACCCTTTTTATGCTTTTAGTCATTTTTTATAGATCTTCTACCCATTTCCCAAGAAAAATTAGTAGTTTAGGTGATCTACCAAGAGGAACAAGCCTTATTTGGAGGTTCAACCCCATCAAAGGATACCCATAGCCTAGGATTGATCCCATTGTGTAGCTAAGAGTGAGAGAGCCTAAAAAATCCTCTCATAGGGTACAATCCTATGCCAAAATAGTTTATGGCATGCTCAGTGGGACCATATTTGAAGAATATTGATCAATATTGATGCTATTCTTAATATAATTTCAATATCTATAACATCCACACTCTCAGCATCTGGCAACTCCAATGAACACTCAGCCTTCTGGTGACAAAGTAGTGCTTATCTTTCATGCTAAAGGTGACTACAAAGTTCGCTTCTAGAGGTATTAATTTTGAATTTGTTGAATTAACTTTTAAATTAGTAATAAGATAAAGTTTTTTAACACTCATACATTCTTGAAAATATTGTCTTAAGCCAATTTTTAAATCTATCTCTGCTATAAGATCCTTATTAACCCCTTTCACTAACATGGCTACCCCTAGAGTCTTGAATTTTATGGCTTTCAATGGTAAAATTACTTTGGAACTCAAATAATATGATCCTATCCTAGTGCAATACATTAAGAGTTTGCCTTAATACACATGAGACAACTCTATAACTCCTTTTAAGCACATCAAAGACATATCAACCTTTTGTAACATCCATGACATCACTAAAGAAAATTAGCTATCAAGTTATTGGCCATCTCTAAGAGAAAGGCCTTCAATTGCTATAGGAAACTAACTTATAATTCCATAACAACATGGGACTAGTTAGGGGAGATTTATTTAAGAGGTTTGAAGACAAGAGTGACAACTTGTCACTAGCAGATCAATTGACAATAATAAAGAGAGATCCTTAAGAGGTCATGCAGGACTTTAAAAACATGTTTTAGAAAACATGGGATAGGATTATGATCCTTTTAAATCCCAATCCTAATTATTATTTCCTTTATTATCTAAGATACCTCAATAGTGACATTGTAGTCATGATACAATCAACGAGGGGAAACACATTACTTGATGCTTATGAGGTAGCAATCAGGGCAGAGAATAGCCTTATACAAGCTATCAAGCTCACACCTAGGCATCCTATGCCCTTGTTTATTGAGATTAAACCACCTCATATTATTTTTAATTCTCTTGTTACCATTATTCTTTGGCCAACACTTGCTGCCATACATGCACCAAGACAAGATAAAGCTTCAACTAGTCAGTCTACTAAACTCTAAACTCAAGAACATGTACCAAACACTTGGAAACAAGTTAGTAAATGTTAAGAGGCATAAAGATAAGTTTAATATACTATATTACCCCCCATATCAGCCCCAAAAACCCTATAAAACCAATATTCCACCATTCAAGGCTAATTATCAAGGGAAAGGGCAACTCACCTATGCTAAACTGAGTAGTAGTTACAATCCTAATGTTACAAGTAATTCTAGGACCTTGGTCCCTATTAAAAACAACATTACATAATAAGGTGAGTGATATATACCTTGGAATCAATCTTATAATAATGGTATCCCTATGAATCTAGAGTTTAACCAAGGTTTCAATGAGCAATGGCAATAGGGTGCTAGTTATGGGTTTAACCAAGCTTTAATGTCATAAAATGTAGAAGTGAATATGATGAATAAACCATAAGAGCCTCAAAAAGGCCAAGGGGATAATGAGGGACAAAATAAATTGGGTAATACATTGGTAAAATACCAATAGGAGTGTTATTATTTTAATAAAAAAATAGGCACTAGCCAATCAAACATTCCTGTAACATCCAACACAAGGTTCAAGAGAAGGAACATGGAGGGTATCCAAGAAGTAGTTAAGGGGTATTATACTCCCACTCCATTATTATTAAAGATAAATTAGCCTAATGCATATAAAAAAATTCAAAAAACTCAAAAAAATTATAACCAAGGAAGTACCTTCATACCTCAAAACTCACAAGTACAAAACACTGTTATGGTTCCCAAAGCACAAAAAAAGGTTAGTGGTTCTCCGATCAATTTTTTTGAGAAAATAAAAGAGAATAATATAAGTGTTCCAATGTGGGATGTTTTGTCCTTACCTATTCAAATAGACATTCTTTAAGATGTATTATCTAAGATCAATGTTTCAGAGAAAGCACCAAGCAAGGAGAATGTAGTCCTCACTAATGCAACCAAAACAAACAAAGGGTAGTCAAGAAAAGTAACCAAACCTCCTCCCATATATATTTAGTTGATAATTGGTAACTGCTTGGTACATAATTGCATGGTGGATAGTAGAGTAATCACTTTAGTGATACCTAAATCAATAGCAAATTAGCTTGGTTTGAAGTATGACCCCCTCATTATGGGAGTATTATATCTTGATGGATCTTATAATAAACCAGTTGGTATTATCAAAGATCTAAATTTAACCCTCCATACTTGTCCTAATGTTTTACTGGCCCAATATGTTGTTGTTATATAGGTACTACCCCATTTTTTTCTATGCCTATCTAGAGACTTCACTTCTAAAATTGGGGGATACTTAAAAATAGATTGGTCCTTTATGGCATTTAGGACAAGGTATGGATACAAATTGTCCATTAAGGCTCAACCAATTATAAAGTTTCACATTGAGCCTTACAAACCAAGCAACCCAAATATCAACTACATAATCTTGGATGAGGAAGACCACCCTATTGGTTAAGATCTAGACACTTATGTTGAGGTGATACATGATGTCTTTTAGGCCAAGTTATGGAATGAAAATCAATAACTTGACTCTTTGGGAGCCATTGAAGAAACATATATGGGAGTTTACTGCTTGCACAAAGAGAATAATTTTATACTATCCCTTAATAGGCCATAAGAGGTAACCAATAGAATATGGAACATGTTCTTTGATGGATCAAGGAGAAAATTTGGACTAGGGGTAGGTGTTATGCTAGTCTCTCCATCTAATGATAAGTAATTTTTAGCTTATAGGTTTCAATTTAGCTATTTTTGCAATGCAACTGAATATGAAGGCCTTATTCATGGCCTCCAATGGGATAAAAAGAGGAAAATCAAGCAATTGCAGGTATATGGAGACAATGAACTAATTATCAATAAGATAAGAAGCTAAAATAAAACCAAGAACCCCTTGATGAAATATTACAAGCACAGGGTGTGGGATCCATTAGATAATTTTGAATCCTTTAATATCCAAAGTGTGCCTATAGAGACAAACAAGCATGCAAACAAATTAAATTTAGTAGGGGCCTAGTTTGATATACTAGCTGAGTTGATTAAATCATAAAATTAGTCATATGTTAAGGTGGTTATAATACCATCAATTCCCATTAATAAATCCAATTAGAAGGTTTTTGACAATGATAGGAAGATTACCTATTTCTTGCAATAAGAGGTTGAATTTTCATCTTAAAATTAGAACAAGTTAAAAAATTAGTATGGAGATCAGATTTTAAAATTGAAATAAAAAAAACCCCCTAAGGGGATGGTCACCCTTAAGAGCATCTTCCATGAGGGAGATTTCATGAGGAAGGACAAGATAGGCTTGTCCACTAGTGAAGAGAACCATCAAAGATTTCTCATCTTCCAAGATAAAATTCTCAAGCTTGGGATGGTCAATACTGAGGCTGAGAAAGTTGCATTCATTTTACTTATAAGGAGTTTATAGATGTGTTTTCTTGGGAGTACATTGATCTTAGGTATTTTGACCATCAACTTACTCAGTGCACCATTGAATTAGATGCACATGTGAAGCCTATGAGGTATAAGTAGAGGCCTATCAATCGAAAGATAGAGGTACTCATGAGAAGAGAGTTGACCAAGATTATTGAGTCAAAATTATCTTTCCAATTCAATACTCTTCATGGGTAGCCAACCTAGTACCTATAAAGAAGAAAAGTGGTGAGATTTGGTTGTGTGTTGAATTTAGGGATTTGAACAAGGTTTTATTGAAGGATCACTATCCTTTTCCATCCATGGAGTAATTCATGTAAATGGTGGTTGGTTTAAAATGTTTCTCTCTCTTATATAGGTATTCATGTTATAACCAGGTGCTACTCAAGGAGGAAGACCAGTATAAGACAACCTTAACCACTAAGTGGGGGACTTATGCTTACATTAAGATGCCTTTTTGTTTCTCTAATACTGGTGCCACATTATAAATATACATGAACATGGATTTTTAGGGTCTACTTAATCAGATGGTGCTTATGTACTTGGATGATATCACAATTTTCTCCAAAAAGGCAAGTGACCACTTAAACCATTCGAGACTAATATTTGAGAGGTGTAGGGAGTTTGGGATCTCCTTGAACCCCAAAAAGTGTGTGTTTACTATTCATGAAGGCAAACTATTGGGACATGTTATCTCCAAAATAGGACTAGTCATTGACCCTGAGAGGAAAAGTACCATCTTGGCCTTGGTTTTGCCTCAATAGAAGAAAGCACTTCAAATATTCCTTGGGAAAATAATATTTGTGAGAAGATTCATACCTGATTTTTCATGTTTGGTCAAGCATATAACAATAATGTTGAAGAAGAATCAAGTCTTCTCTTGGTCAAAATAAGTCAAGGCAAGTTTTGAGGCTATCAATTTAGCCATTACACAAGCACCAACTCTCTTCAATCCTAATTTTTAAAGAGATTTCTACTTATATGCCTTTGTTAATGTGGATATCATATCAACTATGCTCATGCAATAAAATTAGGAAGGTCTTGAGTAGCCATTAGTTTTATTCAGTTAGGGACTTGAAGGCTATTAAAAGAGGTATACTTTTGTTGAAAATCAAATGATAGCTATTGTGAGATAATAGAAAAAATTTAGGCCTATGGTGTCAAACAATAAGATTCATCTTATGGTCTCCCATACAAGTGTAAGATATTTACTCTTGAGTAGAGATGTAAATGAGAAGATGGCTAGTTGGATCACCAAAGTCATGGAGTATGATGTTGAGATCAAGGTTACTAATTTAGTGAGAGGTAAATATTTGTGTGATAACTTGGTTGTTTACCTACAGGAGGAAAAATAGGCTACTTTAGTGATTCTAGATGGCTTGTAAGTAGTTTCACCTCTACCCTCCGTAGATTGGATGCAAGCCATGATCAAATTCTTAATTATAGGTGAGCATCCTCAAAGTATGTATAGTAATAAAAGAATATACTTTAAACTTTAGTCCATATCTTATGCCTTAGTTGATGGGGTACTATTTAGGAAAGACCTCAATGAAGTGTTTCTCAGGTGCATAGAGATTGATTAGGTAAATATACTCTTGGAGTAGTTCCATGATAGACCTGCAAGAGGTCACTTTGCTCCAAGGATAACAATAGAAAAAATAATGAGGGCTGGTCAATATTGGCCCAATATTTTCAAATATACCTAAATATGGGTTAGGAAGTGCCAAAAGTGTGCTTTTTTCAATGGTAAACACAGACTAACATCCCTTCCTCTTAACCCCATTTGGGTAGAGAAACCCTTCATGTAGTAGGGCCTTGACTTCATAGGAATGACATAACCACCTCATAGTGGAGGGCATAAGTTATTACTCATTTCCACTGACTAAATTACTAGGTGGGTGGAGGCTATAGATCTAAAAGAGGCTAATGAGACAACAATGTTAGATTTCTTTGATAACATTGTGACAAGGTTTGGTGTACCAACCACTATCATCTCAAATAATGCCTTGGTATTTATTGGCATGAAAACAAGTGAATGGGTTTTTAAATTGGGTATATTTTTAGCACGTCATCCAAATACTACCCCTAGGGCAATGGGCTTGCTCAATTAATAAATAAGAACTTGATTATGATAATCAAAAGGACTATGGAGGAGAACCAAAGATTATGGCATACCAAACTAAGAATAACCTTATGAGTTAAGAGGGTGACTCCTAGGAGTGTATTGAAGAGAGGCCAAGCTACCCATCTCTCTTGAATTACCAGCTTTGGAGTTAGCTCATCAACTTTAGTTGATGGAAAGTGAGCCCATGGGAGTGAGAATGGTAAACTCATGGAGCTTGAAGAAATAATAGACCTTGTAATGAAGATAATGGAATCACATCAAGCTCAAGTCAAAAAAGATTTTGACAAGAGAACCATGATAAGAGTACTCAAATAAGGTGATATAATCTTTAAGTGGGATGATAATAAGGCCAAACTAGGCAACCATACAAAGTTTTATAGTTTGCGGAGTGGACCCTACCTGGTTCATGGCTACAAATAACACAATGCCTTTTAGCTTGCTAAGCTAGATGGAGAGGTATTACCCATCCCATTCAATAGGATTCATCTAAGGCCTTGTTATTAAAATTATTTTACAACCATTGTATATATTATATTAGATTTTGTTTTCCTCTAAGTGCTTCATGCACATCCTTTTTTGTTGTGTGTTTCCCTTCCCGAAGTGATTTGAGCACATTGCTATTTTGTTTCTTGTTGTTCTTACTATTTTGAGTGTTTATTTTAGAGGATGTAATATTTTTTATTAGTTAAATAAGGATTTTGTAACTCCATAAGCCCAATGGATAGGCTAAGACAACTGTTCTATTTCATAGACATGCATGCAATCCCAGGAGGTCGCTAGAAATATTGGCCAAAATTAGCCTACATACAAAATTTTTGCCTGGATGGACTATGCCCCACTTAGAGGAGACCTATAAGATTTTATTAGTAAAAGCTTTAGAATGGCTTAAGTACCCTTTTTAAAGATCAAAGTAGAAACTAGAGTTTTTAATGTACTTTGTAACTTTACAAAGTTATAATGTGCACTTATATCCCCACTTTCCCACCTATAGAGTCTGAAACAGAGACTAAAGTTTGTATTACACCTTGTAACTTTTCAAATTTGTAAAGTGTGATGTAAAATTTAGTTCCCACTTTTAATTAAGACCTAAGTAGGAAATAAAATTCCCACTACACTTTGAAACCTACATTTCTACCTAGACACCCATGCACACCACCAAGCCAAATAATTGCATGTCTACCAAAGCTAATTCCAAGAAGAAATGGTGGATACAGAGGTTGAAAGGGTCTCAAATTGTCTAAGAAAATTAGTGAAGGAGTCTTGAGCAATAAAATAAGCCATTTCATGCATTGAGAAAAATATATACATTCATGGTGTCTTAGTAGCTTAGAGGGAGGTCTATAGCCCTAAAGTGAAAATTGTAAAAGTTATAGGTCTCCATTAATGGAGTCTCAAAAATTTCAAGTTTGGGAATACCCCAAATGGTCATATAAACACCAAATAACACCTTGAAAATTCATATGTAAGTCCTCTAAACCTCTTAGCAAGCCCAAACAAGACTAAAGTGGTGGTTATTGGCTCTCAAAAAGCCTTTCTAGGGTAGTTGTGAGCAAAGCTTCAAGTTATAGGTTTCATTGTGTTATTACAACTTAAAGGAGCAAATAATAGCCCAGACTAAAAGGAGACATTCAAAAACCATCTTTAAGGTCTTCTAAACATCAAATGCTAGTATGACTAATTGTTAAGTGTCAAGATGGTTGACCAATAACTAATTCATAATTGGATATAATTATCTTGATAAAAATGAATAAGGAGAGTAACCATGGATCTGTATCTTCTAACTCATTTAAATTTCAATCTAGGGACATATACTTGATAAGATGACATCACTGTATGTGCACACTCAATCTCTAATTTGACATTCTGCTAATTGTATCAAGATGTTGAAGTGCTGTAAATGAAATTCTTATATTGAAACATAAAAAAATATAATAAAATAAATTCTTATGCATGGTAAGCTTCCTAAAACAAATCTTAAACAAGAATGTAACTTACACAAATAAAAAATGAAACACACAATGTTTAAGGAAATTAAATGGCACACTTAACTAACTAGATAGGTTGGATTGTTGCTACAACCTTCTAAAGGGGCCCTTCCTCGTTATAACTTTAGCTTCAACCCTTCCTTTTATGATAATATATTGAACTCAGAATTGATCACTCATATTAATCAAAAGTGCAATAATGAATTACTGCATGAGGTTATAATTACAATTGCTTAACACAATGTACTTTTGACAATCTCTATTCAATAAATACTATTTTTTATATATATTTCAGTTCTACTGCTATGTATTTATATACTATAGAGGAGATTGTTTTATGCAAAATAATTTATACATTTTATTCTAAGATACATTCAAATTGGAATAACCAAAATTGGTTATTTTCACTGAAGACATTCTTCATGTGAATCTTGTGACTTTGATACAAGATAAATAGGGATATTTCATTCTTCAACCACTTCCTTATTGAGCTCCATGGTGGTTAGATTCATTCCTATGAGTTAGTTAGAAGAGAATAAAAATCTATTCATCCATGGCTTCGGTCATATAGTGGCTACATGATGGTCTGTGTAATGAGATTCCTTTTGTTGTAGGATGCTTGGTGCTATATACCTATTTCTTCAAAACATCTTCAAAACACATACATAGAAAAATCATCCTAAAAGAATAGACAACCATCATATATTTAATTTCAATTCATAATTTTAACTATTTAAAAGAATTTGAAAACATAATGCTATATGGTTAATGAAAGTAGAAAACTATATGGAAAAGTGTTTCAAAAGCATGGTAAACAAGCAAGATGAGCACAATAGATGGACACAATAACATGACACTTATGGGGCTCATCACACCTCCCAAATTAAGCTCTTGCTCAACCTTGAGTAGCATACTTTTTCATCCCTAGTGCACAAAGAACTCTAAAATCCATGGGTTATATAATGCCCTTGGCAAGGTGAGTGTAAAAACCCCACCTATACTCAAATATTTTCCAACTTTGGGTTTCACAAGCTTCATCCATCAAGATTTTGTTCTATTAGTCTGAAATAGGATACCAGAATAGGGGTGGCTAGAACTTTAGGTTCAATAATTATGATCTCATGTCACCTACAAGAAGAAAACATTTTGTGGTCCTGGTAAATGTTGCATTTAAATTAAAAGGGGAATAAAGCTCCCTCTTCTTTTATGTAGTAGTGAGCTCATTCTAGCATTCAATACATGAACCTTTGGTTGGAGGACCAACATAAGTTCTTAACCCCAAATAAAAATATTAAACCTCATCACATTTTTCTCCAAACCAAGTTCTAACTTCTTTCTTTGGCATGATATTTTCCCAGTTAGCTAATACAACATCAGGTGCCATTGATTCACCCCTGATAAGTAACTAACTTTCATCTTCCTTTGTCCTATATTATTTTATTTCTCTTCCTCTTTTCTATTCATTTAACAAATATGATGAAAATTCTTGCAATTAGACATCTTTAACATATAGATTGGGATTCCACACTCTATCATATGGAACAACATAATTATGTAGGTAGAATTTGCAAAATTATGCTTGTTCTTCTTGTGAGCTTACTTTATAAATGGAAAATAAGGAAAGGGGATCAATAACTTCATGGGGCATATCATAATAAATTATCATAAACCTAAACTGGTGCCATCATTATTCAAGATAATTTGAATAAACTTTTATAGGATGGCTGCAATCAAGGAGTTCTTATGTTATACTAGTCATGTCCTCAACTTTCTATTTCAGTTTGGTGATGCTCTCTTCCTTCAACTTATTTTCCTATTTTAATTTCCTATTTTCTTTCCTTAGTTCTTTCAGAGATTCTAATCGATTATCCATATAATTCAATAATTTATAAGATATTGTAAAACATGAGTGAAACCTGACCTCAGGGGAAATTTTAGGTTCCTTTTGTTGATTGACCTTTATAAAATGTTGTGGAATGCTAGCTACAAGGTGATATTCTATTGAGGGCTACAAATGACAAGCTGTTGTAATAAGTGCATCCAAACCTCCACCAAATTGATTTTGTAGCTGCTTCCTTAATTTCTCAATTTCTTGCAAATATTCCTCAAGAGTGGAAGATTCCACTTTCTCTATAGCAAGTTTATTCAATTATTCAACTTCTTCTTGCACAGGTTTCTCATGCAACTCTTCAAAACTATGTTTCAATTGTTCTTCTCTCTCATATATTTATTCAAGACTATGCTCAATTGGCTCCTCATAGAAAAAACTATGATTAAATTGTTCTACTTCTTCTTGATGGAATATTAGAGAACATTCTTCTTTATCTATTTCAGTCTTAATAGATTCATTTTTACTAGTAGTCCTTTCTTCCCTAGATTCTTCATTTATTTGAATAATGGAGGAAGGCTTAGTTATCATTTTTATGTTTAATCTATGAGATCTACAAGGAGTGGGGGTTACTTTGTTTTTCTTGGAATAAGATTAGGATTCCTTCTCAGACTCATCTGAATCAAGTAAAAGAATGAGTTTTCTCTTTTTCTTTGTCTCAGACCTTGCTTTAGGTTCTTGTGTTGCTATAATAATACCTTCTTCTACAAATTCTTGTGTGGTTGTAGGAAAGTTTTCTAATGCAAGTTATTATGGTTCTATAGGGAGGGTTTCTTCTAATTTTTGTTTTTCAACCTCCAATCCTTCCTCTAGTTCATTCCTTCTCTTTCACTTTCTTCATTTCTTGGTAGTTAGAGAAATTCTTCCCAATTGATGTTGGGTTTAGTTCTTTGAAAATAATATTTAATAAGTAACTGAATGAGAAAATGGTGGGAGAGAGATTTAGAATTACCTTTTTGAAAAGGCTTTGACATTTTGGTGATCATATGAAGTAAAAAGTTAGGAATATTTATCTCTAGTCTGTGTTGTAAATGATTCAAGAACTTGAAGTGTATACCATGCAACATTAAATACCTTCCTTTGTAGATGAAATATCTAGAAAAAAACTTATCAACCTTATCCCATATTCCTAGTAGAGACAACCTTACGGTGCCCTGCTTTGAGATTTCTAGTCATTAATTTGCTCTACTAAACCTTCATCTTTCAGCCTTGACATCATATTTGTCTTGCTATTCCTCCCCTATTTTAGGTAGTCTCATTACTCTATTGATGGATATTTTTGTTAGATTTACTTACATATCTTTTACCATGGCCAAACTATTATATAATATGCCAGAAAGTTCTATAATTCCTTGATCTATGGATTGTATTTTCTCAAAATACTGCACCCATCTTATATGTCGAAACACGGCCAAGATTTCTGGACTGTTGGTCAACAGAGTAACATCTAGTGGTTCATGTTTCAAAAAATTGCCTTTCATATTGTGTACGTATTTGTAGAAAGGGTTTTTGGAATTGCTAGAATGATTTGTGACTTATACATTAATAGGTGAAATAATCCTTTTGAATTTATGATAAATCTCCCCCCAACTTAATTTGTCACTTGTCCTCGAGGGGTGAAGGCTGACATGCACAAAACACTAATTGGAAGAGTAAGGGGTGGTAGAAGTAGGTATGTTAATGGTCACATCAACAATGATAGAGATGGTAAGCATGCATGATAAGGAGAGGATATGGTGACACATTTATAACATTAAGTCTCATCATCTTTAGAAATAATTAAAATGTATAACAAGAAAAAAATAAATAATTACCATATTAACTATAGAAATACCTTTCATAAATATGAAAATGATGATGTGAAGTGGTGATCATGGCATATTTTAGCATTTGAGTGGAAGAAAATGCTTGATTTAGGATGGAATGTAGTAAGACATCCTATAGCAAATTATGTGTCCTATAACAACAAGTTTTATCTTGTAGTGGAAAGTTTTTCTCCTGTAACAACAAGTATTCCATCCTATAGTAAAAAGGAAATTTTGCTCTAAGGGAATGAATCTGCAAGCAAAATCAAGAGAAAACAAAACATTTTTATTATAGTAGTGCTTTTTTTAAAATGAATGTTGATCAGCTAGTAACTTGGTTTTAATTATTGTTTATACAAATAATTATATGTATAAATATATGTTTTATACAAATTATTATATTCTTATTTTTTATACAAATCATTTATTTTATGTTTAATTTCTTTTATATAAATTGTTTCCTTTTATGAATGAATAATTTAGTAATAGAAACATTGGTTTATGTATTCTGAGACAATCACTCGTCAACAATGCCCAAAGTTTTTCATTGCTAATTTTTTTGATTTTTTTATATCTAAACTCAAATAGAATCAAAAGAATCTAGAGGGTAGGATTTTATTTATCCTACACCAAGCCATTGGGAATGACTTATTCTTGGTTACATGAAGATTTATTACTTTCGAAAAGTATAGGAGAAGGGTTGATAGAAATACCCTTTGGCTAGAGGAATAAGTTGATTTGATTCATGAAGAAGAGAGGGATGTTGTTATTCAAGAATTTGATGAGTGAAAATTTCTTTGAAAAATTATTTCTTGTAAAACTCAACACTGTGGCCATTAACAAGCAATTGGAATCGAACAGAGTCAATGGTTGTGAGCTTTACAACTCCATTATCAAAAAATCATTCAATCTCATAAGGCCCAAGCCATATAGACTATAGATTTCATTTATGATCCTTGTATTTAGAGTAAAAAAGGAGTGCCTAGTCTCCTAGTTGGAAATTTTTAGTCTTGATGTTCTTGTCATGACATCCTACACATTATATTTACACTATTTTAATACGATGAATTACTTCCTTTATTAATTCATCAAGTGCATTTAGTTGCATAATCCTATCTTATTGAGCTTGAGAAAGATATAAGACCAAATCAAGTGTCATCCTTAATGTCTTATGTTCAAAATCAATGGGCATAATAGTCTTTTTACCATAAACTAGTTCATATAGAGTGAAACTAGTTATGGTTTTCTAGGTAATTCTATAAGCCCAAACTACTTTTGGAAGATGAGTTGACCAATCTTTTCTATACAAGCTGATAGTTTTAGTGAGGATATTTTCTAATTCACAAGGTATCTCTTCCACCTAACCTTTTGACTAAGGATGGTAGGGGGTAGATTTCTTGTGTCTAATTTCATATTCTTTTACCAAATTAGTTGTGAGGTCTGATGTGAATTGTGGGCCGTGCTCTGTGACTATTTCTCTTAGAACTCCATAATGAGTGAAGATTTCTTCATAAAGTAACTCAACTACCTTCTCATCTTAGGCATGGGTTAAGGATTTGACCTCTACCCATTTGGTGACATAATCAATGCACATCAGTATGTATTCTTTATTATTGAATTTAGGATCAATGGGACCTACAAAATCTAGTCCCCATTTTTCAAATGGTTCCAAAACTAGTTATGGTTGTAATGACATTTCATCAGAGCGAGTGGGATTTCCCATATGCTAGTATTGATCATATCTATGGGTGTACATCAATGCATCCTTATGAAAATAATGCCAATAATATCCATTAATGAGTACTTTCATGGTAGTTCATTTGGTAGCAAAATGACCCCCACAAGGCTCATCATGTTAGGCTCTAAGAATGTCATAAGTTTCATTTTCTCATAACTAAAACTGGTCTAGTGATAAAGAGATATCCTACAATTTAAGAATAATGTCTGCTCTTTTGGTTTAGGTGATATTTATCTCTAGGTGAGAAATGTTGTGGTAGTGATCCTGTAGTAAGATAGTTAGCAATATCAGTGAACTAATGAGATTAAATTGTTATAATAAATAAATGTTCATCAAGAAAAGAATCATCAACAACAGGACTATGTTCATCATTTTACAATCGAGATATAAAATCTACTACTACATTATATTTACTAGGTCTATCCATAATGGTAATATTAAATTCCTATAACAAAAGCAACCAAAAAATTATCCTACTATTTACAATAGGTTTTTTCATTAAATACCTTATTGCTACATGATCAATGTGGATGAATACTTGGTAACTTATAATGTAGTGTCAAAATTTGTTGATGGCATAGATGACGGTGAGAAATTCCTTCTCTATTATAGTGTAGTTTAGTTCATCCCCTTAAAGATTCTTCCCGATAAAAGAAATTACATAACTCAAAAGTTCATCTTTTTGGCCAAGGACAACTCCTAGAGTGGTATCAGATGCATATATATTAATGTGAAAAGGATTCTTCCAATCATGCCCTCTCAGAAGAAGAGTTGTTATGAGCAAGTCTTTTAGTTGTTGAAAGGAATTTTAACAATCATTAATACATGTAAATTTAACATCTTTAGAAAGCAATCCAAATAATGGGGTGGAAATTTTACTAAAATATTTGATGAATCATCTGTAATAACCAAAATGTCCTATAAAACTTCTAACATCTTTCTACTTTTTTGGTCTGGGTAGATCCTTGATGATACTTATCTTTTCTAGATCAACTTGAATTCTAGTAGGGGATATGTGATGTCCTAACACAATCCCTTCATTCATAAGCATGTAACATTTCTCATTGCTTAGAGATAATTGATGGTCTTGGTAGCATTAAAGAACTTTACTCAATTTAGTCAGTGTTTCATCGAATGTCTGCCCATAGACAGTGAGATCATCTATGTAGATTTCAACACAATCATGGGAGAGATCATAAAATATGCTCAACACCGCCTGTTTAAAGGTAACTCAGGCATTGCAAAGACCAAATGCCAAGACAACATAGGCATAGGTTCCCCAAGGGCAAGTAAAAGTGGTTTTGTCTTGGTCTTGTGATGCAATTCATATTTGATTATAATCACTATAACTGTCTAGGAAAGAAAAGTACTTCTTCCTTGCTAACATATCTGATACTTGATCAATAAATGGAAGGGGAAAGTGATCCTTCTTGGTAGCAACATTCAAATCTTTGTAGTCAACACAAATACATCATTTGCCTCCTTTTTTTTCAGATATTGACTATGGGAGAGACCCACTGGCTAGCTGTGATATAATAAAAAAATCCTACATTCAAGAGTTTTTACAACTCAATTTTGACAATGTCTTTAACTATAGGATTCATTCATCTTTGGGGTTGGTGAATAGGTTTGCATTCTTCTTTAATGTAAATATGATGTGTGCATAAATTTGGGGGTATTCCTCTCATGTCATGATAATCCCATGAAAATTCTATTATGTGCCTTCTTAGTATTGTAATTAACTAAATTTCTTGTTAGGGTGTTCAGGAAGTGCTGATGTTGAGAGGTTTGTTTGGCAGGATGTCTACTTGCTTTGTTAAAGAAAGCATGGTATCTACATTGGTGATTAAAGGAGCATAACTATATTCATGGGGAAGTAATTGATGGAATGCCCAAATGTCTCTCATGATTTAAATAAAATCATTCTCAAGAAAGGTATTCTGAAGAGGGCATAGTGTACATTCTAATAGGTTGATTGCTATCAGATCCTGTTGATTGGTGTTTTGTAGGATACTAGTAATGATATTGTCTTCTTCTTGGGCCTACAACGGTGGACTTTGATCATTTATGTAGAGAGTCTATAAAGATACAACTTCTTCAAGGTCATCAATCTAGGGAATTGGTCTATTATTTAAGGAAGGCTAAGCTGGTGGATAAAACACTAATTTCTTGGTGTCATATCCATTGGAAATTGTGAACTAAGAATTTGACTAAAAAGAGGAGATTAGTATGGTGTTAGCGAATGAAACCAAATCAAAAACACACTAAGCTAACATCTTCATGCCTAGTTACTTGGGTGAGATTAGTAATAAAAATAATTGACAAACACAACTAAAAAGAAAGGAAAAAACAATAAGAATTCCTTCACCTTCCTTAAATTCTCTAAATGCCTTTATAATAGTGGCTTACTCAGCTTTGTGCTCATGAAGTCCTTGGCAATGGAAGCTTGGCTACCTCCATCTCTCCTTGGCACCTTTGGCTTATGGCTTGGCTTGGCTTGGAATCAATTTGACATGGTAACACTAATTTCATGAATCTTTGTAATCAATTCTACATTATAACTTTGCATAATCATGTGTTAAAATTCATGTGGTAAGGCCTCTTATTTATAGATTTTTTCAAATGTCTAGAATTAACCTGAACCATCCATCTCAGGATTGAGATGTGTGGCTAAAAATTAATCTAATTATGCAATTAAAATTGATAAATAGGCTCATCAATATTTTGGATAGAGGAGAAATTAAGAGGCATGGAGGACTTTGATGAGGCATGGGAGGCATGAATCTTGATATTTGTGACATTTATGGCCTAGGGATGTCTTTCCAAGAAGTGAGGTCAACTGATAATGTAGATATTCAATATTCATTTCCAAAACAAATTATTCAACAAGTTTCCATGGAATTCTTAATTAGGCTCTAATTTAGTTTAATTAGCTCTTAAGCATGTTTAAGCACTTTGTGCACAAATTACTCAAATTGATTAAAATGCCTTGTTATTGGTCCAAAATTTGACTGGATTAGAATAGGAAGGCAATGTTAGATGTGTTGGAGCCATTATCCCATTTAGGATGTTACCAACACCAAATAATAAAGGCACAGGTCTCATGCAAGAGATTTGATAGGAAAGAGCAATCCAGAGCACCTAGGTGCAAAATTGGCATTTTGACTCAAAATGATATGATCAAAGTTAGCTGGCCCATAAATTGCATTACCGAATCTATGGATACTTAGCCAAAATTAGAATTTGAATATGTTAGTTTCAAATATTTTAATGTGATTTAGTGTTTTTAGGCCAAATTGTGTATTTTAAGTGGAAATTGGCCAAAAGCCTAGTTAGAGGTTATTGGTGGCCAGATTTAGGTGTCTTACAATTTGCTCTTATTTGGGAAGATGTTACAAACCATAGGCAAAGAAATGTCTTCTCAAATAATGAGAGATAGTCTATACACCAAAAATAAGATGATGACTGAAGAACAAAGCTCCAAATGGTGTTTGGGAAGCCTATGATGATGCCCCCTCGAGGGAGTGGTTGTCACATATGTTGATGGATAGTCCCTAAAAAAGAAACAAGAAGAAAGGTAGAATTAACCAATGGTTAAGATTAATCCAAATGAGAAAATTCCTAAATGCATTGATTTAAAAAGGTTACCGATTTGTCCAAAGGTGGTTATAATCAAGAATAAAAGTCAAAATAATGATTTACCCATAGGCAGTTATAATCATTATGAGGACCTAAATTGGCTAAAGCTGATGGTGCCCTATTTAGGGCTGATTAGCAAGCATAACTCAAGGATATAACCTAGAATACAGATTAAATATGAGTGGGCATAAAGTGATGAAAGAGATGGATAGCAAAATGAGATTTTATCATTAGAAGGATTTAATTATACCTACCAATGAGGAGATGTTCATCCTATTTAGCAATGATACAACTAGAATGGCCAATGGGTTAATTTGATTAAGGGTGGGATGGAAGGATTTTCCAAGGTGCTAAGGAGAAACTTCTATGGCTCCATTGATTGTAGACCTTCTTGAAGATAAATTTTGTTGTAGCATGTGATGGTAGGCATCATGATAGAACACCATAAATACTTGTCCAAAATATGCATAAGGACTGACTTTCAATATCTAATAAACACTCAAAAATAATACACCAATGATAAAAACCATGATGATAATATTGATATATGAATATGGATAGACTCAAGAATAATGTGCTCAAGGAATCACCCAATAAATGCATATAGACTGAGTCAAGGCAATAATGTTGAAAGCAAACAAACAAGCAAGCAAACAAATAAACAAATAAATAGAAAAATAAACAAAAAAATAAACAACTAAAATAAACAAATAAATAGAAATCTTGAAAACAAAAGCAAAAGAACACATCCTAAAAATGATAATGTCCTAGTAAGATGGATTGAGAATAACTGACTAGGCTTTCATAGGACAAATGTTTTTAGATTTTTGAAATATTTGAATGTTTTTGGAATTTTGAGGTATCTTAACTTGTTAGAGAATGACAAGATACCTACTCACAAAATGGCGAGAGTGTTTGGCTTAGGTTGCTCACAAAATGATGAGAGTGTATGGAAAGGGGGACTGAGGTGACCTCAACATGAATTGAGCATGACCCACATAGTCCTAAAATGACCTCAAGTCATAGTAATTCCATCCACATAAAAGGTAGGGAAAAACTAACTAGGTCCCAATAAGTTCTCAATTCTGGCAAATGGCTAGTCAAATGAAAATAGTAATGGTAAGGTGATGTAACAATGCAAGATAAATAAGTGTTGCTCCTAGTTTTCCCATAGGCAATTATAACTAGGATAAAATGACAAAGGTCAATGATACTGATTTGCCCATAGGTAGTTATAATTAGTAGCAAGACTGGTGAGACACTGATTTGCCCATAGGTGGTTATAATCAGACTCACATAAACAAACTTGATACATGATGAAAAATGAAATATATCTTTCTAGATCAACTATCCCACTACTTTCATAGACTATCATTATAAACATATATTGGATTGATTATTTAAACTTGATCAAAATCCCCTCATTAAAAGTGTGGGAAAAAACCAAGATCAAAATAGGATTGGGTAGGATGACTAAAAATAAGCTTTGGTCTAGATAGGAATGGATTGATAAGATGGATAAAATGGTAAGAGGGTTTCCCCCAAGTGATGGGGTAAATGGTAGGAATATGTGAAAATGGCACAAGGATATGTAGCAATGATCAATGGCATATGGAAAATGAAATGGTATGGTACATATTTTTGGTCTGGGTGTGGTTTTTGATTCTATTGTTCTTATTGATGGGGAGATGCATGTCCTAATCAATAAATGATACAAATAAAATACTTGATCATGTTAATTTCTAGCCCACACCTCATTTGAATAACTACTCCATCAAGAATTTCCAACAAAATGTGATTATGAGAATGTTGTGATCTTCATTGGTCATTGATTTTGATTCCTTCAAACATCAAGACAAGGTATCTTTGTAGCCTCTACAAAGGAAAGTGCAACCATGGATGGTAAATAAGGACAAATAATGGATGGTAGGTTTGATTGTGAAATGGAATGGTAGATGATAATGGAATGTGGAATGGTTTGGAAACAAATGAAGACTAGGACTTTCAATCACACATAAGGTTGCTAATGCCAGATTCAACATAACTTTGGTTGTGGTGGGGCTGAAGACTTGTTCTCTCAATAAGACTACTAGATTTTTTTGTTATTTGATCGTAAGAGTAGCTACTATCTAATTAGGCTGTATATTAAAAGCTATTTTTATTTGATCTTTGATTTTGTCTTCATCAAGCAGTGAAGAACTTTTGTGCTCAACTATTGGTGCCTCGAAGAGGTTTTCACCAATGAAGTTGTCTTGATTGTCTCATAGCACCTTCAAGAAGGTTTCACTAAGAAATGTTGACTTTTGACTTTGATTGTGTTCTATCCCTTCCAAAAAAGTTTCACTAGAAGATGCTAAGTTGGAACTTTGATTGTATCCTAGCGCCTTTGAAAAAGTTTCACTTGGAGAGTGTTCTTTTGCTACATAAATGTGGTTTTGGCCTTCTTGCTCTTATTCAATTGCTATGTCACCATGAATGCAGTTCAAAAAAGTGTGATTCTATCAATCCCAATCAACACTTGTGGGAGGTGGAATGTCAATGATATGGCTATTTTGGTTGATGGTAATGGCCTGTGGAATGGTAATAGAATAGGGAGAGGTTGCATAATATTTGTAAAAGATACTAGGATAAATTGTGTCAAATCTAAATTAATCATCCTTAAAAACTATAGAAGGATCACAAATGTATTCAAATTTATTTTCAAGGCATGCGTGACCAATGTTTTAACAACCACAAACATAGTTTTCTTCTGAATTTGATTCTAACTCAAGGGACTTTGAATTTGATGTTGAGACTGACATTGATTCTAATTTTAATGCTACATCCAATGTCAGTTCAAGAATAGAACCTAGATCTAACTCTATTTATAAATTTGATGGGTACTTTTTTACAATGATGTCTTATTGAATTCTTGGTATTGGATAAGTAACAACCTATAATGGAATAATGGGTTCTAGAAAAACTAGTTTGTCAGAGTGGGACTCCTCTAGGATGGGAAAATGGTCAAGAGACAACTCCTTAAAGACTGGTTTGTCAATAGGTGGCTCTTAAAAAATAGGCATATAGTCAAGGTAATGATTTTTCCAAAGTCACTTATAATCACAAAGAAGTGACTCAGCAAAGACTGGCTCATTAGTGTGAGACTCCTTGACAACTAGTATAGGATCAATAGGTGATTTATCATAGGTTGACTTATCATAAGTGGTTGGTTCAACAAAAACATCTTGTATAGGTTGGTTATCTTGGGTTTAGTTTCCAATGAGTTGGAAAATATCAATTTTGAACACAACTTAGTCTTTAAAGGATTGGATCGGTTGAGGTTTGGATGGGATTGGTTCTCGATGAGGAATGGCTCATGGTTGGATAATGGTAGGGCATTAGGGAGCATGATTGCTTGTATGAGCCAAAGGACATAGTCCTAAAATAGTAATGATAGGGCATTATGGGGCTTGATTACCGACACAAGTCAAAAGACTAGGTCCTATAATGATGAAGGGGCATTTTGGAACTTGATTTCTCGCACAAGCCAAAAGATGAGGTCCTAATATAGAAATAGTTTGGTATTATGGAGCTTTATTAGTCACACAAACCAAAGGATGTGGTCTTGGTATGGGAATGGTGTAACATTGTGGTATTCGAATAGAAATGGTATGATGTGGTAGAGCTTGATCACTTGCACAATCAAAAGCATCCAAGTCTTCCTCATAAACCATATCATCCCAATCATGAGTTAGCTCATAAGCTGGTTCTTAACTATGTTTCACATACTGATTATTGTAAAGAGGGTATGGATCCATATCCCAAACAAAATTATTTGTAGTTGGGTCTTCAAATTCCTCCTCACAAGCCTATTCATACCAATCTGGGTCTCGAGTTAGATTGTGTGGATTTTGACTATGTTCCCCATATGGAGTATTGTAGGGAGAATAATAAAACTCGTTAGAAAATATTTCTCTATAGGGGTTCCTATTGGAATTTTGTGTGGCCATTCTATCATAAGTTGGATTGTATGTGACTCCATCATAAGTGTAGCAATACATATCCATGTAAATTATGAAATCTCTAAAACAAAAAGGCTTAGAGTTATACAAACTCTAAAAAACTATTTCCAAAAGACAAATGGTTCAAGCTTAGTCTAACTTGGTCAAAAGGTGGAGTTGTATCTCCAATATAGTCTGAAAGTGGAGTTGTATCTGCAAAATTATTTATGCTAATACTTGCAATAAAATAACTTAATATCAAATATCATACGCACAAAAGGTTGTGTCTAAATAAAAATTGGCATGTTAAAGGTCTAGCTCAAAGTGTTCCAAACAAGGTCTAAACTAGGAAAGGGAAAAGTTGAGTTGCTACGTCTTTTGTACAAACGTGGAGTCAAAATCTTGGCTAAAAAAAATAGTCATATGCTAGGACTTTTAGCCAAACAATGTCAAAAGTGAGACTTGAAATAAAGGATGATGTGATTTGATTTAATCTAACAAGTTTGGAAACAAATTTGACATAAAATTGACACATAAAATCAAACATAAACATGATCAATTGGCATAAGACGTAAGACAAAAGGATCTTTGAGAATTGTTGTGTTTTCTTAAATAAAGGCATTAAGAATTATGAGGATAGGCATTAAACAAACAAACTATCAATAGTTTTCAAATTTGGGTAATCGATTAATCGAAGTTATGAAACCCAAAAGAGAAAGATCTATGTATTAGCCCCATGAATTGAGGTTTAAACAAAAATCAATCAATGTTTGGATCCAAACTAAACAAGGATAATTAAGAACTCAACATTGAAAACTAAAATTATACCAAACAAGCTAGACAAGATTGGACAACATGATGGCATAAGATAAAGGTCCAAATGGTAGACATGACATGGTTTGAAACAAATGGTTTTTGGCACAAGGTAAAACAAGTCTTGAAACAAATTGAGCAGCCTAATGGCATAAACATGATCGAATAATGTGATCAATGAAATGTTTCAAAAGACTCAAAGGAAAAATAGTTTTAACATGTTTTAGGGATCATAACACTACCCTCCTCAACTCAAATTGACACACACACAAATAAGTTTTATCAAAAATTTCAAGGCACAAGTGTGGTATAAAAAGGCCAGCATAACATCTCTTTAAACAAAAGAGTGATGTATAAACAAATTGATTTTGACATGGATTATTAATAAATAAATAAGTTTCTAATCTCAAAACATACCAAGCAAAAATGACCAAAATACACTAAGTATAATCATCCAAATCCTTGCAAGGGTATGGCAATATGGGGTTGACTAAACTAGCAAGATTTTTAACATTTCTAGGGGAATCAATTACACAATGACTTTCACATCAAATGATGCAAAATACAAGCACAAAAATTGGGTGACCATGGCATTGGCTAGTTGTAAAAAGGTCTAGTCATTTTTACAACCACTACATCTTGCTATTCACTCAGTATAGTGTGATGTCCAAATGTAGATACGTCCCATGTGTAATTCCAAAGGAGTAAGTGAAGTCAATGTTGAGAGATGAAACCATGGGTCAAATATTCCCTAAAAAACTCATGGGAGGTAATGACATCCCCCTCGTAAGCCAAGTTTGCATGAAAATAAAATACTAAGAGAAAGACTTAGGGTAATTTTCAAGGTCACCCAAACTTTGATGAATTTTTGGGGAGTGATTTAGATGACATTCTTTCTAAGCCTTGGACTAAGCTTTTTGAGATAAGAATGACACTTTTGATTCCAAAGGTTTCATAAAGGGGACAAATGGAAGAGCATACATGAAACATTCGTCTCTTTTCTAAACAAAATTAGATCAAAAAACTATTGAAGACAAAAATAACAAGTGTGTTCAATTTTAAGCCCGAATGAAATATTTGGTGGTGTTAATTTGATCCCTTGGTCTTAAGATTGTGAAATTTGAAAGCCTGACTTATGAGAACATTCACTTAAGCACCTAAATGTTTCATTAAGCACCAAAAAAAATATTCTTAATTTATTTTAAATTCATTCCAAAGATTTTTTAATAGCATGTTTTACCAAGTTCCAAGTCCGTTGGTTACCTGTCTACCCTTAAGGCATCACCCCAAAATCAAATATGTTAGATTAAAATTTTTTTAAATAGATTTTCAAAATTTAGTGAAAAATATATGAAACTTGAAGTTAAACTAATGTCAAATTCTGAAAATTTAGGAGAAAACATGTGTTTTTTTAAAAAAATCATCCAAAATGGAGTCCATATGACCCCAAACTAAGCATTTTAAAATGGCCTATTAGCTCTCAGGTTTGTGTTTTTAAGAAAAACATAGTTACCAACATTGGTTATAATAATTGATGATAGTTACACTTACTAACTGATGATGGTTATCTAACCGGCAATTTTTATACCAATAGTGACTGATGATGGCTATGCCAACCGACAATGGTTATTGTGTAAACCTGTGATAAAGAAAAATGGAAAAACAAAGTTAGAAAATCAAATTGAAAGATTTTTAATGATCCAAATGAATATTTAAAGTTGCATAATGATCTTTTTCACATGTGGGATGCATCTAGTCCCACTGGGTGTGCCATTATATGAACTAGGAATTTGACTAAAAAGAGGAGATTAATATGGTGTTAGCAAATGAAACCAAATCAAAAACACATTAAGCTAACATGTTCATACCTAGATACTAGGGTGAGCTTAGTACCAAAAAAAAAGACAAACACAACTAAAAATTAAGGAAAAAACAACAAGAATTTCTTCATCTTCCTTAGATGCTCAAAATGCCTTTGTAGTAGTGGTTTACTTGGCTCTGTGCTCATGAAGTCCTTGGCAATGGAAGCTTGGATACCTCCATCTCTCCTTGGAACCTTTGGCTTGTGGTTTGGCTTGGCTTGGAATAAATTTGGCATGGTAACACTAGTTTCATGAAGCTTTCTAATCAATTTTGCATTAGAAATTTACATAATCATGTGTTAAAATTCATGTGGTAAGGCCTCTTATTTATAGATTTTTTCAAATGTCTAGAATAAACTTGAACCATCCATCTCAATATTTTGGATAGAGGAGCAATTAAGAGGCATGGAGGGCTTTGATGAGGCACGGGAGGCATGAATCCTGATATTTATGACATTTATGGCCTAGGGATGTCTTCCCAAGAAATGAGGTCACCTGATGATGTAGATATTCAATATTCATTTCCAAAACAAATTATTAAACAAGTTTCCATGGAATTATTAATTAGGCTCTAATTTGGTTTAATTATCTCTTAAGCATGTTTAAGCACTTTGTGCACAAATTACTCAAATTGATCAAAATGCCTTGTTATTGGTCCAAAATTCATCTAGATTGGAATTAGAAGGAAATGTCACATGCCTTAGATCAGTTATCCCATTTAGGATGTTACCAACACCAAATATCAAAGGCACATGTCTCGTGCAAGATATTTGATAGGAAAGAGCAATCTAGAGCACCCAGGAGCAAAATTGACATTTTGACTTGAAATGATCTAATCAAAGTTAGCTGGTCCATAAATTGCATTGCCTCATTTAGGGATACCCTAGCCAAAATTGGCATTTTAATAGGTCAATTTCAAATCTTTTAATGTGCTTTAGTGTTTTTAGGCCAAATTGTGTATTTTAAGTGGAAATTGGCCAAAAGCCTAGTTAGAGGTTATTGGTGGCCAGATTTAGGTGTCTACAAAAATTAGCATTTTGCCTGACCTGCAACCAATAAAGGCATCAATAGTAGCCAACCATAGGTTACTAAAAATGAGATGATAACCCCCTAAATTATTCTTCATCTGTAAGACAATAAAGTCTTTTGGATATTTCCAAGAATACATAGTGATAACAAGGTCCTCAATAATTCCTTCAGGCTTAATAGTTGATCTGTCAACCATCTAGAGGATGGTAGGTGTTAGATGGAGAGTGGTCAGCTTTAGTTGCTACATGGTCTCCATGGTCATCATGTTAATGAATACACCCAAGTTAATTAAAGTATTGGAAATGGGTTAGTCGTGGATGCTAACATTAACTACAGGACTTCTTGGATCATAATATTTTGGGGGAACTATGTTTCATAACATAATATCTACTAATTGGCCAATGATCTAGACTATTTTGGAATCCCTCTTCTTTCTTCCTGGTTTTTTCAAACATAGCTCTCAAATAGCTTTATTGTAGATATGAACATCTTTTATTACTTGAAAGAGTGGGATTTTAATGCATACATTATTGAGTTGACCTAGGATATCTAATTTAGACTCTTATTCAGGATGTGATATGCTCAATCTCTTCAAAAAATGAGGGCTACCAATTTCATTTTGATTTTATGATGGACTTGGCTCAAGATTAGCTATGAGTGGCTATGGATTAGTATGGAGTGGAGTTGGTTCAAAATGTTCTGTGATTATGGGTGAGGTGGGTTATGGAAGAACATGACCTGAGTGGAGTTAAACTTGATTAATATCTAAGTTGTATGTTGGATATTACATTATTTTAGTGGATTGTGTCAGTTGAACTAACTTATTGGCAGAATTGGGGATGGGCTGGGTGGGTAATTGAGTGTTCAAATAGGATACTGAGAGTTTATCATGATGTCCTATTATTGTGGTTGTTGTATTAGCGAGGGAAAGCCTTGATTTTCTCTCCATTTCTATTGCCATGGATTAGAGGGATAAAACTATTGCTGGTTTGGAATCATCCCTATTGAAGTTGTTGTCCATTATATTACATCCATAACTGATTCTTGAGTAGCTACCAATTTATTTAGGACCAAATTAGATTAGGTATATTCATCCAAGAACCATTTTGAGGATTATTTGAGAATTGAAAATTTACAAATATAGAGTTTGATGGCATACCTAGTCTTTATACCCATAGTTTCTATTGAGCCATGAAAAACACTTGGTTCTTATCTTCTCCTATGGCATGTATTTCTACTAGCTCAATATTTTCCTCAATGATACTAGCTACCTAAGCCTTCATAGAATGGCATGTGTAATCCACCTCCTTATTTTTACATTCAGGATAATAGGTGACTAAGGCTTTTTTGGTTTCTTTTTACTTTCTCTGTGTATGTAATGTATCAAGTTGAGTCTCTAGGTGACTGATGATGTCCTAATTCATGTCCTAGAGTAGGTTGCTAACTAAACCTTTAGACAGTCCTAAAATAGATGCTATAGGAAGGGTTTTGCCCCTAATTTTGTTCATGGTTGATCTAGAGTAGTTCGTACATAGAACTATTAGCTCATTAAATGGTAGTGTAGAAACATCACCACTAGACATTAGATCTAGTGCCTCTAGACAATCATCTTTAATTCCCTTCAAGAATATTATCTTTACTGATTCTTTGTACATTTTGGTCTATTTGAATTTTTGCAAGCTGAACAAAAGTCTTTCCATATACTCCTCCAGTGACTTGTCATCATCTTGGGTCATTCAAAAAATGTCATCTCTCTTGTAGTTTTTGCCCCTATAATAGTCTTGATATTTTATTAGAAACTTCTCCTTCATTTATTCCCAAGTAGAAATGGCATCCTTTCCAAGTCCTATAAACCATCTAAGTGTTGCATCTTTGAGTGTTGCTATAAATAGTTTGAGTTTCTGAGTGCCTTGATTATAATCATAGCCATGGCATAAGAAGTTGAACTCAAAAATAAATGTATTTGGATCCTCAGACACTTTTCCTCTAAAGTTATGGAGGGTAGAGTGAGGGATATTTTTAATGGGTGAATTTCCATTAGGAGTAAGGATAGGAAATTTAAAAGTAGTAAACTCATTGGTAGTGTTTTCTTCCTAGTGATCCCCCATGAATACTCTTTGTGTTGGTAGATAGGAGGTTGTTGCTACCCAATGCTCAAAATTACTATCAATTCTTTAATTTCTTGGGGTGTAAAAAAATGGAGCCTTTATTTTTTTAAAAGAATGTATGGCTTATTATACAATGGGATAGTGTGGAGGTTTTAAAATATTCCACTAGTGTCTCAGTAACGAGTCTCTCTAAATTGAAAGATTTTATTGGCTTGGTATTTCTCCTAGGGGCAAGAATAACTTTGAATGCCTCCTTAGTAAGAAATTTGGGTGATAGAGGAAAGTGAAATTTAGATGCTGAGTATGAGGTGATAAGGTAGGAATTATTAGAGGTGGTGCATTTGGGTTTCTTCCAAGGGTATGAACCTCTTCAAGATCTCCAACTCATGTTACCAGTCCAACCAAAAATTCTTCTTTCTCAACCTCGTCTATTAACAACTATGAGTGATCTTCAAGAATTCCTTTGTGTTCCTTAGTTGTTTTAGGATGAATCAATATAGAAATAATGTTTTATGATTTAGGAAAAAATCTTATTATATATTCCCCTTCTATTTGCATACGTCAACCACCTTTTTTTTAACTTTTTGCCCACCCTGCCTGCACAGGGTTAGTAATATGGATATTTTTGAAAATTTCCACTATTGTAATTGTAAAAATAAAATTTAGACTATGAAATTAAGAAAAATTTAATCTAGAAAAATAAAAAACTTAAAAGAAAACAAAAAATAATAAACATCTAGAAACAATTACTATCAAGATTGAAGATTACAAGTGTGTGACACCCTTTCCTGACAATGTGCCAAAAATGACCAACAACTAATTCAAAATTGAATATACTTCTCTTGATCAAAACAAAAAAGGAGAGTAATGATGGATCTGTACCTTTTATCTCATTTAAATTTCAACACAGGGATGTAGACTTGATAGGATGACATCATTATATGTGCACACTTAATTTCTAATTTGACATTCTGCTAATTGTATCTAAGATGCTGAAGTGCACTAAATGAAATGCTTGTATTGAAACATAAAAAAAATATTAAAATAAATTCTTATGTGTGGGAAGCTTCCTAAAACAAATCTTAAACAAGAATGTAACTTACATAGATCAAAAATGAAACATGCAATGCTTAAAGAAATTAAATGACATGCTTAATTAACTAGATAAGTTGGAGTATTGATACAACCTTCCAAAGAGGCCCCTTCCTCCTTCCAAATTTAGCTTCAAACCTTCCTTTTATGATACTATATTTAACTCAGAATTGATCACTCATATTAATTAAAAGTGCAACAATGAATTGCTGCATGAGGTTACAATTACAATTTCTTAACATAATATACTTTTGACAATCTTTATATATATATATATATATATATATATATATATATATATATCAAATCTCATGGTATGTATTTATATACCATAGAGGATATTTTTTAATGCAAAATAATATATACATTCTATTCTAAGATACATTCGAATTGGAATAACCAAAATTGGTTCTTTTCACTGAAGACATTTTTCATGTGAATATTGTGACTTTGCTGTAAGATAAACATGGCTATTTCATTCTTCAAGCACTTCCTTATTGAGATCCATGACTATTAGAGTCATTCCTATGAGTTAGTTAGAATAGAATCAAAATATGTTCATTTGTGGCTTTGGTTATGCAGTGGCTATAAGATGGTCTGTGTAATGAGATTACTTTTGCTATAGGATGCTCCATGCTACATACCTATTTCTTCAAAACATCTTTAAAACACATACATAGAAAAAACATCCTAAATTAATAGACAACCATCATATATTTAATTTCAGGTCATAATTTCAAATATTTAAAAGAGTTTGAAAACATAATTCTATATGGTTTATTAAAGTAGGAAACTTTATGGAAAAGTGTTTCAAAAGCATGGCAAACAAAGAGGATGAACACAATAGATGGATACAATAACATGACATTTATGGGGCTCATCAATGGCTTTTAGAAGATCAAATGGGATAAAATAAACATGAGAGAAGTTAAGAGGAGTTGAGTAGGTTTTCTAAAGCATCTCAAGGCATTGAATGAGACTTCTAGAAGAGGAAGACCTTTCCTCCAAATAGTGGATGATGACATTGGTAGTCATAAAACACTTTTTGTCCTCAAGTGCCTTTCTAAGCCAATAAACAAAGATTTTGAAGCTCCTTTTGATCAAAGAATATTATAAATCAAAGCATGATAAATACCTAAGAGGCATGGAAGGTTATTGAAAGACATTTACTCCTCTTCTACTTTGGATGGAAAAATATAGTGGTTGAAAAACATTTATGGAGGATTGAAAGCTTTCTCCTCCTCTTTATCTTCCCTTCTTATATATATATATATATATAATTCTCATGGTAAATATAATCTCATTTGATAAGGCAAAATCCTATCAATTTTTTCAAGAAATAGCCTTTGAAGTAATAAGATAATCTATTTTACCTATCTCTTTGACTACACTTTGTGTTCTAAGTAGTTTGTGCATGACTGCCTTGTGAAGAGGTCTTCTTCCTTGGTGTTTGCCCTCTCTTTCTTGAATTTTTACAAGTGGTTTATGTAGGAGATTGTGTGAATGAGATATATTTGAGCTACCATTATGTTTTTTTTAGATAAATATGAGTATCTTTTATTTTGGTGCATCACCCCTTATATGATTTTAATCATTTTTGGTAACTCTTCTTTCCCAAGTAAAATTAGGAGTTTAGGTGATCTACCAAGAGGAACCAACCTTCTCTATAGGTTAAACCCCATCATAGGATATCCATAGCTTGGTATTTATCCCACTATGTGGCTATAAGTGAGAGAGCCTCAAGAACCCTTTCACAAGGTGCAATCCCTCCAAGCATAAAAAATAATTATCTGTACATGTGACCAATTATGTGTTGCAACTTTAGGTTCAACTTGTGCATCCCATTGTGCTCTATTCTATACTAATGACATAAATACATGAGGAGCTACTGGGATACCCTATCTAATGCCAAATTATCTCATCACCCTATCTAGTTTATATCACACAATGATGTACTCATGGTATCCAATAATATAACATTGAGTCATCACATAATATAAATGTTTTGTGTCCTCTCTCAAGTGTGGACCAACCTATTTATATGGATTCCATGTCATCTACTCAGCTCTTAACTCATAAATTCCCTCATGTATTACTCCACATCTCTAAAATGTGCCCATTTTACCCCTATATACACTTGCCATCCATATGGAAATGGATCTTCTACTATCTTCCTCCTCATCTAGCCTATAGGGTGCTCAATCACCAAGTGATCTTATGTCCACACCCATAATAGTGTGTATGAGCATATAGAAACCCCACCTATATACACCACATGGCATAATTCCCTATATGAATGAGTGAATACACATGCCCCCCATGCAAAGTATGTTTCACTCTCCAAAATGTGTCTGATCACATCTAACTAGCTATAAATAATCTCTCACTCTTGTTAGTTATCACAATGCCATTGAAAACAACCATCAATACAACTATCAATGCATATGTATCTAGGCTCATGCAGACATCAATATCTATACCACCCTTCACCATCAAAATCATGCCCTCTTTGAACACCCTATATAGTGTCACTATATATGCACCCTCACTCCAGTAAACTTATGTCCCTCATATGGGAATCCTCAAAATCCTCAATACATCCTCTAGTGTAATAGCAATTTCACCTATTGATAGGTGAAATGTGTCAGTCTCACTATGCTAACACTCTACTGGTATAATTAAATAAGCACCATCCATTTATATCTTAGACATCTCAACTATATAAGTCAACTCCATCACCTCTAATACCCCTACCTAATAATAATTAATCCTTGCCATCAACTCTAGAGTTCTCAAATGCCTCTCTTATGTATTTACGATCAGTAATCTCTTTTAAACACAATGAAATGAGCACTATGTTAGTATTACTTAGATACACACATATTTTATAGTCTCATTTCTATTTATCTCTCATCATCTCACAACACATCAATTTTAAATTTTACTTCTAGATGATTTCACTAGACTTTTTGACATTTTCACTGATTTTTTAATGATTTCACTACAATTTTTTGATCAATTCATTGTGACATCAGATGAATTCACTATTCATAACCTAAAAACTAATATTTAACAAATTCACTATTTACCTCAAAAAATTCACCACAATCAATGTTGAATTCACTGTTTGGTAAATAATAAAATTATTTTCTCTTAATTTTTCTTGGCATTAAATTCTAATGAAATCAAAAAAAAAAACTTGACATTAGTACTTACCACATCACCACTCTCCTCTGAACTCTAGTAAACTCACATGTGCTTGTTGTGATGCCTATCAAATTGAATCCATTCCATTTTCTTCAAGCTCCCTAGAATAAACTCTCACAAATAAAATATAACATTAAGCATAATGAAATGAATTTTCAAAAATGAATTTCAAATAACCCCCCCATCCGTATATATTCAGACCCATCATTTAAATATTTTACCTCCCATATCATTATTTTCCCTTTTCATAACCAAATTTATCCACATTTCATACCAATAATTAATCAAATTACTATAAAACTTTATCAATGCTTGCAAATATCAATCTTTGTAAACTTTTACCACACAGTGGACAACTAGTAATTTTCATTTAGGGTCTAGAGTTTAACATCATTGAGATATATCATTACCACATATACTAAAATGAACCCTCATTCATGTATCACCATCTAAACATGCAGTCTATGAATGGGAAATATTATTTTTCCAATCTATTCTCTAGTTTTTAACAATTAGGGACAACCCATTTTGCATAAAATCTCTACAATGTTGTGACCATTTGTATTGAAACTAGTGTTTCCATTATTGACAATAATTATTCACTCCATCCATCTATCTTCCCTTACATAATTTTTAGCATTCATACACTTTTTCCCTCATGAACATTTGAGGGGGCATAATCACATTCATTTTGTAGTTACCTAAGTCAACTTTATTCTCCACAATTATTAATTCTCTACTTTGTTTTTTATTCTTTAAAAGGGTATTTTTCAAATAGGGATAAATTTAGACACTTAAATTTCACCATTTAGTATTAAAATTAACTTTGACACACTAATACTTTCCTATTACCAATTTAAATTCATATTAATATCATTTCCCTTAAAATTTTGAATAATTGATTCATTTATAATTAATGAATTATAATCATTCACATCATTTTCTTCAAATACTAATTAAAAATTCATATTTTTCACCTCATCCAGGCATCCTTCAGATTTTTATCAACCATGTGTTAACTCATCCAACCAATCCTTCAACTTCCTCAACCACCTTATGAGTCATCTTAGAACATTTCAACCTCCTAGATGACTTAATTAGACCCATTCTTAGTGAGTCACTCAACCACATCCATTTTTTTCCTCAACACATGGAATTAGTCATCATCCTTATGAATTAGGACTCAAATTCAACTATTGAATATTTAGATAATTTGAAAAATTAAAATAATCCTAAATTATTCATCTCATCTCTGGTAAACATATAAATTAACATGCAATCCATCACTTTCAATCATCCTCCTTCAAGATAATGAAGTGTTATCAAATTGCCATTTAAAATCAAAGGAAATCAAATCCATTAAAATCATTTTGCATCCCACACATGCTAAAGAAGTATCTTTACTTTGGAAAAGAGTTGAGCATCCACATTTAGAATTCAAGAGCAAATCCTTATTTGATTACAATGGAAAAGGTGACAAATAATTCATGGTTGTAAGTATTGTTTTGTTTATTGCTTTATTTCATTTGTTGTTCTATCTTGGATTTTAAGTTTTAGTTTATATTACATTTCATTTTTTGATTTATTAGCTAGATTTCATTCTAAATCTAATGTGTACACCTTTTATGAGTGTCAGGTAATCAAAATCAATTATGTAATTACACCTCTCTTGTTTTTCAACTATAAATGGAAATATTATAGTATCATTTTTTCTCTAGGGTAATAAAAGCATTTTTAAAGGGCCTTCATAACATTTTACAACCAAAATTGAAGATAAAATAATGGAATCTCTAGTGAAACTAAACAAAGTCTAGTTGACATCTTAAAAGTAATAAGCTATCAAAAAAACAATGACATAGTAAGACAAAGTAGGTTTTCAAAAAAAAACCAATAAAAACACCACATAAATCAACATTACAAGAAAAACAAAACCAATAACCTCTACATAAGCCTACTCCAAACTAGCCTACCAAACTAAGAGTAATATGACAACATAAAGCTAGCCAATCTAAGGCCAGCCAAACATCTTCACAACTACACCAAAATTGTTGTCCAAAAAAAAGGAAAAAACTAATCTTTACTATTTATTTGATTACCTAACCTAGAAAGTGGAGGCTTTTCAACTTAAAGATTTGACAATCTAAAATGACATTTTTTACAGTTTAAACTTCTTAGGTAATATCGTTGGGCATTCTTTTCCTCAAGAATTTTTCCTTTAGTGATTAAATAAACTTCAAGATACACATAATCATTGAGTGACCCACCCCTCCCCCTCTTGGATAAATTCTATTTTTGATCCGAGATATATAACTAAACTCTTTATTTATAGAATTCATCCTTTAAAGATAAGATCTCCTACTAAAGTTGAGATTTATTGATGAAGGAGCATTTGTTGACTTGACCAATCTTGCATCACCAAAAATAGTGTGTTTGTTTTTTGGTTCTTTGTTGGCTTTGTTTTGTCTTAGTTTTGGTATGGTTATTTTAGAGGAGTATTTCTTGGTTTTCATGTCAATCCATCTTGTTATTTGTCTATTTATGTTGGTGATTTCATCTTGTGATCCAAAATTCATCTTTAAATGATCAATTGTCTTATTGTTTGAAGACAAAAACTTCAAATTTTTAAAGCTAGAAAAATTTAGTGTTATTTAGACTTGGTACTTTTATTGATTAAGTATTAAGGAATGTCATGCCCTGCATGATTTATTATTCAAATTAAATTAACCAATTTAGTATTAAATGGAATAAACATTATTTTTCAATTTTTATTTGGATTCATTTCCTGAGTGGATCATTATAATAACAAAGTGGATAATATATTTTTTAAGTGGTGTTAAAAACCCACCTAGGTACACAAGTATGTTTATGGAGATCGATGGTCCTATTCAGAGTTTCTTCCTGAAATGGGTCTACATTAGATCAATGTTACATGGCTTTGGTTTCTAGTGATATTTACCATAATGGGATCATTGATATAATATTATGTTTTTTACTTTATACATCAGAATAATTTATTTTGTATTGGTCTAGAGAATGATTGTCATATATATGGCAATTGAAATTCGAATTTATTTCCTGATTGGAACATGGATCATATAATTCATTATTTTCATTTGGAGGGTGGAATTAAAAATGCTTAGAAGTCTTTATATTTCTCGGTGGGTCTTTAAAGTGTTCATCGAAGAATAAAAACTTGCATACATCTTGTTATCCCTTTGGAGTGTTGTAGTGTTGTGTAAAAATAACAAAACTTGATAGGGTTAAGTTTTCATATAGTTTTTGGCAAAGGGCTCAAGCCCAACATGGCTTGTATAAGTTTGGATTGATTTTAAGCATGTAGGAGAGCCCACCATGGTCTGTCAAATTGGTAAATGATTGTAATGAACTTACTTTGGTCTTTGAAGACCTAAACAACTACTAAAGATCCAACAGGGTCTAAAATGTGACATTTGGTTTCAAAAAGTCCAATTAGGACTACTCATTGGTAAATGACTACATAGAGTTTGGTACAATATTAAAAATGATTTAAAAAATGTTATTTTTTTTTATTACACATTCATATGCCTGATTAGAACCACATGTAGGTGTTTTTTTCAACTTTGAGACCTTTTGCATTCCTTAAGAGATTGTAACATGTTTGAAACACCTTAGATGGATTATGGAGAGTTGAAAGAAGACAAAGGGACATTGGAAAGTGAAGATTCATTCATTCTCATCCATATAAGTAAAAGGATATTTAATTTCAAGTTTTTGAGGTTGGAATTGAAAATAGAAAACTAGAATGTATTGCTTATTTACTTCTTGGTCTATAGGTGACATTGTATGAATGCCATTTAAAGGTGGAGGCCTATTTATGGCCTTTAGGTGTAGGGTAGTGTTTCCTCCATGAATTTATGGCTTGAATAAGCCGAGTTGTAGCATTGCTTAAAGTTTAATTTCACTACATATTTATGTAAATTGATCTCTATTTAAATGATAATACTCACAAGCTCTACATGGCCCAATATCCTCCTCCTCAAGATTGATCTCCTTTTTGACAATCCAAATGACCCCAGATATACACAAGATCATAACAATAACACTAACCACCACACACATATTTCACTCTAATAATTAGTTACTTTAGGCATGCTCAAAAGGTTTGAGCTC